>LR736867.1:3373539-3807099 GCA_902654985.2 Oryctes borbonicus | reverse complement strand
GTCAAGTAAAATATTAACTACACGACATCACCCGAAAGACATTTCTACTAATAATATTGATTACGACAGCACTGCATTAAAAATACAGCTACATCTCTTGAATCTCTCTCTCTCGTTAAACAGCACAAACCCGCAAATACCAGGTGTGTCGGTAATTCCTTTCCGGTTTTTCCGGCAGATGTCACTGGCAATAAGTATGAAATGTTATGATTTGATACATATGTAATTTTATTCTACTGACATTAACCTTAAAACTACACAAGTTACGTTCCGCCAAAATAACAGCGTTATAGATTTATAATTTTTTGAAAATGTCGAGTTTTGTGCCTGAAAACGTGCATTTGCGGCACGCATTACTTTTCTTGTTTCATCAAAAGAAAAAAGCCGCTGAAAGTCATCGTTTGCTAGTAGAGACTTACGGTGAGCATGCTCCAACCATAAGAACATGTGAAACGTGGTTTCGACAATTCAAATGTGGTGATTTCAACGTTCAAGATAAAGAACGTCCTGGTAGGCCGAAAACGTTTGAAGACGCGGAATTGCAGGAGCTATTGGATGAAGACTCAACACAAACTCAAAAACAATTAGCAGAAAAGTTGAATGTGGGCCGAGTAGCAATTTGTGAACGATTACAAGCTATGGGAAAGATCCAAAAGATGGGGAGATGGGTGCCACATGAATTGAATGACAGACAAATGGAAAATCGAAAAATCGTTAGTGAAATTCTGCTTCAAAGGTATGAAAGGAAGTCATTTCTGCATCGAATAGTAACGGGTGATGAAAAATGGATTTATTTCGAAAATCCCAAGCGAAAAAAATCATGGTTATCACCTGGCGAAGCTGGCCCATCGACTGCAAGGCCAAATCGCTTTGGTCGCAAGACCATGCTCTGTGTCTGGTGGGACCAGATTGGTGTCGTATATTATGAACTGTTGAAACCGGGAGAAACAGTTAATAGTGATCGCTACCGACAACAAATGATCAATTTGAACTGTGCATTGATCGAAAAACGTCCACAATACGCTGAAAGACATGATAAAGTGATTTTGCAACATGACAACGCGCCGTCTCATACAGCAAAACCAGTCAAAGAAATGTTGAAATCACTTGGATGGGAAGTTTTATCGCACCCGCCGTACTCTCCAGACCTGGCTCCATCCGACTACCACCTTTTCGCATCGATGGGGCACGCGCTTGCAGAGCAGCACTTCGCCGATTTCGAAGAAGTTAAAAAATGGCTCGATGAATGGTTTAGCTCAAAGGAGGAACTGTTCTTTTGGAATGGCATTCATAAATTGCCTGAGAGATGGACAAAATGTATAGAATCAAATGGCCAATACTTTGAATAAATAAATTTTAACTATCCATTCTAAGTAACGTGTTTTCTTTAGCGAAAAAACCGGAAAAGAATTACCGACACACCTGGTAGTATATAAAGTTGGCGAACTAACTAAAATGTCTTCGTCCATATCACTGTACATTTAATCCGATTAAACTGATAAGGGGTACAAGGCTAATCATATTGGTAAATATGGCAGGTCGGAAAGGATTCTTGCAACTATGGAAAGAAGTATTGAACCAAATCAGTTCAGAAATTTGGTGTAGTAAGACATACTGAAAATGAAACTCAAAAGCGGTGGGACAGAGAGATTGGTTTCGACGGAGAAGAAGTTCCCGAATTAATTATTAACCGATAATGATTCAGATAGTGATTATGATTAAGTATGTTGTGTACACTTTATATCTTTCGTTGTTTTTTCACTCCTAGTATCTATTATTGATATGCTTTTGAAAGAGAAGTTCCCAAATTGATAATTACTGTGAATACCTTAAGCGATAATGATTCCAATAGTGATTACGATTAAGTGCATTGTACACACTTGCCGTTTTTTATTGTTTCCACTCCTAGCATTATCAGTGTATTTTGTTTTTGGAAGAGAAGAATTTTCCAAATTAATAATTATTCTGAATACTCAAAGCAATAATGATGTCGATCAAATTTATTGTATACAGTTGTTGATTTTTGTAGTGTTTCCACTCCCAGAAATATTAATCGTGCTTTTCAAAGATAATCATCATTATTAATATTAATAGTACCTAAATGCGATTCTGGTAAATTGAGGACCTGTTTATTCGCCGAATATCAATAATAATATTGTTTAACAGTTATATGACCTACTAGCTTTTTTCCATTTAGACAAACAGAAAATTGAACATATGCAATAATGTACCTCGTCTGCTATCGTACCTTACCTATACAGTAGCCCAGTTAACGTTGTTGACGTTATTTGCATTCACTGGATCATCCAAGATATAAATTTATAAATATTTTTTTGGCAAATTATCCATGAAAATATATTGCTTTCTGAAATAAACAACAGTTCGCGATAAATATTTATTTTCACTTAATATATTTCGGCATAGCGTATTATTATGAACAAATGTATTTTTCCCTGATATTGTGTACTGGTTTACACGTTTTTCTATTAATGTGACGCTACTATTTTCATTTAAAATCAAAATTGTTCGAATTTATCGGATGCTGTACAATTTTTTTCGGGGAAGTTAGAGCATTTATGTAGGCGTAAATGATATTTCCAATGTAAAGGGATAGTGGTAGGAATTGCACGAAAATCTCATTTGTGTTAAAACTAACACAAATTCATTTATTTACAATTTACAATTTATACCGTCTATCAAACGATAGACGGTATAAATTGTAAAAACCCCCTAAACGTAAATCCCGTTTTACAATACTTGAGGGATTCTACAAATCTGCGAAGTTTCAATACAATTGGTAATTATCACCTTGGAATCTTCCCTTGTAAGTGGATGGGCTGTATATGTACATATATGTAATAAAATGAAGCAGTAAGCTTAATTTTAAACAGCTTTTTTTTCCCTATTAAGTAATTCACATAAATGGAAAATATACTTAGGGCGCTGGGCAAGTCAACGTATAATCTTGTGCTGCAGAAACGATTTGTCCACACTGTACATTCAATTATATATTTTACACTTCCATCTTCTGATATAGCCAATTTTCTTTGTTTTCACTTTCTGCAAATGCTCCAGTAGTATTCCATTCTATCCGACGTGGTATCCTGAAAAATATTTAATATAGTTTCCTTTACTTAGCTAACAAAGGACAAAAATGTACGCATATATTCGTAAGCATGCATGTGACAAATATATTCTAGGAAAATTTACAAAAACGGATATAATAAGAATATATCCGATATGTGTATGCATGGAAAGCAAATAAGCTGGCCAGGCTTTCTAGTTTTATACGAGAATATCCATTGCCAGAATATATAGTATCGTATATAAGGGGGTGAGAATTCGCCGCCTCATCACCTCCAGCGTTCTGATAAGGCTCCGGAGTAACTGCCGTCGGTCGATTCGTTTTTCATTTTCGCTTCCCGTTTGCTTGTTGGAACCGAGACTACCAGACGCGCACTGTTCCACTCGAGCTTAAAGCGATAGACTCTACTAGGATTAAATTTTCTTGACTTAGATGCACTAAATTTGATTTTAATTTCATTTGCTTCCGTTTTGTTCTGTTTCGTGTAAAATTTTATGAAAATTCATTTGAAGCATGTTCGGCATTTTTATGAAAATCGAATTTTCTTAAATCTGCGATGTACATAGTCTTTCTGAAACAAAGAATATCTTTAACTTTGAAATATGATCCGATCTGAAAACTTAAATCTATGTATGCGCATCGAATTAATAATGAACACGACAGTTTTCTATCATTTTTATGGTGTAAATACAATAGGTTCGTGTTATACAATAATGGAGATGTTACATAGTTATAAAAAAAATGCACGATATAAATAATTATGCAAATTGACAAAGATAATTGATGGCCATTCGTTGCAATCGGCAACTGTTTATGTGTTTATTTACAAACATCAAAAAAGAAATTCACTTAAATTTATTATAAATCCACATTTCAATATGAGCTAACTGAAACTAACATTGTGATTGACGACTAGATTAGAACAATATCTAAATTTATTTGCCTTTATTGCACAGTTTATATGCTGTTTACACAGGTATCAAAACATATATTTACAATAACTTATTTTTACATATCAATTTTAAATGAAAGAATTCAAGGAACTCATATTGTGTCTGACGACCAAGTTGAAGAAGATTCATCGTGTCTCCACATATCTTCTTCGACTAAAACAAATAGACAAGAAAAAGTAATAATAACGAAATAAAATTTATACCTTTCATTATATTTTTGCCTATTCTGAGCAGACACATGTTATCTCCCTTCGGTAAGTTGGCATTTGTTATGTCAAATACCTATAGTTTTTAATTTGTTCTCCCTCTGTTCTCCGCAACCATTTTTGGCATACTCTTCCTTTTTAACTAAATACACAATTTCTTTGCCACAGCCCAATGCTTTACTTATTTCTTCAGCTGCATTGGGCATATTCATGGTTTTTGCAAATGTGTATAAGTTTGAAAATCATTTGTTTTTTCTTACTTCTTCTTTTTTAAATGGTTAACATTATTAAAAATTGCAGCATTTTATAATACAACTAATTCACCCGATAGTATATGCAATTAAAGGCAAAAATACGGAGAAATAGACACTGGAAATAAATTAATTTGGCAGTTCTAAGAAGGGATAGTAAGACCCAATACTTCAATCTCAATGTAAAGCCGACTATAGTGATAATTAACGTTCGCCACTTTCCGTGCGCTTCACGAAATTAGCAGAGACTAGACAGACTCGTGTTTATTCGTCTCATGAGAATGGGTTCATGTTGCCTACTGGCTACTTTCTCTGAAAGTCAACAAAACACAAGTCTGTCCAGTCTCTGCTAATTTCGTGAAGCGCGCGGAAAATGGTGAACGTTAGTAAAAAATTATCACTGGAATATATTTATACATAGGGGGGCGTAGCTCAGATGGTAGAGCGCTCGCTTAGCATGCGAGAGGTACCGGGATCGATGCCCGGCGCCTCCAAAAATCACTTTTTCTTTTTTTATATCATCACACTACATACAAACTGTTTGGTACTTTATTAGTCACACCGCAACAGGTAATTATAATAAGAAATGTTGTGCCATACCGTTGTTTTAAATGATTAGATATAAAGATATTGCGATATACCACTTAATGTTTTACCTTTGTGTATTGACGTGTTTCTTTATAATAGAACATAATAGACAAACAACATAAAAGTATGTTGGTTGTCATACTACGCCACAGTCCTTGCTATCATTATTGAACATATAGACGTTCGGCACGGCGAATAGCTGCTGGGATTATAACAGGAAATCACTCACATATCTATGTAAAATATGAACAAATTGAACTATTGGCAAATCTAAGCTTACGCGGTGTACGATATATGTTCTTGATGAAATATCTAAAGCGACTAACATCTGTTAAAGCAATTAAAAAATTTAATTCCATTGGTTACATTATGGATTACCTTAAAGAGATTAGAAACTAACCACATATTGTCGAAGGAGTTGACATCTAAAGTTTTGTGCTATTTAGAAGAAGATTTAATATTTCCAAATCGTCAGTATTTAAAACCTTGAAAATGTACAAATGCAAATCTCTACAAATAGATTTTCTAATCGCCACTCACAACTCTTTCAAGAAGACAAAATAAAGCGAACAGATTTCTATTAAATGTTATTTGATTTGTTGTTGTATTATTGGGCAAAGCGTCAGGTTACGGAATACACCTCGCACCGACTACTGTGATTTACTATGCCAAACGTTGTATTGACCTGGGATCTACGGTTTCACCAAGAAGAAGGTATATTCCGGTTTTTATCCGTAATTTAAAAACCAATCATCTCGGTTAGATTTGAAACGCCTCACATGGCTCGAGAGGTAAGTCCGCTATCCGTTCGACCACCAAATAGACTTATTTGATTTTGGTTTGATTGGTTAAAATGCTTTCTACCGATTGGCATTACCCTTGTGGCATAATTATGTTATGCCACAAATTCAAAGTATGGATGCTAATCAACCGTGAATTCATATCCCATCTTAACAATTACTATTTTCTTAAATGCTAACTTTTCTGGATTGGGAAATTTTTCTCCAATAACTTGGACAGCTCGTTCCCCGAGTTTATCCCCGAATGATTTCTTTCTCCGGTGTTACCTTAGCTCAAAAGTTGCAAAAGTGCAACAATAACGATATTGGACGATCTAAAAAAAATCACATACGTTTAATCCGATGCAAAAATTACCAACCTAACCATATTATTCAGGACCTTCACAGTCGGCTTGCGAACTGAATGGAATGTAAATTTTAACATTTGTTAACATATAATAAAGCACTACCAAGATACACCAAGATTAAATAAAATGTCAAATTGGAAGTATTTATGTTCGCCAGTTCGCGCCTATATGTTCCACTGTAAAAGAAAAAGTTATCAATGCATGGTTTTCAGTGCTAAGAAAATGCACGATGTGTGCACATTTACGCGATATATGTTTTAGTCAATCGATTCATGCTAGTTTTATACCAGGTTTAAATTATTAGTGTGTTGACACGTCTTTCGAGTTTAACCTCGAAATAATTGGGGATGCATTAGAATTTAGAAGAATGAACAAAAGTTATGTTCTTTTAGTGAAAGATTGTGATATCTGAATTTGAATTTTACGAAAAGATTTTCTAGACGATCTTTCATATAAACTTTTACAAATAAATCCAAGCTGTGTTATTTCTCTTAGTTTCTAGCGCTTTGTACATAAATCACATTTATTAACTAGGGTTGTTGCTCGAAACCTGGTACCCGGCTTCGAAATTTTACCCTTACCTGATTTCGAGTATCCGGTTTCGATATCTAAAAACGGTACTAGAATCGAATAGGTGAATAGCCGGTTCCGGGTATCCTGTTCTAGAACCGAGTGTATAGGTAACCCGGAACCGGGTAGTGCGCTAAACGGGTATCCTATTCCTGAAGAAGACGGTTTCCGACAGCCTAAATATATGTATAAATATGTATATTAATGCAATTTTTCGAAAACGGGTGCCTGTATTCGATCCCACAACCCGGCATTCGTATATTTGGTTCCGAGTACCCGAAAACGGTTCTTGAACCGAATACCCGGTTTCCTGTACGGGATTTAGAGAACGCGGAGGTAACACAGAACCGGGTAATACGCAGGACGGGTACCCGGTTCCTGAAAATGGCGGTTTTCAACAGCCCTAGTATTAATATTGTATTGTAATTCGCGTGCATGCTTCGAAGGCGTTTGAATACTATATTTGAACAGAGTCGAGTATGTAACTCAATTTAAAAATTTGCCCTAATATGCATTTTTGAAGGAAATAGAAATGCAGTGCGGGACAAAATTATTTTTAGTTTTTTTGAGAAATACTCTTACTCCTACTTCTGGCAATTCCCGTTACTTTCTTTATTCTGAGTACTTAATTATCTAAATGGTACCATCCAAATTTGAATACCTCACATAACAAAACTTTCGAATAACAATCATTTAAAGAGTGGAAAACAGAAATGTGTAAATAACAAAGAGCAAAGATAAATGCTGTTATTCAAGAAATGAAATGATTCTTTTGAAATCTTCAAACCAAATATTCAAAATGCTATCCGTTAGCCTCTTTACAATGTATAGATACATTCATTTTGTACATTGTGATTGATTTCAAGACCGATTCGACTCGTTTCATATCTAATTCTATTTTTCAATTCTAAATTTTGTCGTCTATCAACATGAATTTTTGATTTTCAATAAATCCATGGGAAAAATCAAGGGGCATAAGATTTGGGGATCTAGGGGACCGCTCTATTGACCCATGCCTATCCAGGATACCAGTTGTTTAAAAATCGTGAACAGAACGCGCCAAGCGTGGACGCGCACTTTCTCGCTGAAACCAAATATCGTCATTTGCTATGTCCAGATCATCTTCATTTGAAAAAATTCTACAAAAACTAGTACAAGTACATCCCTCAACAATTGCAGGTATCGCTGTCCAGGGAGAATTTCGTCAAAGAAGAAACACACTTAACAAAGTATCAGTTTTCAGATTTTCATTCATTTCTTTAGGACGCCCTGCATTTGAAATATCCTTGGGATGCTTAATTTTCTTTCTATTTTAATCATTGTGGTTTGGCTGATATTTCTATCTGAATATTAAACAAATTGCACACTTCTTACTTAAGTTCTGCTTTTATCGCCGCATCCAACAAGAATAAGGTTTCTACACACTGAGTTTCACTTACATGTTACGTACCTAGTTAACTTTCACGAATTTTTTTTATTACGAACATCGAGTATTTGGCATATAACAGTATATTAAAACTGATTGATCTTTGATTGATATGTACCTGGTAGTAGTAAAATTTGTAAACAGGTAGATAGCCTTTCAAATATTTGATTTAAAAGAATCATTTCATTTCTTGAATAACATCATTTATCTTTGTTTTCTGTTTTATGTTCTTCATTTTTTTAATAACTTCTACTCGAAAATGTTGTTATGTGAGATATTCAAAATTTTGATTGTACCCTCTAGATAATTAATGAACTTTCATTTAGATAATAAATAAGCTACCAAGAGTTACCAGAGGTACCAATAGTTGTCGTCAAAAATAATTCTTGACGACGCCATTGCTTGAAAACTAGAAATAGGGAAAACTAACCTGTTCGAACATCTCTTCGCTAAAAAAAAATGCTTCAAATTTAACAAATTTATTACAAAATGTCCGTAATTAAAAGCAAAACTATTGTCTGCTAGAAATAGTTACATGAAACCTGTATTACATCGGTTTATTTCTAGCTGAGGAAACCGAAAATGTAATAAAATACACATGTTCTATTTAAAATAGCAAAGTAGGACTGTTATGCGCTACTTATCGATCGCCCCGTATCCTCAGAAGTATTGCGTGCTTATGGTATCTATTAAATTACCCGAAAATTTTAACCTTCTACCGTTTACACAATAGGCACAATCCTCCCATTTCAGAAAATACAGGACATCTGTATACAGGCTATTTCACGTAACTCGTTAGTTAGAAGTTTTAATGATGTTATTATAAACGGAACTCTCAGATTTTGGAACAGGTAGTTATAGCATTAAAGGTATTAATTTAAAGTATTTCGCCTATGAAAGGCTTGTGATTGAACCGGAAGTAGTTATCAACGTTCTTATATAAAATACAATGGCATACTTTTTATCAACTTAATCGATTGTACATATCACATGTAAAAAATCGTATTTCACCTTGTTGAAATTAAACATTTGTGAATGTAATGAAGATTACTTTTGTGACACTAAATGGAACATCATGTTTATCACACCTTATCGTTATCGTTAATAAATTAATAAAAAATACATT
Organism: Oryctes borbonicus; assembly: GCA_902654985.2. Lineage (NCBI taxonomy): Eukaryota > Metazoa > Arthropoda > Insecta > Coleoptera > Scarabaeidae > Oryctes > Oryctes borbonicus. Next base: position 3,797,747 of record LR736867.1, on the reverse strand, counting down.
AACATCTTTAAATTAATACAATTATTTTACTACATACAGAAAAAAAATTAACTCCCACGATTTATATTGAATTAAATAATAAAAAAAGCTATTAATTAAATATACAGAAATCCTCTGTATATATTATGCGTAAATATATAACTAGGTTACAAATACGCATGTATGATTATTATTTGGAGAGCTTTGTTGTTTATGTCATTAAAAACCTACTAAAGCAAGTTTTCATAGCTCCTACTGCAGCATAAAAGTTGGCAACACATAACTGAATATTTGTAAAATTTATGGCTTGAGTTACTGGCAGAAAAATGCTATAATATCGTATTAAGCTCTAATTTTGCCTTAGGATTTTCCATATTCGAGAAGCTTGCTCTCGACAGAATCATTACAAATCACTTACATAGGTTCTTTGTAACACTTTAAGCACATCGTACAAACTTGAAGTGTTAGTAAGAGAACATTTATATTTGTTGTGTACGTATAATTTTTAAATAGTGCGGCTAAACAGCACTAAGATACCTAAGATTGTCCCAAACAGACCTTCACAAGGCTGTTGTTATTCTGACTCGATATTGCCAGCTAGAGGGGCATTTTTATAAGATGGGATTAGCTAAGAACTTGTCATGTAGGCTCCGCCAAGGTGAAGATGAAGATGAAACAGCAAGTGCCAGGCGCTGGTGCCGATCAGAAGGAAGGTGCTGGGTGGCGAAAGATTACCGCCGTTAAGGCAGTAGGTTGGTTAACAGTCTCGAAGGCACGCCGGCATAGAGAGGATGTGCCTATTGTAGGTTAATTCCTACAGGATCTATCTCACTCCCTCATTGTCCACAACTATAACCATACTGCATCAGAGCTAAATCGATGGCGCTTGAAAAATCACTTTAATTAATTCTACTGCAAGTCGATATTTGGAAATTGCAACGAATTTTGATTGTAGAGGTAAAATAGAAGGTGTAAGTACTAAAGTGAAAATTAAAATTTTCAAATTAAATCTTCTTTCAAACTTTTCACAAAAAACAAATTAAGAGAATCCAATCTGCATCAATTTAGCTTCCGTTATTTTTCAGAGCAGATAAAATGAGAAAGTTCTTATTATAAAAATAAAATAACTTTGTTTAAAAATTTAAATCGTCCTCTTGACGTGAAAACGTAAAGGTAAACATTATTTTTCAGTTCTCACGTTTATTGGAGACGAGTAACAACAATCCATTCTAAAATATTCACTTCTGCCCCTCTTTTATAGAAAGCAGCATTGCAGCAAAAGTAGAAGAATAAAAAACCAAAACCATCATTAAAGGTATCAAACGTCTGCACGGAATATGCATAACAAAAATGTATTATTTTTTAATTGCATTTTTAAACTTCTGGTCTAGTATACATCGTATACACCTTCGCCATCGCGAAAGATAGTTTTTTTAGCTTCCGATCTCAAGTTTTCATTATATATACACCTTAATAAAATACAATTTATGAATATGTATGTATACTGAACCGCGGTCCGTTGTGTACGAGGATTTGCATAAATATGCAGCCGGCGTTGGATTAAACTGATCCATATTTAGGTCTGACAAGTGAAAGTCGAAACATTTTTAATCTCAACTACATCGGCGTAAGAGTGGCGGTACACCGTACAACCGTTGCATTATCCATAATTGTTTAGCACGCATCGGGTAAATTATCAAACTGGCAATGATATCTGCTCATTAGAAAAAAGCAGGTGGTCATTGTACTTAACGAATTCAATATGGGTGGCTTTTCTAATAAGGGGGAAGTCTAAAATTGTGAATTTGGTATAAAGTATACATTTTTAAGGTAATGAATTGTACTTTAGGGCTTAAATGAGATTGTTGTTGCATCTGCCTTCTAGGGCACTTAATGAAGCGAATACTGGAAGACCTCTGGATTTTTTTCTTTTTATAGGCTCTCATTCCATAATAGATAAAAATTACAAAAATGTTGGTTGGATGTTTATATAATATATTAATTACTAAAACAAGACCTAATCGTTTTTAGTTTAAAACTATTTTAGCTTAAATGAAACGCCCTGAATATTTTGAAAATTGTGATGACTATCACAATTTTCTGACAATTTCTGAAATACAAATACAACGATATAAGAGTTAATTAATTCATCTGTTAAAATGACAAATTTTAAATAAATGAACAATAACACAATCAAAAGAAAAAACACCTAAGATTGGACGCATACTTCTTTATGAGACATTCCCGTAAAATATTGTAAGAAGTATTATTATTATTAGTATCCCATTAAATTTCGCATATCTGACTTCTAATTCGAGCCTTTAAATTTTCAATTAAGCGTCGTATTTTTGTGAACCTTATTATTTATAAAGGTGTAAGGGATCTTGGGATCTAATGGGTCGCTCAATTTCGCCTCTGCTTCTTATCTACTGATTTTGTAATTATGGAAAAGTAAATCTTAAAAGGACGAACCTTTTCGCTTATAAATATATTCGCAGCTCACTGATTAACACATTACCCCAAACGGTCCAAGTGATCAATTTGGATTATTTTCCAGGAAAATTGGAATATCCAGAGCTTTATCACAGTAATAGTAACTGCTTTTAGTCCGCCTCATCTGCATCTGTTGAAAGGCGTTCATCAATGGTTTAACGCAATGCTTGAGTGTGAAAAAGCAAATCGCAGTCCAACATTCGATCTAAACATCGATGATTGACCAGTGTTTACGCTTTTTCACCATGTCACTGCGCTTAAATATATATATAACTATACAGTATTACCACCATCTAGAGTGTTGTTTTAAAAAGCTGCAATGTTGTTAATTTGTTAAAAAAAATAAATATGAAATTATTTCATCATCTCTGCCCTTAATGGTTGTAATGATAAAAAGCATGAAAATGAAAATGAAAAAAAGGATGACCGATTTTTGAAAGGCAGGCGTTTTCAAATTCATTAAACAAAGAATTTCCTAATACAGTAAATGTACGGATTAAAAGATGTTATCTCTATCAAAATTTCACAAGGGACTCAGGATGGAGCTTTAATTGAAATTCATACCACAATTTTTTAAAAAACGTAGATTTTCTTCAAAGCATTGTACATTTAGCATGCCCAAAATACGTTAAATGTTTCAAATTGGGGATGGACAATTTTGCGTGAGCAAGTTGAGCAGAATGTAATATCTTTTTTCTTTTCTAAAGAATCCTGCAAATACCGTTCTGCAACGTTTAAACCTTTCCTACCGCTATATCTCTTGATTATGCATAAGTTTGCCCCAGAATCCCACATATGATCATCAAAAACAGCGACCAGATCAAAATATGCTAGTAAAACATTTTCACAAAATTTATTTGACCCGTTCTTGCATCTACACTATTCCGAGAAGCGATCGTGCGCAATTTCGTAGCTCGGATGGCAGTAGACTTAAAGTTGCTTTATTGGCAGTTTTGGTAATCGTTTGGGATGCCCTACGCGAAATAGCTCGTCTTTTGTGTAGGTAATTTTACAGTTACTTCAAAACCGTTTATATCATGAGGGAATCAGCTGAAGTTACTTCAATTTTTAGCTTATGAAGCGAATTATAGAAACCTTAACTTCTCATCGTAAAAAAATTGTACAATACACGTTCTTTTATTTTTCTCTTAAGTTGCTCCACTCGCCCATTCCGCAAATTTCTTACTTTTAACACTTGTAGCGTAAAAGAATAGAATAAGAAGATTGCTCTTGATTTACTCTTTGTGTGTATTTACATCATTTTCCAATAAAAGAATAAGAATTTGGGAAACGAAACACATATCACAATATATAGTGTTGTAAAAGTTTATACTATTTGACGGTAGTACCTTCCCATTCTATCGCAATAGTAACAACGCAATACATATAAATAATTCCGATATCCATCACGCAACAAATAATTACAACGCAAAAACGGCAATATAACTTCCTAGCAGCAAGGTCCCAAAATGCCCGAAATTTTAAATACATGGTCTGCGTCGACAGCTGAACGTAATAAATCAGACACATTCCTTGGAGAGTTCGTAAACGTAAAATTCTTGGAATTTTCGAAATCGATAGCCTGCAGGTTAAATTTAAAAGGAAAACTATGTGTATTTCTAACTCTAAATTAACTATGCGTACAATTATTCGCACTTCTAGGTGCTAGCAATGTTTTATTCCACAAAAGGAAAAGAGCAGTCCTCTAAAATGATTAATGCACGAGTTGCCAGGTAAATATTAATAGTTTCATGTTTAATGGTTGATTAATGTTATTTGATAGCATAGAATTATGAACAAATATCTTTAGAATGCTTGCGAAAGATATTGCGCAATAAGGTAAATATATTTTTCTATTCTCTGAAATCAATTTAAGTAAAATATTTGTATTATTGTCAAATTATTTTATTCGTACAGGAAACAACTTTGGTATCTTGTAAAAAATTATTTTAAAATTTTCTTTTGTATCCACCCTCCGAAGTTTCTCTTGGACAACATCAACAATGTTTTACTGATATACCACGCCCAGTTTTAACAGTATACCCTGGGTGACAGTTTAACGAATATAATCTGTCCCAAGACTACGAGGATGTACCCAAAAGTAACCTGAATTTATTTTTTTGCAATTTGTTTATACCATTTTGTTTATAAAATTCCTTAATTGCTTTCAAAGTACTTTCTATTCGAGCCAATAAGTGTATTGGCTCAAGTAGTGACTTGTCTAGCCTTTATTTCCAGTGCTTCCAGACATTTTTACAGTTCATCTGTTATGATGCCGAACAGAGTCTCCTTAACTTCTGTCACACTCATGTTGGCAAAACACTTTCCTTTCAGGTTCTTCTTCGTCCGTAGGAATCAAAAAAGTCACGCGAAACTTTAGCTCCAGGTCACTGACCTGATTTATCAGGTGGATAATCCGGGTGAGAATACGGAATAATACTGTCTCTTATTAAAAATTGATGCACCATGAGGGCTGTGTGAGACGGAGCATTATCATGATCAAAACCACACGTTTACAACAAATTCCGCATTTCTGTTGATAAATCCTCTCAGCATCTCCAAGTAGTAAGTCTGGTTAACAGTGTAACTTTGAAAAACCAATTCCTCTCTGTTCACATAAGTCTGCTATGACCAAAAATGAAGAACAAGCGATACATCTTCCACGAAAAAATTCTCAGATACCAAACACAATCTTCCTCACTAAAGCCGCTTGGCGCATTATCTCAGGAGGTATGGTTTTATTCCCCTCTAACGTATTCTTTACCTGCATTGTTCGTTAAGCGAACATCGATTTGCCATTTTTTTAAAGGACAAGTTCTGAAAATCCAAAAATTAAAATAAATTATTGTTTCTAATTTTTGCAATTTTAGTGCAAGAAATCTTGCACTAAATATGCAATAAAATAAAAATGTTTATTTCATTCCCTACATTTATAAAATAGTACATATCCAGATATATGAGCAATAACAGTTTGTACTTATGTATATGTACAAGGAACGAAACCGCAAGGTCAGATTAGGTTTGGGTACATAGTACTCAACCATTCTTCCATCTCTAACTTGAGAATCACAGTGAACAAGCGTACGCAAAAACTAAATGCCTGTAATTAACTTAACCTAAATTCTGTGTGGCTGATCGAACAGAACTAGCTGATTACAAAGGCAGTTAGAAAAATGACGTACCATGTCGCTGCTTATCAAAGATGAGCTGGCTTATGTACTTTTGAAATATGGAAGACGACAGGCCCTTGAACCGTCTGGGATAGCGTTGTATGTCTTATATATGTTGAATGACCAGGAGCGTTCGAACATAGATGAGCAGTGCAGTGGCGGTGTAATTAGCCCCCGTGACCTGATATTTATATTATGAACGTCGGTTCGAAACGGTATTTTGCTGTAAAGATACGGAGGAGCCCTTATACTAATGATTTCATGATACGTGCATAATGCTCTCAATAAAACACGATTTTTCATATTTAGCCATTTGCAATAGCTCAAGGTATGAGAAATACGATCATATTTCCTCAGGCCATATGCAAATCGCAAACAAGAGTTTTGTACCATTTGTATTAGATGTTGATCAGCAGCATCAATGCATGGACCATAAATGGCCGAACAGAATAACAATGGTGACAGCACAAACGCATTGCACAACAAGAACTTAATTTCAGTTGGTAAATAAGACCTATGAGGGTAAAGTGTTCTCAGGTTGCTATACGCGCGCCTAATATACGTATTTACTTGTTTTCTATAGTGAAATGTGTTGTCCAAAGTTAAACCAAGGCTCCTTGCCTCCGTCATAATCAGCAAAACAGTACTACCAAGATGTTATGCAAACCTAGGCACCAAATCCATGCATGTCTGTCGGTTACCGAACAGCATGACGGCAGATTTGGAAGAGTTAATATGCAGCGCATGAGATGAGCAGACCTGAAAAACCGTGTCCAATAATGTGCATTAAAAGTAAAATGAAAGAATTACATATTTATCGGTTCTAAGTTTCCTTTGTTTGTGGGGCATTAAAGAACTGGTCCAATATCAGTTGTCATTCTCTCTTCTGCAGAATTAAAAAAAAATGATAAACAGCATTGTGGTTTAAAAGAACCCCAATCCTATTGAATCTATCAGATTTGGGTGCCATTTTAAGATACCCATTCCAACATCTTCCTATTCCCCCTAAAATAAGTTTAATAACAGTTGTCAGTGTTGGTTAATATATTCCAAGTATGAGAGATTATAAATTATAGAAAAGTTCTCACTACAACGAACGTAAGTAAAAAAAGAATCGTAGAATCTGCTCAAATCAATTTCTACAAACTTTCTTGGTAAATAGAAAACTGCCATCTATACGACATTGTGAGTAATATAATGAGCGTGTTTTCAAATAATAATTACTTCAACTGTCACCCAGCTTTTCTCCCTGAGAATTTGGGGTAAGCAAACTACGAACGTTCTTACCAGCACATTTCGGTAATGAGGAAACGCTTTGTGGAAATATGGAACTGTCGTATGTTAGTAGAAGCCGAGAGAAACGCTAAAAAGTATATATTGTACTCCCTTTCTGGTAATTATTACATTCTGAAATATCCACAAAAATCAAAAACTGGATAAACAAATTTAAAAATTATGTGTTATTTATAACAAACTAGAATGCTCTGTATTTTGAAAATGATCTGTGACAGAAAATTCTAAGATTACATTTAAAAAGAAGTTACCGCTGTTACAAAATTAAAAATAATAGAAACAATTGGGAACAAATTAATTTAAAATCTTTAGATGTCGTTGAAGAAGATCTTTGCCTAAAATATACTTCCACTTAATTGTTTTGTAGTCCTTGTTGATTATTTAATTAATAATTCATTGTTACCGTAGATATATCTTTAAATTTTAAGCTATTAGAGCAATTCCTTAATACTCTAATATTGTTTTAGACCATAACCAAAATCCATGGTATTCATGACAAAAGCAATGAGAAGATGAAGCACTAGCCAACGGTTATGTTTCTGTCTACTTGAGAGTTGGTTAAACATCTATACCCGGTTTTTTAACACTACTTTCTAGACTTTAGACTACAGTTTTGTATTAGCACTCGATACCGCCAGAGGTATAACGTTTGCTACTTCAGAAGGCAGTAATATAAACCGAAGAGCATATAGCGGGTGAAGTACAGAAGCACTCGGAGCAACGCTGATAACGCCAGATAGGCGGAAAGATATCCGTGGGCTAGTGCTTTCTCTCCTCACATTGCTTTATCGTATGCAGTTCCATCAATACCATGAGGAACTATAATATTAATTTGATGAAATCAATCAAAAAATTACGATTTTTACGATACCTGAAAAATAGATTATTTAACTAAAGATATATCTTCGTTGATGTTTAGGCTGTCGATTGGTCATTGAATCACGGCCGCAGGGTGAACATTTTTTTAAATCCTTGATTTAAAGGTGATTGACTCCATCCCGAGCACATAGTGAATAGTTAGGGTTAATGTCACTTATAGTTTATTTGCCACTTTTATTCGTTTACAATTTTACAATCCTTTCCCGAAAATTTGTACTCCTTACAACCAATTTTTGAACGATGGTCATTACTATCAAAAAAAAAATCAGCTGGTAAATTCTTAATTTAAACCATCTAAACATCGCAACAATTTATTGAATGCAGAAAGCTGGTTTCATGTATAAATTGTACTTCTACTTTTCTCTGTTATATTTTATTTCATTAAAAACTGAATATTCGTAAATTTGCACCTTTGCTTTTACACTCTAAACATTATACGAGACAGTGTTTATGTTTATATAGCAATAGCCAATAGCAAAGACACCTTTTTTTAGTTTGTAACAAATATGTAGCCTAAATAAGAGCTAGTGTTACTCGCAATAAATGATGTTTGCTAACTGAACCGCAGTACACCAACTATTACACAACTCTTACTGAAGTCTACCGAACACAGTTACGAAATATTAAAACACAACAACTAATTTTGATATCACTTTACGTTTACAGTAAAGCTAATATTGAATTAACGTCTCCGAGTATATTCCACTATAATTCTCCAAGGCACACGGCACCAGTTTATGTAAATACATCCGCTGTTTACATATAAGTTAAATATTGTTTCACCTAGCATAATATGAAGCAAATGTAAAGTTGATATAAGGGAACAAACATAAATACGTATACGTGCGTATATAATTTAGAAACTTGTATGTCAAAAAAAGATTTCTATTCAAACTTAACTAGATCATTTCCAGAAATTAGTTTACTGTCTCTCTGTCTGTTTCTCACTTAAAACAGATTTTTTTATTGTAAGGGCACAAAAGTAAAATAAAAAAAGTACTTAGTGGTATATGTAAAAACACGTTTAAATACCCACAATAACAACAACAATCCATTTTCAATTGACTGCATTTTTTAAAGGAAGGTATCCCAACCAGGAGTCACTTTTCTGCTGATGAGACTGCTAAAAGAGGACAAGTGCCCCCAAAGATCAGTCAGAAAAAAATTGGAAAATGTTGTGAGTAGCTCTTTTGCATTAGATGGAAAAATAATTTATTATTATATTATTCACTATCCACAATTAAGTGGCATAAATATAGACAATACGTGGAAGAAAATTACATTTTTTTCTGGAGTGTTAGATATATCGGCGACTTCTGTTCGCGCAGCAGTTGTAAATATCGGACATATACAACAAATTGATTTAATTGAATTGAATTTGGTTGTTACAATAAATCCACTTTAGAAAATGCACAAAATCTCTTCCGTGAAAGACATGAATCGATTCAAAAGGCGTAGTTGGATATACCCTAATGTAGAGTAAACCTGCACTTACCCACACATTTTTCTTTTAACTTTTCCAGGAATTTTTGTTGTGATGATGACGTTGAAATATTAGATTGAAAGCACAAGTAGTAAAAGCAGCGAACCTGGGAATTTTAAGAAGCCATTTCAACTTCTCAAGGCTTTCCTTAAGCTGAAGCTGAGCTTAATGATTTGATCAGTGATCCATCAAAGAAATCAGCTGAACTTCTTGCATCAAGACATAAAGATAAAAATTGCCTTCAGACACGGGTCACCACAACATCTAACCAAACTAGAGCAAAATATTCATCTTTCTTCAGTGAAGAAACTGGTCTTGTATGAAATATCATGCAGAAGATTGGTACCTTTTCACAGATAGTTCGAAAAGAAGTGTGTCTTACTGCATAATAGCATCAAATTAGCATCGATTCCCATAGACCACTTGACCACACAAGAAAACTGAACGAACAAAAAATATCAAAGTTGCTTTAGTAAAATAGATTTTGTTCGGCATCAATGATCGGTTTTTGTGGACTGGTGAATGGTAAGCGAGGCGGGTACACTAAATATCCCTATTTCCCGCGTTTATTGAATAGTGGTATAAAAGAAGAACGCTGGGGCAAACTTATTTAGCCAGTAACAATGGAAAGAGGCATAGAGAGGAGATAAAACCATTCTTCCACCATTTCACATTAAGCTTGGACTCAAGAACCAATTCGTTGGGTCATAGAGAAGAACGGGGTATGTGGAGACATTTGTGAAACTCTTACTGCACTGATTACAGAAAAACTAAAGGCTGGCGATAACAGTAGCAACGATAACAATTTTACAAGCCACATGACGAACAGATTTAGAAATTAGTGCCTGGATAAATATTGTATCAGTGATAAAAAAAAGCCAAAACAAACGAAAAAGTAGTAACTAACGTGATAACAAACTTCAGAGTTAATTTAGGCATTCAAATCCTTTTCTTGGATAGTTTATTTGAATAAATTTCCTGAGGACCTGGGCGATTACAGTGAAGAACAGAGGGAACGGTTTCAATAGGTTATCAGGATAATGGAAGAGCGGTACCAACGCCGGTAGGACCATCACATGATGTCAGACTTTTATTGGGCCTTAAAAAACACTGCTCTAGAAGAGAACAAAAGAAAATCTTCCAGACAACGCTATTCATAATGCATTTCACAGTTGTGACGTGTGATTCAGAAACTAGAAATATTCAATTATGTTGTTCTTCTGCTCATCATTAGTGTTGGCGTTATTTCAAGAACTAGAGCCAATTTTGCAAGTCTGATATGATTTTTGTATTCAACAGCTTAACTTATCCCAAATCGATTTGCAAAGCCCGTGTCGCAGAATGGCGATTCCTCAGTGTAATCCACCATTTTTTTTTTAATTTGGTTTCATAACAATAATTTTGTCTCATGATTATATCCACCTGTTATGTGGTCAAACTAATATTATATTACTAGGATGTGAGCAAATGCCAATCTCCCAAATACAGTAAATTCTACAGTCGCACGGGAGAAACGTGCATAAAGTGGATATCTTTGGTACATTAAGACACATGTAGAGGATGAATCAGCAGCAAACGAAAATTCTACTGGATTCTATTATTTTACAAAAAAAAAAAAATTAACGTTTGCACATACCACTTTAAAGTGTTTGATAAAAAGTCAAAATAACACCTATAATTTTCTTTTTTGGGGGCTGGTAAATTTTATATGAATGAATTTTGTTTACCTTTGTGGGTGATTTCGCCCAGTTAATAAATAAAATTGGACTTAATGATTTATTTACTTTTCCACAATAATTATTATCTGCTTTAATATAATCGAATTTTATCTTAAAGTAAGTAATGTTTTTTGAAATGACAGTAAAAACTTATCTGCTAACACTATGTAGCTTGCTCTCAGACGGAACATTAAGCTAACCCTCTTTACTTTATCAGTATTCAAACATGACATATCATACAAATATTTGCAGTCACAGAATTAATGTAACTGCATCCCGTAACTCTTGCGCTTCTTTATTAAGCGATCGTAGAATATCTCACACTATTATCATCCAATTCTGAATCTCTCTGCATGGATCGATATATGAGAGAGTATACGTTGGAAAAATATTCTGAACACTTAACAGTACATTAAAGTCGATATGTACTATTGAACTAGAATATTTTTAACTTCCGGTTCTACGAGAAACACCTGTCAACTTTGTTAGTTTAAATGGAACATCCTATACATTATTACATTCTTGAGTTCCTACAATGTCATCTAACTTCGGTGATATCCAACTTAGTCATGACTCATAACCATTACAAAACAATCCAGGATTACTGAAACATTGAATATTTCCGCTCTAAATGTGTGGGGATTTGTAATCTTCAGTAATGAGAATTCTGCTTGTTTGGCAGCTCATTTCCTGTAAGTTTGGCTTCATTCGTGCAGATAATGTTGTCCAAAAGTAATTCATGCTCTTGAGACCGTATTAAAATAATTCGTAAGAATTATGTTTTTGAAATTTTTGCCCTGACTGATTCCAAGTTTTTGAAATTCTATATTATTAATTTAACCGTGTTTGGTTGCGATTTTTATTTTTATAGATACCGAACAGCAAAGGTATCGCATGCACTTTGTATCACTTTATTACATTCCTCATAAATAATAAACAAATTTCGAAATTTGTTTATTATTTGTTTAAATTACATCAACGAAGATTATCGATAATCTTCGTTCATGTAATTTAATCGCGCAATTGAAAACTAAGTGACAATTCATCAATGCTAAGCTGTTTCCTATATCATGATTAAATTAGAATTATTTTAAGAAATTATGTGAGCTACATTCTTACACTACAATAATTCTAATTGACTTTTTAGGTACTCCTTCTCACATCCGCAATAATTTCAGCAGTTCTTTTCATGACGCTGCCGCTACAGCGAGTTTGTGATTTACTACACTAACTTCATGAAATCTAGCAACGCAGTAAACAATTTGTTGGTCTAAATCAAGATATGATACTGCAAAATATTGAAACTCAAGACGAAATTCATCCATATGCATTTGCACAGAATAAGGTCATTCCTCATGCAATTGCTTTTGCCATTACGAAAATAACTTTCAATGAAAAAAGTTTAGTGACTTCTAGTTTGGGTCGCTACGAAGTTATAGGTTTGAATATCATTCTAAATCATGCCCACAATCGGACCTCATACCAAGAAAAAAACCATTTCAAAAAATCTCCATTCATAAAGGCGCAGTCGAAATCGCGGAGATGATTCACCCTATATAATTTTAGTCAACATAATTTTCAATAATTGTAGTTATTTTTAATTTCCACATAATGTGGTACTAGTAGGTTGCAGTGTTGTAATCTTCTGTAACGTGTTAATACGCCAAAATTCAATATACATTTTTTATTATTTTCCATCAGATAACAATGAGACTCTGCATGGCTGAAAAGTTTAAAGTTGTCCTAAAATTGTATGAGTTGAAATACTTTTTACATTTTGCTGTAATGTGTTAATAACGTTTCGCTCGATATTTAAATCATTTTCCTTATAATTTACATTTCTAACACTAGATACAGAGATCAAGTTCCTTAAACGAACCATTTTATCTGGATCAAGGTATGATTGAAGAAAAATTTTCCCCTTCAAAGTTTAATCTAAGATATTTCAGCTTGAATAAATATCAAAAGGTTTTCATCAAGTTATATTTATCAACGTTCTACGTTAAAATGTCAAGGCGTACATGCTGCACACCAAGAATTCCCCTAACACATGTTTTCAATATAGCTCTTGCTTAAATGTTAATTGGACAATATTTGCACATTTGTTCCCTGTCCTCGAACCAAACAGCATCACTTTATAAGTGTTCTCAGAAATTCCAATCGTAAGCGACTACATATACTATTGAATCATTTTAATGTATGGTGTTATATATTTGCCAACTAGCTGATAGCCACATACAGTTTTTCCCTTCATGGAGGTTATATGATGTCTAAAAAGCAAATATTTGTCGTCAAGACAGCTGGTAACACTCCGGCAGAATTTATACAAGCTTATCCACATCTATTTCCAACTGTTGAAACTGCTATGCTGGTGAAAATATGTATTTTAACTAAACCTACAGAGTCTACTAAATTGTCTGAGTTTGTAAAAGTTTATTTTAAACATTTTTCAATCATCAAAAACTCGAATATCAATACGAGCGCTAAAAATAACTTCGTTTGTCATTTGACCATTAATTAATGTAAAGATTTAAGTCTTGGGAGAATTTATTTGTAGCAGTTTAGTGTAGGTGAATACCATACCTAGGGCTAAATACCAGCAAATACTACCTATTCTTCCCTAATAATGGATCTGCAATGATACCCTTGCCTTTAAATCTTTGAATCATTCAATGAGAAGCGGAAGAAAAAGAATTAAAATAAATCACTATCCAATCATCACTTGTGATGGAACACCGCATGGAAAAAAGGTTTGTTGTTATGGAAATTATTTATAGATCTATTTCTGATCTGGAAGAAAAAGATTTATTGACTATCCTGCATATTTCGTCCTATTCAACCAATTGTTAGACCTGTTCTGATTGTATTCGTTCATCTCTAGCTAGTGTACTTTATACAAATTAACACTAAATATCGGTAAATGTTTGTTTGTATATTCTTAATATCCTATAAGAGGAAAATTAATTATATCAACACGTGGTACTTATCTCAAAAGGATTGATATTGTTAACGTTCCGGGGATTCTATTTGATTCTCGATTAAGCTTTACGAAACATATTATTAATCTATACATTTCAGCATTAAAAACTTTAGGATTTGTCCTACAATCCATCAATTCTTCAATGGTATGGCAATTCGGAAAATGTTAAATTTTAACTTTGTTTTAAGTAAATTAGACTATACATGTACGATTTGGTCACCAAATTATATTTATCCTCAATTGAGCATTGAAGAGGTCCAACGAGTTCTTAAAATATCTATCCTTTAAAATGGATCTTCTACATCCTGTTAAAGGTGTGGGTTATGGGTCGCTGTTGGGAAGACATGATGTGCGTTTGCTGGAACACCGTCGAGATATTTCTGGCAAGATTCGTTTGGAAAATTATTTGCGGTTATATCGTCTCTTCTAATTTGCTTTCCTCTATAGATTTCCTTATAGCTCGATTATCCTCTCGCTCCTCTTCTACTTTTTTTTTTTTTCAACACTCTCTCGATCCAATACAAAAGTTATCATTAGACACCATGTGCCGCATTGTAGACTTATAATCTTATATGTTTTTTGATGTTGTTGATAAACTTATTTTAAAATTTAATTACTTCCATTTTCTTATATGAATAGGAATTTTTTTTGAAGGCTTAGAAAAAAATAATTCCTTATAAAACCGCCTGCTTGTTTTGGAATTGCAATTTTGAATACCAGATTTGTGGTTGTTCCATAAGTGTTTATGTATAAAGATTGGTAACCTTGTTCTAACTTTGCATGAATTTACTGTTTTCATTATTTCTGATCGTCTGTGGTAACTATGGCATAACAAGTTTCTGTCAATCATTTGACATGTTGGTAACACAAATTTGCTTTCTTATACGTGCATAGTTGTTAATCATAACAGAAGAGAAAGTAGCAATTAGAGCCCTATTGCGTCATTACTGGAAAAAGGGTCTCAGTAGCTGAGCATATTAATGCAGTTCAAGACAATCCCCATTCAAGTGTTCGTGAATTGTCAGGAAGAGTTGAAGAAAATGAGTTTCGTTAAAAAAAAGCCTCGAATGGATCCGCATGATTCGACTGATGCACAAGCTCAAGACAGAATTGAAGAACTGCTTCAAAATCCTAGCTATGATCAACTTTGGTGAAAAATCGTAACAAGCGCTGAAAAATTATTTTTTTTTTACATAATCCAGACAAAATGAAAACTTTAAAGGAGTTTTGCACTTTAAATTGGTTCTTGTGGGAAGAGCTGTAAATGCAAGGCTGTATTGCGAGCAATTGGATAGAATTTACAGCAGAAACAAAATGTTAATACGCCAGAATATTGCTCCGACCCACACCCGTTTGGCGCAGGAAGAATGTAAAAGCATGGCAGGAGTTGAAGTTTTACCTCATCTCCGTACAGTCTGGATGTTGCTCTATCTAATTATGGATTGTTTCGTACGATGGCACATTTCTTGTGCAGTCGCAACTTTAACAATTTTGAAGATGTAAAAAACACTTGTTGACACATGTTATACACAATAATGGATTGTATTTCCATGAATAAATGTCTTTTTGCTTTTTCTAATTTTTAGTTTTCTTAATTAATGTATTATGCGCAAAGTTAATAAGAAATTACATACAATTACAACACATATTATAATCTTTGCCATAACTTCTCTTTACTTCATTTTATGCTTCAAGAGACCTAAGTTATTATTGAAATTAATTTATACACATTTCGCTTCAGGTATCCCCAAAAATTAGTGTTCATAACTAGGTGGCCACTGATTTGAACCACTTCTTCCCAACTATTCATTCCAAAACTGACGACTTAGCCAATCACGAACAATTATCGTTAAACGAGAGGCAGAGCTACTTTATTGGAACTATATTTTTTTTCTACCAGCTAAAGCTATACCTTGCAAATAGTAAAAAGAAATAGACAATGCGAACAGATATGTTGATTTAAATTATTTTTCTTAATATGGTCTAATGATTCCGTTATAAGAAACAGCACACGAAATGTTGATTTCATTTCAATATTGTCTTCTAACTAGCCCATTTGTGTGAAAACTTGCCTCATCGAAATAAAATATATTTTCAACAAAGGACATTTTTCCCCATCCAAAAGTGCTTCATATCATTATTTCCTTCCAAGAAATGATTAAATTTAAGTCCATACAGTCGAATGCTATTGATCTTCAATATTTTTTTGAAGTAAAGATATACTTCCAATGCAAGATCTTTTTCTTAAGGATAATCTGGAAAAAACTTCTAGTCGAATTGATTGCTACTAGAGTCACTATGCCATCTTCATTTTACTGTTTTTTTTTTTAATCAAAACACTACCAGTTTTCATGACTTTCATGACGATTCTTTTTACTCTGTTATCCGTAAGAAAAACATTAGCCATATCTTAGTTAGGTTCATATTCTAGACCATAACATGGAATCATATAAATTCTTGGATCTGAGCATTTTGCAAGTTCGCTATTATTTTATTTATTTATTCTTATTTTATTCAAGTTTCTTTATCCAACAACGATACCCAGTTGCAGAATAACTTGCTTAATAACAAGAAATACGCGTGCGATATCATAGCATGGAATAGATATTTAAAAAAAAAAGACAAAACAATAATAAAAAAATATAAACAAAATCTTAATACTATAATGACAGAAAAGTAAACAACAGCACATAGATACAAAACCCTAAATTTTTTGACATTATGTAGACTGGAGGTTTCATAATGACGTTGACCCTAGACCTTCGCATTTTAATTGTAGCATCTTATTTAGTCCTACGGAGTGGCACATCAAGCTCAACTGCAGCAAGCAAGAAAGTAGAATTTTATTTTGTAACAATTTGAGCAAAAATGTGGTACTGCGACGCTTACGG
This sequence comes from Oryctes borbonicus, assembly GCA_902654985.2. NCBI lineage: Eukaryota > Metazoa > Arthropoda > Insecta > Coleoptera > Scarabaeidae > Oryctes > Oryctes borbonicus. Next base: position 3,780,861 of record LR736867.1, on the reverse strand, counting down.
CAACTTAAGATAAACTTTCAAAATTATGCTGATTTAATAACCTAACATATTTCTCTCAAGGTACACCAGGATTGATGTACCCCTAAGGCCGCAATGACACACATCCTCCATGATTCAACGTTTAAAAATTCAATTTGAATATGCCCCTGCTTTATTTCCTGGTCAATGCTGATACCTCATACTTACAACATGCAGTAGGTAGAATTAAATATTTGAGACGCGACAAAATTGCTGATAGTTACGGTAACGATACGACGTCTGATCAAACAACCAACCATAGTCTAGGCGGTGTATATGCATTAAGGATGCACCATTTCCGCGTCCAGTCTTATTTTAAGTACCTTTGATGCAAACGTACTGTAAGAGTTTGCGCTTAAAATGGCTGTCTGTTGTCGTTTACTTTGGTTATTAGGCGCTCATATGATAGCATATAGAACCGTTCACTTTGCGTTGTAAGCGTGCATATAATCAACAAAAATGTGGCAAATATGAATATGACGTATAGAAAACAGATTGTTTGCAAGCTAATTTTGCTAATACAATCAGTACTGGATTGATTGAACCATTTGAAAATAAAAATATTTGCAACGAAGAAGCATATAACTGCACTATTTCTTATTTGGAAAATTAAACATATAGTACAAAGATTGAAAGGTTATGTTGAATACTGACGATATTCACTTTGGTCCAAAAGCGCTTATAGCGCTTAAGCTCTTGCTGCCTTGCCTGAATGGAATAAGCGTCTATGAGCGCAAGTTATGACGTAATATAGAAGTCATAACTGCATTTATTAATGCTCGCATTCTCAAAACAAACGGCCAAAGTCACGCTTACCAGCGCTTAAAGAATGTAAACACCCAAACTGAATGCACCCAGGAAGTGTTGTCCTTTAGCACAAATTTCTCCCGCGTTTTTAAATAGTGACAAGTAACTCTTTTTATAATAGCCTTAAAAATGAGCAGTAATTTGAAAAAGTAACTTTAATAGACATCCTCCGGAAAAAAACATTAGAATAAGTGTTACGTAGGCCATTATTTCAACTAAAATTAGAACAAAGAACGAAAAGATGAGCCAATAATAGAACGTTCACGCGATGTTTTTCAATGGACATTTATAAAATAAATATATGGATGCGAAGTTTCACCCAGAACTCTTGCGCATGTTGATATACTTCCCAATCAAATACAAATACGAAATTCATTTCTTCAGAAAGTATTCAACTTCAAAAACACACAACATTTTGAAGAAGCTGTTTCAAGTATGAGAAACGAAACGGAAATTATTCAAGGAAGTGTGGAAACAAAGTTTTACATCGAGGCAGAAGGAAAGGAACGAAGAGAACATACAAAAGAGCGTGTACGCTAAGGAAGTTTTTGACGTAATTATGACACAGATGAGGGATAGATTTTCGTATCATGGCCATATTCAAGCTGTATAATTGTTTAACAATGAAGCATTTCATAAATTCGCAACTCTTTCCCGCATTGATGCGAGTCTCGGTTATTTATTCGTGACCGGATTTCGGAAACATTTTTGTGGCAATGAATTTAGTTTCATTTATAATGAATAATAACCTGGGCGAAACGTTGCACGCAATGCTTTAGCAATGATTGTTAATAAATATTTTGCGCAAGACTATTTTGTCGACAAAATAGTGGAGCACGTTATTTCTTATGAAAGTAAAATAAACTTTAATCAAAAAATAAACATTAGTCATGTACGAGTGTGTGTGCAATGTTTTATAAAGAGATAATAGCACGCAAAGCTAAAAGGTAAGATTTAAGATTTTTTTATAGATAGATAGTTTTTTACAATTTACAACCCCGTCGTTAAAAAATCACGCGCCGCTACTGAGATCCATACTAATGATCTCAAATATTTCAAAAACCTCTTTGCATTCGTTCAACAGAGAGTTGTTGATTCATGTAACAGGGAAACCATATCATGGAAACATATTCCAGTTTATTACGTACAAACAGTTTTAATTACAGACATATTATGGAAAGACCTGCATAATAGCATGAGAAAACCTAAAGATCTGAGTGCTGATAAACAAATCGCTGTTACATGCTGAAAAAAAAAAAAGCTATGAATGAAATAATACACCCAAATCAAGTACTTCATATTTTCCGATAACAGATTCCAAACTAGAGCGCAACATTATCGCTTGCCTTCCAGTGGTGCTTAACCGCGAGAGGTTGGCAGGATACAGAGATGCTTCGTTAGATGTCGGCACTTCCCGACCTTCTATGCTGTGTGCTATGTGTAATACATATTGCAGTGTGAAGTCGATAAGTGTCGGAATTGAACGGAAAACATTAAAAATGTTTAAAATGCAGAGAAATGCATCAACTTGTCTATTTGGTAACAGGGTAAACACCTATTTATGGCAATTTCCAGACTTAATATACAATGGTAATGAAATCAGGTGTTTAGTTTACGATAAAAGTTTATGTTGGAAATATATAGGAACCATAGCGTAACACACAAATTAAAAAAAAAATCCGGAAGAAGACCGTATAATGTTGATGATGTTAAGTGCCTGCAATATACCGTTTGCAAAAATCGGACAAACAATGTTTCGTCACTTTTGGAAGAAATACAATCCAACGTGGGAACTACCAAGTCCGCAGACGCTATGTAGGTATCTGCCGTCAGTGCGCGAGAAGATTGAGAATTATGTGAAAACCCCAGTAAAAAAATGAACGGTTGTGGCTAACTATAGATGAAACTACAGACATTGTAGCACAAACAATGACCTTGAAAGGACCATCACACGCTGTTGCTGGCCTATAAAAGACAGCAAAGATGTACTGCCGAAGCTGTTCATAATGTATTAGTTAGAACACTAGACAATTATGAAATTTCACCAAAGCAAGTGTTAATGATGGTTACCGATGCTGCCGCAGTTATGCTTCGCATAGGTCAATTATTCAAATCTGTTCAACCGAATTTGCTGCACATAACATATCTGCTTCATGCTTTGCACGTTGTAACAGACACTATACGAAAACATTATCCCGATGTGGATCAACTAATAGCACAGACGAAAACGGTTTTTCTTAAATCACCGAAACGTATTCAGCTATTTCGTTCACAGAATCTTGACATACCGGAACCGCCGCAGCCAATTCTTACACGATGGGGTACATGGTTAGAAGCAGCATTCTATTATTTTAAACATTCTGAAAGGATCAAATTAGTAATTTTACAACTGGACGCTAAAGAAGCAGCTGCAATAAAACTAAGTCAAATGCAATTTCAAAATCCTCAAGTTGCAGCAGATTTAAAAACTATTAACGACAATTACGTTGCGGTAGCCGACGCAATAAAAAAATTGCAAAACACTTCGTTGTGCTTACGAGATTCGTATGAAATTGTTGATCACGTACAAACAGTGCTTCATATGTATTTTAGATGATGATAAACGTGTTTCAGTCAGAGAAAAATTTAATACTATATTACGTAAAAATTTCGATTTTTCTAGATTTTTTAACAATAGTATTGCGGAAGATCCGTTATACAAATTCAAAGACCACTTTAAATACGCTAACATTACATCGCTAGATGTAGCCTATTCGGTAAGTTGTTTACTATATCATGTTTGCGTTGTCAGAAATTCTCTTATTGTTTTTTGTTCTAAATAACGTGCACGTCTATTTCGGTTAACCCAGCGCAGTGACGCTACTGCTAAGCAATCGACTTGTTGCGCTCTACAGAATAATTGAAAAGAATTAGAGATATACATCTAGTGTAAGATACAACTGAACACTTTGCAACATTAAAAAATGCTATTCTGTGTACACCATTCATTCATAACTGTAAGATTGACCTGTAGTTTTACACATTTCATTTCTGAATTGATTATATTATAGTTAGTATAGTTCTAGATTGGATATTCTAGTAACCCCGAGTTTAATTTCGAAAATAGATCATTCAAAACAATGTTGAATTATAAATGACCAAGGTTTGATTCCTAGAATCCTAAAATCCTAAAATACGTAACCAGATCTATTCTTAAGTTAAGAGCAGAAACTAAACAATAATAACTACAACTAAAACATTTTATTTATTTAATTAGAACAGGTTACATGATATTGTTTTATTCTGATATTTCCGCAGAGTTTACCTGAAAATAAAAATAAAGACATATGAGAATTTATAAGTAATTAGCTACGAATTTGACTATTGTGGAAAAAATATTTATTAGACATTTTCGCACAAATCCTGTAGCAAATCACAGTTTTGAAAATGTTATGATTAACAAACGTTGTCATAAAGAATGCCTTTTTCTTCTAATCCTACAAATAAAAAGGTTCTTCACTTGATGTATAACTGTCTTTCGTACGCCTAAACACTTATCTTAAATCATTTAAGCGTACGTATAAGTAACCTATCCGATATAATTTCTGTCAATTATATTGAGTGACAATCTACTATCTCAAGTAACAATTTGAAATTAGAAGTGCTTACTGGTACGCTTTACTGCTATCACTATAAAAGCAATACTTGGATCTCAACGGAAGATAGGCTACAGTGATATGCGTGCATCACATTTAAGAAGCAACCGAAAGTTTAGTAAGTATAAAAAGGGGGGATATAACATTTAGAACGCTAAGCAACAAGTTAGCATTTAACATCCTACAGCTGATATAAAAATACCCATCTCGCATTCATCATCAATATATTTACCTAGATTCCTGCTAAAGCTGCTAAATCCAAGCGTTTTAATATTTTATTATTTCACAATTTGGTGAGTCCCTTAAATGCGTTTACCGCAACTAAGACTACCAGATTTCGAATTTGTTATTGACCCCGGGTCTCCTCCTTAGGAAAATTAGTATCCTCAAGTATTACCAACTGGTAATCTCAGTAAGAGCCCTGCTTTGTCTAAAGTGCACTTGACTCGCGCGTCTCTTCACTTTGAACCTGTTGCCGTCCTCTCCAGCGATATAGATTAAAATTATATCAAAAATATCCGCAATTTATATAAAATGCATATGTTTCGTTAAAACACTAAAAGATTGATTTTATAGAGGAAACTCTTTCCTTCTATGATATACATATTTTTGATTTCGAATAGCTCAAAAGCAAGCGCTAAAGAAACCAATTAGCAAATGAATTACAATTAAAATCGATATGAGCAACATAGTAGTAAACAGATTTTCAAACCAAGAGGAATGACACTAACTCCCATACTCTTGAGTATGTTTTTCGAACGTACAGGGCGTTCAGCATTAAACACTTTAAACGCCAAACTTTACAAAATTCAAAGACCAGAAACGTCATTTTTTTTAAATAGCACCATACATTTTTTCTGTATCCACATTATATCTCCAACGTTTTTGTATAACGATGTATACGCCTAACACTGAAAACGAAAGAGATATTTACATTTCAGGGTGAATCCTGCATATCGATATGCCATTGATTGGTTACTATGACAACAGTAAGCAAAATAGACTAATTCTAACGTTTTAAAACTATTGCTTCAAAAGTTTGAGCCCAACTAGCTATATGCAGTCAAACACGGGTCCTGCTCTAGAAAATTGCACCCAAACCTCTCTTTTGCGCATTCGCGTATAAAAGGTATTCTGTACTTTACTCTTACTGCACTAAGTATTGCATTCCAGAATACCTGCCTTATCTTTACCTTCATAGATAAATAATATCGTATCAACTCTTTTTTAAGCATTTCATTTCGTAAGTAGCTACTTATAACTACAGCAATATCAGTATGTTTTGTTTACTGTTGTCATGGTAACCAAACAATGCTTAGATGCGCTACGCAGGACTCATGTTTAACTGCAAATAACCTTTTTATTTTCAGTGCTAGACATATTCATCGTTGTTATTAATGATATAAGTACGGTGAATACAATAATAATTTAATCAGTAGTAGTAGTAATAATATTTGTTTATGCATTCTTAACCAGGCAATTCAAGATGTGGGCTACACCACTACATGTAGATTTATACCTGAGCCTTGAAGGGTAGGTTAACTTTCTTAAGGCAGTCCAGTAGGCAATCGACAACTGCATACTCTAAAACTTTGGGTATGGCCGGTAAAACTTATACAGGCCTGTAATTCTTTCTTATGAAGAGGAACTACCCTAGATTCTTTTAGTGCATAAAAGAATTCACCCTCTAGTACACACCCTTTTATTAGGTGTGTTATCGGGGCGTGAATAGCGTCAGAAACGTTTTTAATCATTTTGGTTGATAAACCGCAATAATCCAAAGTACTCTTTGTTTTAATTTTAGACCACCTGATTTACTATTACTGGTGCGAAGAAACATGATGCATTACTTTCTATGCGAATTTTTTATACATATTCCTTGTATGTTTTTGTATTGGCGTCTTATAGACTTGTAAAAATTTACGTTAGAATGATGAAGAGACTCCATGATATTTGTTATGTTATCAGAAAATTTTATCTTCCAACTATTCACATAGTAAGCACAAGTATATAATTCCGGAAGGATTGTTTTAAATTTTGCCACAATTACAATTATATGTTTCAAACAAAAACTCTATGCGTCTATAAACATTTTAGAAAAATTTTAAATAACGTAAACGAATTTAAGGAAACCAGAATATTTTTGCGACATTAAAAATATTAGCAAAAATAACATATTTATTATCCAACAATAGCCACACTGCTAATTACAGGATAGCATACGTACACTGCCGTTCAGAGAAGTTCAGTCGGTTAGTAAAAAACATAAAAAGGTTAGAGAAACAAACGAAACTAAAAACAAAATGCAATTTTATTGTATGTACAGGTAAAAAAGACAAAAATAAATAAATAAAAAGTTATTCTGGCCTAATATAACATACTGAACATTATATTTTTTTTTTCGTCGAAAAAACCTCGTTTGCTGTTAATCACCGCTCGAACTATTCTAAGCATTCTTTCCATAAGTTTTGTTAAAACGGATTGTGGAATATTAATCCATTCATGTTGCAGAATATTCCATAAATGTTCTTGTAAAGTTTTGCATATTTTTCGGATCCTCCTGTCCAGTTCATACCACAACCACTCTATAGGGTTCAAATCTGGACTTTGTGGGGACCATGTCATTACTTTCAGGGTGTGCTGTTCTTCTTGCTCCTTTAGACAGTTCTTACACACTAACGCAGTGTGTTTTGGGTCGTTGTCATGCATGAATGTAAAGTTACGGCCTATTATACGCAATCCTGATGGCACTGCATGATTCTGGAATATTGCAAAATAATTTTCCTTCCTCATTACACCCTGCACTCTGCATAAATCTCCCGTCCCAGGAAAGAAGAAACATCCCCACACTAACACAGAACTACGCCCTTGCTTCACTGTTGGCACAATGCAGTCCGGGACCATTTTTTCGGTTTTAGACATTCGGACATAAACTCGTCGATTTTGCCCAAAAACCTCAAACTTTGACTCATCACTCCAAAGCACGTGTTTGTTTCCAATCATCTAACGACCAATCTAGATGAGAACGGGCCCACTGTAGCCGTTTTGCTCTGTTGCCCTGGCGTAATAAGGGTTTTCGAATGGCAAAGCGTCCATGAAAGTTCGCTGGTTGAAGTCGACGTTTTACCGTACTCGCCGAAACTTGTTCTTCACGGCCGCGATTGACTTCGGCTGCTATTTGTGGCGCTGTTAATTTTCTATTGCGTTTGCTTAATAATACAATTCTCAAATCTTCAGCTTTTGTTGTTTTCCTAGATGCTCCAGGACGAACACGATTTTCTATAGTTCCAGTTGTCCGATATCGCTTTATGATGTCATTTACTGTTGAACTTCTCATATTTATTTTTTCAGCAATTTTTCGCCCCGAATATCCTTCTTCAAACAGCGTAATAATGCGTGAACGTTCTTCTACACTGGTAGGCTTGCAACATGCCATTTTAAAGTAAATTTTCTTAAAACTTTCGCGCAAAAACGACAGATGCACACCAACACACGTTTAACAGTAAAATGAAGCAAATTTATATCTTTACGCCTGTGATAAATAAACAAGAGTGAAACTGCGATATATTTCCTAAATGTATTTATTGTTCGTTAATAATCCCCAAACGACCCGTTTCAAAAGATCGGTACTTCCGAGAAATTCTTGGAATAATAACAAAAGAGACTTTGTTGTGGTTATCGCAATATTTCTACTTTACATAATAATTTATGGGTTTAATCCCTTAGAAAAGAGTGTATGCTTAATATTTTTCTAATTTTATGTATTAATAAATGTATACAGTGTGATATAATAAATTTTTATTGTATTATTATTCACTGAACGGCAGTGTACATGTATAGACAACATTGTGAGAGGTTGTACAAGAACAAATTACATTACTAAAAGTATAAAAAAAAAATCTATTCAGTTATATAATAACTTGAGCAAAAGCTTTTTTAGGTTCTTGTATCTCAGCAAGAATTTTATCCAGAAAACTAGCATTGCGTAAATATCAATTAGTTGTGTCATTCATTAAAAATAATTAGTAATTTAAGAAACATTAGTTGTAACGATGAAGTTATTCTGTCTAACAAGCGTGCCCTTATTCTCATTTTTCTCTACTCTAAAGTAGACCCTAAAAGAAGGGTTTATGTTACATTACTGGTAATTGTAACATAAATCTTTCTTCTAGGAAATGTTCCAATTAATAGAAAGTATATGCTATAAAACACCATATTTTCTGCTGCTAATCCGCAAAATGCTGTAGATAATATATGCAAGCTACATCTATCGCCATTAACCAAATACAGCACAGAGAGGAGAGGAAAAAACGGAGGAGGTGGGAAGCGAATGCAAGTAAGTAGATACACGTGTAAACTCACAAACTGGATCAAGAACCTGCTTATTCGCGTTCCTCATCATGTGGTTAATAGGTGCTTTAATGTCATTGATTGTGATAGGTACTGTTATGTTTATTTGCGATAGAAGAACCGGTGAATCGATATTTTTTTTAAGATTTTGAAAGAAACTCCACACTGTGCTGCACACGGCGGTGTGCCGGGAACAGAGAATTGTGTCTCGAAAGTAGGTTATAATATTCAATGCCTCTATGAGGGTACACATTGTCCATTGAAGATACTTTAGTATTCTTTTTGTACACTCTCGATCATAAGACTTTGATATAAATAGTGGGGATATCAAATAATGGAGGCATATTCAAGCTTAGAACGAACACAGGCATAAGATAAACGCTTCATTATATTAAAATCTGCACACTGCTTACACGGGCCCATGCCAAAAACCTACAATTATGGAAGCAGAGAAATACATTGATGAAATATATTCAGTAAATAACAGTATATTACTGAACAAGACGCCAAGATCGAATTTCGATGTTGCGTGGTATAATGGTATCATTAAACATTAATTAGTAGGATTGTCGTGTAAATATTTACAATTATGAAAGCCATTAATTCTATTAAATATGTTTACGTTACCCGAATGGTAAGACGTGACAAATAAATAGAGATAACAAGTCATTTATGTACAAATTGAAGAGAAGGGGTTCCAAATTTGAACCGTGAGGAACGCCCAACATTGTTGAAAAATCTTCCAGTAAGATGAGGCTCAATACCTAAACCAACTTTATCAATTTTTTGTAGTAACAAGATGTGGTCAATGTAATCAAGTGCATTAGAAAACTCTACGATAGATAACATCCAGCTGCTTTCGGTTGAAAATTCCTGGCTAAGAAATTGGTTAATGCATGCTAAGTTAGTGATGCTCAGTATATGGGAAAAATTATGCAGATGTATATATCTTTGTAAAGCAAATATTCGAACATTTTAGCGAAATTGGAAATTATATATATATATATATATGTATTTACCTAATAATGTCATAAACACAGAAAACGAAATGTTAAAAATTACTATCAAAATAACAAGTTTCTAAATGTTATTTGTTACTAGCGCAAAATAACGGCCAAGCGCAGCTTTAAGGGCAAAGCTTGCGCAAGCCATGTGATTTCAAGTTAATATCGTAATACCCTATAGTGTACTACCTTTAATTTCTTCAAGAACATCGCATTATTACCTACTATTAAATAGTTTAACCTTAACGTTAGAGTAAACTGAATTTATGAAGCGAAGAATACTTGAAAGACGCCGCACGGTTTCCTCGACTATATTTTCATTTATTTCTGAAAAGTATTCATTTCTCTATCACACTTCTTATCAAATAAACTTTTTGGGAACACATTGGAAAGGATATGAAAAAAGTTTACGGTGTATGCCGTTAAGCGGCTTATATTAAGCAGAAGTGCAAGAAATTTGCCAATTATTTCTGAACGTAACACCAACTTCAATGGACAATTGTTACAGTATAAAACATATTGCTAGCATATTTTTGTAATGCTAAGGTTGAAGAAAATGTATAGTTTTAGTAAATTAATTATTTTAATGAAATCGGGGGAAGAAAAAAGTTCGAAAGAAAAACGGGGAGCAGCATGAAAAAGCAACATCCTAACATCTCCACGTTCCGAGTTTGAATCGTGTCCCGACGGATTTGTCAGCCCGTTCCACCCATAAAACACCGTCCTATTTCACTTGCACATCGATTGCCTCTCTCTTCCACCAAACTCGCATATTCCTCGCACAGGTCAGGATTCAGGATCTAGATCGGAAATGTTTTCGCTGAATTTCTTATTCAAAAATCTCTTTACGTACAATAGAAAATTCATCATTATTTCCAAATAAACGTATACATTTATAAATTCCAAACTATCAATATTTAAATGATTTTTCAATTAAATATATCAGAAAATATAGGATTCTGGTTGTATTACCTTTATTATCAACTAATATTTTTATATATCCATCAAATGCTTTCCATATACTGATTTCCCGCAATCGTACTTTTTTACTCGTAAGAGATTGTCTGAGACGTGTAATCTGTTAGAATTTTATTGAACAAGGTCTTCATGTGAATTATCAAGGATTATTGGATCAAATTGGTAGCAATACAGGAAATTCTTTTGAAAACATTGATTAGTTTTGGGATTACCTGCTGTAGTCCGATAGTTAACATATCATCACTTATTCCTCTGCAACAATGTTACATTGTTAGTTTTTGACTTCAGTTTAACGTGAAAAAAATCACAAACGCTCCATGAAGATTATATGACGTTTGCGCATAAATTATTTTAAATAATCCATAGTGATTCGATGTGAATTATTCACAATGAAGGTGGGAATAAAGAAAAAAATGTCTTGACTCACAATATTCTGTTTAATATTTATGTAAATCAGTCGACCGGTTTTATACAGGATGCCCAATTTCCTATCTAATTTTACGAAATAATGTATTGGAGCTCCAACATATTCGCATGTCTTTGTGATGGTGCATGATATTCTGTCTTTATATTTGTCTTTTTACTATTCCAAACCATGTAACCATTAGTATTACTTCGTTTATGTACTCTGTATTTATTTAAGTATTACACCAAGAAAAATAATTGCGTAAAATTCAACGCAAAAAAAATGTGTTACCGTTTTTGTGTTGACTTAACTCAAAACTCGATTAAATTAACCCATGATTGTATTTGATTCAATATTACCTTTTGTGTTGAAGCAACACTATTTTATTTTGATCCAACGCTATTTTATGGTTAATATTATATTATTTCCACCAAATGTAATGCAGTGCGGCAGTTTGACTATCCGTAGCTACATAACACGAAATATGTTATACTTTATGTCTACAGAGGTAAGCGAAAAGCAATCTTTTGCGTGCACATCGGCCCTGTTAGTTTCCAAATTTAGTATGTACATTTTTAAGGCATATTACACATTAGTTATTTGAACATTAGAGTGGCTCTGAATATAGTGTTGCTCCGGCATAAAATAATGTTGACGCAACACTAAATGTGAACTGAAATTATTACATACAGCCTTGGTAAATAAAATGAAACACCTTATAAAATTCTACGTGTAAATTAATATAATCTATGACCTCTTCTGGCTTTAATTATTGCTTGTATACGTTTAGACATTGTACCTGCAATGTTTAAACGTAAACGAGCAATAATTACACTTATTTTGTTTTGATTTGTGTGATTTTGAAGAGTGTTTTTGGGACCGTTTGGTTGAGTTTTCGGAAACTACCACAAGTACTCAATTGAATTTAGCCTAGGAGATTCAGATATCTCGTTGGAAAAAAATGTTTTGTAAAGGCTTCTCTGAAAAAAGTTTTCTTTACACTGACGAGTTAGGAGGAACGGCCCAAACTGTAGGAGTGCGAAAATAATGTAAAAAAGCTCATATCCTATTTTTATTTGTTTTTAAGGAAACAGAAAGTAAGGTAGGTACATTCTACATTAAAAGTGTTTTTCTATATATAAATCAATCGTTTTGAGGCTTAAATTATACATAACAATAGTTTTAATGTTTAGACATCAATGGCGCTATTTTTGAACATCTAATGAAAGAACGCTATGATTAAAGAGTGTATTAAATTTTGTTTATTTGTAATTAGGCTACAAACCAAATGAAAACCGGATAAGAACAATGATTTTTTTTTTTTTTTATTTTCATGCGTACAATACACTCCTAGAGTTTTGTCAGCTCCTCCCTACTAACCCTGTAGAACATTATCAGTGTCCTGCATGTTCCCTTTAGCTCACTGTCAGTACCGTTCAGTACAGTGCTGTGAGGAACGATACGGTACAGCTGACAGAACAAACATTAATTATACTTTTAAAGCAAACCAGACGGGATTTACAACTATAGTTTCTAATGATTATGAAAACATTAAAATAACTAGATTTAGTACTTATATTACTACTTTATTATCCTAGTGCCATTTGCGCCGGCTGCTGTTCCTAGACCATACTTATACTGCTACTCAATTTATCAATTTACATCAGAAAATACCTAGAAACAAAAAAGAAATAATGCTAAAATAGCTTCATCAGGATTGATGGAATCAGTTATGGCAAAAGCAATGTAAGGAGAGAAAAAGCGCACTACCCACTACGGTGATAACGCCGGGTATGTAGAAATATGTCCGTGGTAATGTGTTTTTCCTCTCATTACATTGCTTTTGCCGTAAATGGAAAATGTGACATATAATAGAAATGGAAATCGTTTTGAAAAATCACACGAAATCTTTCACGATGACAATATAAACAATAACATTCATACCAGGATCCCTTTAACTCAGGAAGTCTCCATATTTACAACTGATGATCATTTATTTTACAGTAAAAATATCCTGGTAGATGACGTTCAGATACCGCAAATTATTTCTAACTGTATAAACATGCTTTAAACGCTCTAAACCTAACGAGAAATGCTCGTCGACTTTTTTTTTTCGAAATAGTGCACAGAAGGCCAACATTTAAAAAAGAATTCCTTTTACTATGTGATATAAAACATTCAGTACAGTGTATACAATAACATGTACGCTATGAAATGCACGCTTTGTGACCCCTTAATGATAAGATCAATCACAAACTCCCCCTCTTTACCACCCGCGAATGTATTCTTTAATTCTATGGTTGAGTAAATTTTGTTCATGATGTTTGTAGTAAATGCATATCTACTTTGTATTTGCTTTGTACTTTATATTTAACTGTCATGTATTTTTCTGTTTATCTATGTTTCCTGTAATTGGGTAAATATGCTAGGTGAGGCGAGCAAGAGAGAAGATATCGGTACCCATACCCGCTACGTATGTACCGATATGTTCCCTCTTGCTTGCCTCACCTCGTGTCGTTCAAAAATTAATCCTGAGCCTGTACCTATTAATTATTGAAATAAATACATATTATTATTATTGATACAAAATTGTTTAGCTGTCGTATCTAGAAAGATTCGATCTTTTAGAATTTCGCTCCGTGTATACGCGTATCTCAATATACAGGGTTTGTTATTTAAAATTCAAAACAATCCTATTAAACTACAGTCCATAGCTTAATTTCCATTATATAATTAAGTGTTGTTCACTTATTGTACCTCCACTGTAGTTTATCTAGTTACACTACTATTAAACCATATGGTGTTAGTTTAATTGAAATAGATTAACTCTCTTACGCAAATTTAATTAGAGATTCCTCTGGTAGATAATAATCTTACTTATTAAAAAAAAAGAAAGTTTATGCTTTTGATTTATAATATTTATTCTGTATTTACTTTTAATTAACTTACCTTTGTAACACTAAAAGTGAGAAAACAGAACATCGAATTGGTCGAAAATGAAGTTTATTAATTGAGAAAACCATATAATTCTAGTTGTCAAATAAGGTAAATTTACAATTTTCTGTTGCAAGTGAATACGAATAACCATTGAAATCATACGCTTCGAATTTTAATATTTTTCAGGAGTATACCTGAAAAAGAAGCAACTTTTCCTTACCAAAATATTCTTACTTAGAGTACGATGTGTAATCTTACATTAATGTGCATCTAAATGATCTGCCACTATTTCACTTGCATTACAAAAACAAAGTGGCGTTCACATCGAACAGTACGAAATTATTGCAAGAATTGCAGTGTAGTGCGAAAGTTTTCACGATGTAAATTGATACGACCATTGACATAACGGTGTAGTGCAGAATTAAGAATCATATAACGTTTCTGTGTAATTTCATTACAAAAGAAATCATCATAATATCAACAGATAAATTACATAATGACAAAGTAAATCATTGGTGTCAGTGGTCAAGGTGCCTAAGGCTGCGTTCACATAGAGTAGTGCGGAATTAGCGTAAGAATTAGTACAAAATTAAAGCACTGATTTGAAAATTTACACCGATGATTTACTTGTAACCTAAATTTATTTGCAGATAATAATTTCCTTTGTAATGTCCGAAAGTCCACAATAACGTTATGTGGTCATATGATGGATGCAGCCTGAAAGATTCACATGTATATGGTTTCTCACTACATCAATTCTTAGTTCTGTACTACTCCACTATATGAACATCGTACTAATTTGCATTGCGCAAGCTTTCGCACTACAACTTAATTCTTGAACTAATTTCGCACTACCCCAAGCAAATGCTGCTTTATTAATTGTACATATAATATTTCAATGTTAACTTGTTTTTAATACTTGAACGATACTTTTCAAATTTTGCACTCCTGAATCCAATCCTGTTTTGCCATTACACTACAAACGACTTTCCTTATCTACATCGTTAGTTTACCGATAAAACTATCTTCGTCGTTCCGAAAATTTATTTATTTCTCTCTAACTCACCAGAATTCACCTGCCTCTTTCTCGCTTCCGCTGTGCATCGACTGGTCCTTGTTACACTTATAAAATTTCCGTAAGCAGCTATCCCCTTTCCGCGTACGGGAAAACTGCGATCTACCATCCTTTTCCCACGCAATAGCGCTGTGCCTTCAAACTCTGTACTTACTCTTCTTTCATTTCAACCCTTCTCTATTCTCGTCGTCCTTTATCACGCAGAATTTTCTATTTTACCGTCTCACTCACACTGGTTGATTAAAGGAGATGTTTCCAAACGTGGAAACCGGGGATGTTTCCATATATGTGCTGCGTAGGCGACCGGACAACGTTAATATTGACATCTCTCGCTTTTTTATGCGAATTTTTGTAAAGGTAAAAGTGATGTTTGATTTTGTCTTTTATTGTTTCGCTGTTATGCATTAATTTACGCGATTTTTTTTTGCTTTTTTTTAAACTGTACTCTCCCGCCTCGATACAGGCTACGTACACTTCTCTCGGATTTTTTTATTTCTTGTTATAAACGATTCGTCGGTTGAATTTTGATTTACGTCGCGTACTTTTCGACATGCCGTTTGTCGCGCTCCAGTCCCTATGCTGTTAATGATTTGAGCTAAGTGCTTAGAAATACCATAGATGTAAATCACCGGTCGGTCAGTTTATTATTTCGACTGCTTTTTTATTTTCTTGTTTCCGTTATTTCTTTTTTTTTTTTGCTTTTACCGGACATTTACTCTGGTAGCGACGTTTGGGGAGGGTGCATTAGCAGTAACAAACCACATGCACTGTCAACGTATAATTTGGAAAAATTAATCTAATTTATTTCATCACGTTTTCATCATGTTTTTCCAGTGGGAAACTAATAACAATTAGTATTTATTAATATTCAAATTAAACAAAAAGTTGGCCACATCCATCATCTGTGCAAATAAAATTGATCTATCACTTAAGTCAGTATGGTAAACAACACTAAGCTATCGGCACGCTCCGCACTACACAGACTTAATTAATTAGTCCGAAACAGGTGTTTTGAAGATGCGTCGATCCCCATTATCTACCGTATGACCGAGTTATTGATGATGAAAAAGGAAATTCTCTACTCTCGATAAAAGAAAACCCGTGGTAAGTTTTTAGAGGTCAAATGTTCCAGTTCACGAAATACACCCAAAAACCTTCTTGGTAATCCGACAGATAAACCGGGCATCAAAGAAAAGTCGAGAATTTATAAAATTGCATATTGGTCACACGAAAAGAGCGATAGACACCAGTTTTAATGAGCGCATTAGGTACTATCGATACGGAAAGGTGGAATCGTCAAGGTAGCACAAACGAAACCGAGCATAATATTAAATTAAGGAACCGGAAATTGATTAAGAACGTAACTTCGCCGCGTGAATTAGACGCTTACAAAACTATTTACATGAAAAGGAACACAAATTTGGTAAATACAGAAAATGGATCTCTATTCTACTCAAGTCTTTTTGATTTATTAGGGTAAGGCGAACGCAAGTTTTAGGTTTGATAGTATAATTATAAACGACCCTTTCATCTACTTTATAAAAGTAAATACTTTTATAAAGTAGACGAATACGGTAATACGGTTGATAATGAGAGTCCGTGCATTCTCGAAACAGCTGTACTGGACTAATTAATTAAACTTGTGTAGCACGGAATGTGCCGATACTGTAGTGATACTTATCATCTGAGTGTATCATTGATTCTAATTTTTCAAAGTTTTTTCATATTTGTTTGAACGAAATAGCCTCACTGTGCATAATATGCGCTAAACATGTAAACATCCGTAGACCGACATGTAAAACTGATACTTAATACGAGAACTACTTCTTTTGCATATTTCCGTCGTTTTTTAGCATATATCATAAGGATTTGTGAACGTAGGGCGTTAAGAAGGGTGGAAAACAAAATAGCACCACAGTTGTAAAATAATGTTAATATTTGTTGTAACATAAATGTTTAAAATTGAAGCGTGATGTATTAAGAACCGTTCGTCGAACGACAGTCCCTATTAGATTCAAACGTACCGTGGTTTACTTACCAACCGAAATTTTGGGTGCGGACTATAAATTGCCATCATTATGATTTTGATATTCTTAATTTCTCTAGAGAAATCGATCAATTATGCCCATTATTTTGATATAAGCGTTCAACAGTGTTCCTGAAAAACAAACTCTTGTGAGTTTTCATCGAAGATAAAATCTGCCATTAAGGGAGTAAACAGTACTGCGGTGAATTTTATTACGTTGCATAGGATTTATTTGAAACACATTGTAACAAATTTTACAACTATAATACCTGAAGTAACTCTTAATCCTAATTCGGTATTTATTTTAGTCGGATTGAACAACATCAAAAAGTGAAAAATTCAAATTTTGCAGAAATTAAGGAAAAATGTTTTTTCCTATCCTTATTATAATATATTATATATATAATATTATATATTATGTTATAATTATTCAGCTAAGTATTTGAAGTTGATTGCGTATATTGATATTCTTCAACTAAAGTTACATTTTAATGCGTGTAGTAAATATTCAAAACATCTCTTTCGCACTTCCAAACAGTTATCACTAGAGATGGTGATTTTTATTGCCACGCAGCAGCGCAGACTGTACAAGGTCGGCCGGCATTATGTATGCCGTTATGCCGTGCACATTGCATACTTTCTGCGTCTAGGTATATATTGTAATTTTTTAAAGTAGCGACATGTGGAGTTTTCTTTCCTATATCTCCCATAAAAACCGCGTTCAATATACACCAGTAGTTCCTTAGTTGTTTAGGTTTGTACATTTACAACCTTTCTGCCTCATCACATCTTACAATGTTTTCTGCGTCCGGCGTATATTCATGAAATATTTTATACGATACCGCCCTTTCGACGTCCGAAAATATACACTTGCACATTTTACTAACAATTTTGCGCAATTACTACCTTTGAAGATTAACTGCCAGAAATTAGGACTGGGACTTTTAGTATTTACACTTCACATTTATACTCATTCATGACCATGGTCAACTGGATGGTCCCAGGAAGTAACTGACTATCTTTCTGAAGTTTTGGTGAACGATATTATGGACAAAGTTTCATTTTTTAAACATACTTTCGATTTGATTGTACCCTTAGACTGGAAGCGGAGCTTAACTTTTTAGTTCGAATCAAACGTTATGTGTCTTATGGATTCTTTACATAGCGCACATAAATGCAAATTAAACAAAATTCAAGCAGTTTTTGTATAAATCAGATTGCCACGAATACTTTTTACTTGTTGATCGATAGCACGTGCCAATTTTATTCCTTATCCAGACTGCATATAGTGAACTCTACAGGTACATCTTACGTTACTAAAATTGTTACCTTCAGCAATATGAAAATAGGTGTCGGGGAACCTTTCGTTGCCGAGAAAAGCATTGAAAAGTGACTGGACGCAGAAAGATATGTAATTTGGACATGTATTGGTGCAGAAAAGGCGGTGAGATTTATATATATATATATACTTGTAAACAGTACGTTAATGAGCCCGATGTATTGTCGGGTCGCTCCTTTTCTATTTCTATTTGATATAAACCAGCGCAACAAGAGAGGGGTAAGAAATTTCTATAAACTAGAAAGCTAAAAAAAAAGAACGGTATCAACTGGAACCCGATTGTATATTTGTATATACCTTGGATATGTTATGGAGCTCGGCAACGTTGCCAAACCTCCGGTTTGCATTTCTTTTTTAGTTTTAAGCTGCGATCTATCTTGCGCAGCGTTCGCAAGTGGAATGCGGTGCGTGCCTGAATTGCACTCTAAATACGATTTACTAGCAATGCATTTATTAAATATTTCAATACTTCAATAATAGCAGATGTTAAATTTTACGAAAATAGTAATATCAAATCTCAATAGCGTTATCTAGTGGTCGTTTGTAAAAATCTAAGAGTTTACCCTCGTATACACTACCGTTCATATATTTGGGGACGACTAAGAAAAACTCCGAAAAATAAGCAAAATTGAAATATTGACAATTCATTGTGTTTTATATGAAAGAATATACATTTCTATATGTATGAATATAATTTACTACAGTATTCTCTTCCATCCCATCAAATTTATAACGCATTTATATTCTACCGCAGCCTCAGGCAAAATTCCTCTTAATCCCTTTTATGGGGTTATAAACGTAAACTTGAAAATATTGTCGAATATTTCCACAAAGGAATAATGTGAGATTCATGGAACACTTAGTATAACAAACAAAGCAGATATCGTCTTGTATTTAAAATAAAATCGATCTTGATAGTAGTTTAGTTTAAGTTTATCGTAATAAACGGGTGGTGCTGAAATGGCAAAACGAAAAGAAATTTCCATCGAAACACGTTCTGCTATTACTACTTTACGTAATGAAGGATACTCAATGGCAGTTATTGCGAAAAAATTAAAAATATCGAAAAATGGTGTATTTACAACATTAAAACGGGTGGCGGAAACGAGTTCTTGGGCTGATAAGAAACGTTCTGGACGTAAAAAGAAGACAACAGCTGCTGAAGATCAGTTCATGGTTCTTGTTTCAAAAAGAAACAGATTCCTAACGGCTCCGTAAATAACGCAGCAAGTCAATGTTTCACGAAGAAATCCTATTCGCATTCGACCGTGAAACGAAGATTAATTGCGGCAGGCTTAAAGGGACAAGTAGCTGCCAGAAAACCGCTTTTGAAAGTTCAAAATAAAAGAAAAAGATTGCAGTGGGCACAAGAACACAGACACTGGACATTCGAACAGTCGTGCAACGTGCTGTGGACAGATGAGTCCAAATTTGAAATATTTGGCTCCAAACGGAGGACGTTTGTTAAGCGACAGGTTGGTGAAAGAGTTAGTGAGCAGCGTATTTTACCTACAGTGAAGCACGGTGGAGGTAACGTAATGGTTTGGGGCTGTTTTACGGGAACAGCAGTAGGTGATTTAGTAAGAATACAGGGAATACTTCGTAAAGAGGGCTATCTCAAAATATTACAAGAGAATGCTGTACCAAGTGGGGCACGATTACGAGGTCGAAACTTTACATTTCAAGAGGATAACGACCCTAAGCATTCTTCTCGTATATGCAGAAACTATCTAGCATCTCTGGAAGAAGAAGATCGTTTAAAAAGAATGATTTGGCCACCTCAGTCTCCTGACCTGTCGCCTATCGAATTAATATGGGATGAACTGGACAGAAGGATTCGCCGAAAAGGAGTAACTAGTTTACAAGATTTATGGAGAAAGCTCCAGCAAGCATGGACCGAGATCACAGCAAAATTTTTAAAATCTTTAATTCTAAGAATGCCACGAATATGTACCGCAGTAATTAAGTCAACGGGTGGACATATAGACGAAAAATCCGTATAGACCGAATTATAATTAGCACAACATTTCTTTTTGGAATATTTTTAGTTTTGTATAGTATACTCAATGTACAGAAGTAAATTAAATTACAAATGACTTTTTGTTTTTTATCCGAATTAAAAAAAAAATATATTTTTTAATCGTCCCCAAATATATGAACGATAGTGTATATAAAATAACAGAATTTTCAAATTATTTTTTTAAATAATAAAACAAAACAATGCTATTTTATGGGTTTTATTTGGTGCTCCTCTCCCATCAGGTTTATTTTTATTTAATTTTATATTGATCAATATATGTTATTTTAAATTGCGTTCTTCTAAAAACTTTGTCTAACAATAAACTGAGGGAGTTTCATTTCTGCTTATCGCATTGACTAGCGTCATCTATGATCTAGATTACTTTAACCGGGAGCTAACTATAGTTGATACAAACGGGCCTTTTCTCTAATTAAATAGGTACTTAAAGATGAAGTTTTAGTTGATTATAAAAGTAAAATTTATTATCTTTGTTTATTCTATTGCCGAAATAACTGCTTATGTTATAATATCTTCAAAAAAACGATGCAAATTATCAAACTATTAAAGGAGCGCCTGCATTCATTGCCATTCAATACACCTTTGCATACTTGAAAACAGGTCCTACTTCAACTCACATGTATGTAAGTACATATGTATATGCTTACATCTAGCTGGAGCTCGTATACATAACTAAAAGTAACAGTAAAACTTACATATTTGCATATTACACAAACATAAAAAATCATGCGCGTTGTTTTACAAAAAAGGAAACAAGTAGTAAAGGAAGTTTATGTAATTGTGACGAATAAAGGAAACGTGTATAACTACGTATGTACTAAATATCTAACATGAGTAAAAATATTCATATGTGGAAATAGAACCATGCACACATAAGAAATCCATTTTTCAAACATTTTATTTCCCCGTGTCGCATTTTATCAGTAATTGTTGTACGCAACCGGCAATTATCCCTTTTAATATTTGCGTTACATAAATGCAGGTATACTTATTAAACATGAATTGACGGATACTGCCTTACTTTTATGGAAATATAATTGATAATTACAACCGGCAGTGGTATTGTTTTTGCATAAAATTTCCGGTAATAACTATTAACAATGTATGCGTAGGTATGCACATTACACATACATGCTTTAATAACTATACATAAACAATTACGGCACGAATTTGTTTGGTTCTATTTATTATCCATGTCGCAAGTTTAATTGCCAGTAAATGTTCTTATACTTACGGTTAGGAAATGTGCAGAAAAAACCACTTCTGCAATTTCATTCTGTATTATTGATACTTTTTCCGAATAAAACAAATTTTATGTTCTCTGCAAAACTGAAGTAAAGAAAGACTCTGATTATATAATAGATACTGCAAACTGCAAACCGAGATGGTATGTCCACTCTTTATCTTACATTACCGTGTTTTACACTACGTTATGAATAGTTCTTATTAGGGGTACACTGTACCTGTGTTTACACTAGAAAAGAGTCAACCAAATTACGGTATAATTGATTCAATTAAGTTCTACAGCAAACAAATACCATGTTGTCACAAGTAAATAATTTTGTTGTTTCTCCCAAACATATATGCACTCCACGTCAACTGATTACAATGTTCATCATCTGGCATCATGGCAAAGACTCCTTTACCTGATTTCCTAAACCATCTCAATCGTCAACACCCGGATATCCGCTTCACTATGGAGGTAGAACATGACGATACACTCGCGTTCCTTGACGTACTAGTCACGCGTAACTCCGATGGTAGTTTAGGTCACCCCGTTTATCGAAAACCCACAGATACGAATAGGTATCTCATTGCCACCTCATATCATCACCCGGCGCAAAAGTTCTCAGTTATCAACTCCTTAGTTCACCAAGCAATGACAGCCCCTGAACCCAACAATCTTCCCACCGATCTAAATCATATACGGAAGACATTTCTCAATAATGGTTTTCATAATAAGGATATCAACAGAAGTATCAACAAACATCTTCGTCCAACCAGTAAACTAACGAACGATAACACTACTACTAATCTAGCTACCACTTACCTTCCCTATATCCATAATGTAACGGATAGAATCGGTAAAATTTTGAAAAAACAAAACATCAAAACGATCTTCAAACTCCTTTTAAACGCTTCAGAAATTCTTCCTTCTCGCAAAAACAAATTTCCTCCCTTAGCGAGTAAAGGTATTCCCTTGTTTAGTGTATATCGGCGAAACAGGACGCTCTGTCAAAACTCATCTAACACAGCACGGACGTTGCGTTAGAACATGCCTCCCCTCGAATTCGGCTATCGCTAAACATCATCTGGACAATGACCACCAGATATTATTCAACACTTTGTGATTTTTCCCACTATTACAATCGAAAAATTGGAGTATCCATAGAGATCCTTAGACATCCCAAGACTGTCAATAGAGATACAGGTTCTCTCCTCGCAGAGATCCGTATCGACCAATCTTCGACTATCCGTGACCGCGACAATTAACCAATCAGCGACAGGCCCAAACCACTGCCAGCATAAAAGCATGCTGCTCCCTTCGTATCCGAGCAGTTGATTTTCGCCTCAGGCATGTTTCACATGCTGATTTACTGTGATCAACTGCTTTCCGCTCAGTCAATTTCGCCTCTGGCGTGGTTTACACGTTGAGTTACCGTGCTAACTGTTACCTACCACACTTCCTTCGCCTGAATTTTTATCATTAATCGCACTTTGAAAGAGCTACTAAAAGAGCTGGCGTAGCCGACGCGATATCTGAATAAGTTCACGAGAAAAAAAAAATAAAAAAAACTCAGGTTCTATATGGATGTCTTAGTGTACTACAACATTGAAAACTGAGGAAATAACGTTTAACTTAAAACAATATCAGTAGTAACTGTGACTTCCACTCTTGCGAATATCCTCAAATATTGGATTTGGTAACGAACTGAACAATCTGTCTAAATATTCTTGGGATGTGACGTTCCAAATCCTATTGCGTTATTTAGTTGAACAGAATTACGATTATCGGCCATCACTATGTAATCGTTTCGTAAGCCTTCCCCGGACATTTTCAATAATATTTAAATCAATACACTGGGCCATTCTAGGACTTTCATATTTTGGTTTCCAAACCAGGTGATTCGCTACCTGATCATAGATTAGAAATCACTCCTAGTAGTAGGCCTCTGTGTGTTCGAACATTTTGAACACCATTGAAAATTTCTAAGTGCACCAAACCGTCAGAAGAAGTAGCTGCCCCATATCATTACACCGATTTGCCTGCTATGATAACGAACCGCAAACTTTTCTTCTTTTAGCAGGTTCTGTCGGGACCACCCAGACAGTTTTTCATCCGTGAAAATAACTGTTTGCACTGTCCCCAAAGTGGCCGTAGATTGCACGGCTTGTTTGTTATTCTGGAAGCACAACAAGAATTAGAAGCTTCGCGAAGAATATTTCTTATTTCTCGCTCGATACTTGCAGTATGAATGTCGCCTCTGTAATTGTTTCCGTAGTTTTCCACACTTCGTACAAAATTATTCACAATTCGCGAACTTCTGTCAATGCTGCCAGCAATGTTTCTATTGGAGTAACCTTGCTTAAATTCTTCCTATTTCTTCCGCGCTCAACCTTCTACCGCCTCCCATCGTATTTCACTGACATCCAAATTAACTACACATTACTGTTTTCGATAGATAACAAGTGCGTGTGATGTACTTGCCAGTTTTGATACAGTATACAAGTTTTCCTGTTACAAGCGACAACGAATTAGCTTCATCAACACCAACCGTTGTCGCTTGTAACAGAAAAACTTGTATACTGTATCAAAACTGGCAAGTACATCACACGCACTTGTTATCTAAGCTTTCTTTGTTACATAAAAACACTATACCTGCTTTTATACCTAAAATAATTGTGTAAATTGTGTAAGGCAAATTAGTTGACGCCGAGTGGTATGTTGTTAACATAAATAAACTCAGATTCATTGAAACATAAAGTATATAAATAACTAAATATCTTGTTGAACCGACCAAATATATTTATTTATCTTTTTAACTATTTTTCCCAGGTGAATTCTAGACAGACCGATTCATTTTCAACCCTCATTATGGTGACCCCGCTTATTATTACAGAGAGTAAACTTAAATTTCGGGAAGTTGGTGGAACCTGTGACAAATGACATTCGAAACATGCTCGATTTCTTCTTTTACCTCTAGCATCTTTATTTGGCCTTGCGGAGAAAAACTAAAACCACATTCTCAATTCCACTTTCGGTTCTATCTAGTGATGTACTCGATTTTTTTATGACATTTCACCTCTCTCTGGCCATTATCAACTTTCTTATTTCTTATCGGCCGCATATTGAACTTTAACACATTCAGAAAAAGTTATACAGGAACTTGAGTGAGAATCAACGGAATACTTCACAAGTAGTAAATTAAATGTGTGTTTCTCCAAAGTTTATGTAAATCTTGTATTTTCTAGATATGTGAATGCTAATTCATCAACATCTACACGCGAAATGGCATTTGTACTTTAGGTTGAAACGACTTTAAACCATACAAGGTTCATGCTGCAACGATAATTTCCTTGCAACTAATCAGTGAGAAGATTAGAAGAAGAAGTGAATACTTTTTAAAGAAAATCATCTGGTCAGGTAAATCCAAATTTATCAATTCTATAATCTTTCACAGAAAAACGGATGTCGATTGGGCAGTACAGAAACCCCGATAAAATAGGGCAAGGAGACCACAACATCGTCTTGGATTAAACGTTTCTGTGAGCATTTTAGGAAATCATTTCATAGAGCCAGATATGTATAAAAAATCTTACTTCTTAGATAACAATATTCGATACTAGAACATTGATGGTGGCAATAAAACGGCACGCCGGCTCACAGTGCGGCAATTCTGACCAAACACTCAAGTCAAGAGTTTCCAAAGAGTTAGATAAAAAATAGTGACATTATTAAATGTCTGGGTTATTTTTTGTGGAGAGCTGTTAAATATAATACTTATAAAATTGAGATTTGATGAACCAAAAATACTTAATATATCTCGCTTCTCTTCGTTTGCGTACGACGTTCTCTGTTACTAACGAACGATCATTGAAGAATTTGACAGTTTCAAATTTCGTAGCTACAAATTCACTTTTTAAATGGCAAGTTATATTTTTTTATTATTAAAGATCCTAACTACACTTCATTCATCCTCAGGTTAAGAAAGTAACTTGTTTTGTGGTTTTAGAGTTATATCTGTTAAAAAAATTAAAAAGCACATATCCCAAATAATGTATTCCGTCGTTCAAACGCTTTCAAATTTAGCAATAAAATTTATTGTGTGAATTGGTCAAGATTGGGTAACGATGTCAGTAAATTGTTTTTATCACCGAATGTACGTGGTATTCATCAGAAAAGTATGATTTTTTTCCATTTTGCTAAATGGAATGAATCGATCTATATTATGTTCCCCTATATCGCATTTATTACTTATTAAGTACAATTGATTTTGTGTTTTTCTCAACCTTATGGTAAGAATTTATAGCGTATCAATACGATCAATGCAGAAATACGTATGTATGCTAATATTTATATAAATGTGAGTAGCATTATATGTCACGCAGTTATGATTAACTGTGCTGCACAGTTGACCCAATTGGCCTTGCCGGTTCTTTTGAACGTAAAGGGGGCAATACATACACACATAAATTTAAACAATTTCTTTTAAATTAGCAGCATTAATAAGTAAAATTGTACCACTTCTGGAATTGTGGCTGTGACACTTATAAAATCAATAACTGAGAATCCAGCAGAGAACTTAACAAAAATATATAACTAGAAAAACGTTCTATCGGAGATTCTTGGAATAATCTTGTAAAAAATACGATTTATCAACAAGTTTGTAAAGTCGTAGCAGCAATTTTATCGACAACTTATCTTCCATTTTCATCACATAGGTCACAAATTTTTTAGCTTCCGCCGAACATTGCTACATAAAGTAATACACACAAATAAAGAAAAAAAGCAAATATTGCAATTTCTGAGCAGGTAGGATTAGTAGACACGGTGGAGGTCATATTTTTACTACAACAAACAATCTTAATTACTTACCATTACGTCACACGAAACACAACTTACATGTTTTTAAATGGAATGTATATTTTATTTTGCGTTTATTAAAAACATTATGGTTTATGCTAATAAACCACAATGTTTATTAATGAAAAATAAGAGTCGGTAATTTTTTAATTCCCTCCAATATTTAAGATTGTTAAGCGGGCGAATGATGTTTCTTACCGTACGCGTAAATCGCGTAAAACGTTAAATATGTTTGAAAGTTATTTACCTTTGTCTCTGTATCCGTTATTGTTAGTTTATTGTCTTCGTTTAGAATCTAAATCAGTTTTCAGTGGTAGCTTAATAGAATTGGTTTACGTTAAATGTAAGTGAAATAATGTAGGAAAAGGATTAAATTACATGCTTAGATACAAAATTAAATGGCATTGTAATTGTCAACAAAGGTATTAGATGAGCCATATAGGCATGGTACTCTGCTATTGAACATTTAAAAGCTATAGAATAAACTACATTTTATCAGTATTGATATAATGAAATTTGTTTCTGGTTACGCCTCTGCAATGGTGGTGTCCCTAGCCCATCTGAGTTAGTTGATATAATCTTAGTTTTAGATTTTGTACTTCATAGTACACCTTTATAATACATGTTACTAAATATCTATTTGTTATAGGTGAACGTCATTTAAACTATCACCAAGATTCCTTGCTCTATGCAAAACGATATCCCAATCGCACTATTCTAAATTCTAGAACTCGAGAAAAGAAACTACAAGCTAGGAAACGAATTCGTATTAATCGTATTGCTAATTAGAACAAACAAATAGACGGACGAGCTGCTATTGGAAATACAATTATCTATCTACAAAGAAATTGCCTGAAGATTCTGGACTAAGCCAATCAAGAGACATCATTACCATGGACATCATATAACGCTGTTGCAAGAATTGACTGAAAGAGATTTTCAAGAGGGGTTAGGTTGGAGTTTTGTAACCGAAGAATTGCACTGCTACAAAACAATGACAACACCAGTGTTTGGACTCAGACACACCTATAAGCATGGAACATAGCAATTAGGCAAATTTGGACTTAAGATTTATTACTTTATGTTATTTTATTGCACATTTACTTATTCTATTTGTTACATGAAACCTTTTTGATATTCGGAAATTCCAATAATACCCAGATTTAATAATTTATAGTGTTGCATACATTTTAATCTGGTTGTAGATGATTCAGAGTAAGAATTTTTAATATTCAGTGAAATTCCCAGCCAATTCTACCTGCTAGAGATAATAATTCTAATCGTAATATCGGCTACAACCTGAATGTTTCATATTAAATGATGTTAGATTTATAACTATCGACAAATTTCCCTGCCATTTAGAAATTAAGGTTTTTACCCATACTTTTAAGGTAAATTGCATTTTGCTGCACTTCATTGGTCAGCACGGAATTGTGGGCGGAACAACGCTCATTTAAATAGTATTCAAGTAGTACTGAAATAATATTCAAGAAGTAGTCTACGCCAGAAATGTAACAGATAGACTCTCATCACGATTCCCTAGTTGTAAGTTTGCTAATAAACGTATGAAGCGTTAAGTACGAAAGTGTTTCATTTCACGAGTGTCCATTTTCTTCAATTTCACATTATAACTAATAGTTATATGGTTCTTTCAACCTCGAAATAAGAGACGGGCCACCGATAAATCCATCGGAACCGTCAAGACACCCAGTTGCAACAACTAGTATAGTAAATAAACACAATTTTCCAGTAGCCGAAATCCACATTGGACAAGAGAAAATACGCAGAATCGATGGGAAATAAATATTTGGTGTGGTATTTTAAACCAACAGATAATAAAATCCCACTTTTTTGAAGGGATATTAAGATCTATTACGTATGCCGATTTCCTAAGAAATATTTTACCGCGATTACTGGAAAATGTAATGTAATGTAAGAAACATCAAGATAATTGATTTTCCACCAAAACCGATCTCCTGTGCACGCCGCACCCATAAGCAGCCAGCTAAATCACCGGATTTAACACCTTTAAATTTTTTCCTATCGGCTCTTATTAGACAGAGAGTCACCAACAACTCCAGATGTTATGAAGAATAAGACCTAAAATGTTAGATAATGTTCATCACAAATTTACAAACAATCTGCGAGAGTGTATTACTACTAATGGAGGACACTTCTGAAAAATTATTTTTCTATTTTAAAATTCAGCCAAACTACTAAGTGTGCGGATTGTTAAATTTATACAAATATTGCATAAATTTAACAATATTATTAACAAAATGTACTTGCTACTCGGCAGTAGCAACAAAGTGTATGAAGTACGAAATAACCATTTTCATTTGAGAACATAAAATTACATCAATCTTGCTTTAATTTTAAATCATTATAATAAAAATTCCCGACTGTGACAGTTATTCCAAAAAACTTAAACATTTATAGCTATTAGGTCACAAATGTTATGGAGGCGTGTATGGACAGGCGCTGTATTTCCTGTATTATATTTGCAATGTTTGCTTTCTTTCTTTATTATTTATATGTATCACTTTGAGTGATTCACCCTGTACTTCTACTACCTGCAATCAATACAAGAAAATCATTTATTTTAATAAAGAACAACATACCAGAACCTTAAGAGGGTTGGAGACCAACTGATCGAAGCGATAGCTGCCAAATACATATTTACGTCTCCATTTCAGGCCCAAACGCATGAAAAAGACGCGCACTAATAGAGGCATACACGAGAGGCGCATTTTATCAACTTCGAGTCCGATCTTGAAAATATTAAGTAATAAACATATGCTACATGTCAAATGTGTATACACAGCCTTACTAAAAATAATTCTCCATATGTTGCCCTTCTTTTATAATTTATATATTCATATCTGTTGTTGCATATGAATACCGAATAAACATAGAAAATGGTGCAAAGGTTTCGTGTGTATTGTTATCAAAATATTAAACATGAAAATACCAAAGATCCAGAAATAAGGACTGTGTTTAAAGAGGTTATTTATTTTATATCTACTGCATATTTTTATAATATAAAATATATTTTGTATTCTAAGATTTTTGCTGCCGGTGTTTGTAGGAATAAAGGAATAGCTTCCACAATAAGACAAAATATGAAAATAATCATATGCTAGATTTTGAAATTTTAGGACTATTATGTACGTTTCAAAATTCTCTTCTGCGAATAGCACAGCCACGTGGTTCCTTATCAGCCCAGATTTTTCTATCGGATTTAATTCCGGATGGATAGTCGTTGTTTCTTTGTTTATTTTGTTCAATTCAATTACATATTCAATTATTTCGTGTATGTATTACGAACTAAACAAAATATTCAGTTCATTAAGCCATTCAGTTATGCGTTTTCTTTGTACTTGGTGTTGAGTGTGTTTAATAGCCAGTACGTTGCAATAAGCAGCATTGGCTATAGTGGAAGATCTGATATTGGTTGCTCTTCAAGTCATCTTTTATAATTTATTAATTTTTTATTATCAATAGTGCATTATCCACAAAACTTTATTCACCGCCTAAAAATATATTATTTGCACAACACTATTGTCGGATTCTGCTTAATTCTATACCATCATATGCAATTATTAAACATTTGTCTTTGGATATGGGACTTTTAAGACCCGGATTGGAGCGGTAAGCATACTCAAACGGCTTGGTATGGTAGTGGCTAGTATGAACATAAGTTTCATCTAAAAATATCCTTTACATGCCTTATTTTAAATACAAGTACATGCGTATATTGTAAGCCTACCCTCAACGATACTGTGTAACCTTTTGATTAACACTACAAACCAATGCTAATCAAGAATGATCCACAGACGATATTTGTAGGTAGAACTTTACATGAGAAAAGTGTATCAGTTTCACTAGATTTCATAATTAGTGGTTTCTGCGTGTCTTCTGATTTTAATCGTATCAGTTCGAAATGCAAAAACCTATTAATAGACCACAATATTCCACAAAGGGTCCCATGGAACGAGCCACGGTGTTTTTTTCCTGAAATTACGTTTCTAGTCGATACTTCCTTTCATTTTTGTATTTTTTGGTTGCAAAACACTTTAATCTTTTGTTGTACACCCCAGTATGTAGCCTGAATTCATTTTCACAGTTATTGATTTTTTTATAATTTTGTTTTGAAACTTAATCCGCAATGCGGCTTCATACGGTCAAATTATATTTTTTAATGAATTTTCGTCCAAAAACCAACAATTAATATTCTATATCAACTACGTAAAATGGAGTTTTGGAAAAATTGAAATTTATGCAAGCATTATTATTACATCCTTGGCTTTCTTATTTGAAAAAGGAGAAATTGAACTTATCAACCGAAGAAACGTAAGCGATCTCTGGAAAGGTTAATTAATCGATTCAGTTGAAGGTGGACAACTATATTGCATATATAAAAAATATAGGTGCGATTTTATCTATTTTACGCTACATGCTCAATTAAATGCTAAAATAATTCTAAAATGTCAGTAGTAAATATATCAGTCGTAGTAAACAACACAACGGTATCACCACACTCCGCACCACACAATGGTTGATGACAATTTCGTTAAGATCGAAATTAATGCAATCATTGAGCACAAAAATGATAGTGTGTGTGGTTCAGACAGATGTGTAATTTCGAGGTATAAAATGTGTAAACAAGTGGGCAGAAAATTGAACACTGAGGAACGTCATTGCGAACAGGAAAAGTACTGGATACCCTACTGGATAATACAACCTCCTGACAGCAAAAAGAAAGATAACTTTGCACCAAACGACTCGCCTCCACACTGCATCCAAAGGAGTTCTGAATAACGATTTACGATGTCAAAAGCACAAGAAAAGTAAAAGAAGACCAAACAAGTAAGTTTTCCACGGTTACTGACTGCAAGAATATCATCTGTAACTATCGACAAGCGATGTCACAACTATGTTTTGGTCCAAATCCAAACTGATATAAAAATAAAATCTTAAAACAATTTATGAACTTACGGATTTGACACTACACGCAAAATACTTACTGGTAGGAAGTCACCAAATAATGCTGCATATTTCTTCTTTGGAGGTAGCAATTTACGTGATTTTCTGCATATGCTGAGAAACACACTGGAAGAAATACAATACACAACTTGATCTGTTCCAACCAATTCCATCCACACCAAATGAATTAGAGAACATATCACGCATTATTGTATTAATGTAATAATATATTCTGGAGTTTCTAAACCTGGAACCGCTACATGCATATATCCAAGCAGAGGTCGAACTAATAAATGGCCAACCTCCTATAATTAAATCGCATGGTGTAGATTATCAAAAACTGATAAAGAAACTCAAAGCGGCACCGATAACTAGCAAACCCAGTGACGCCATCAGCCCCAAGTACAGCTTCGTCAAGTATTATAAAACTGTGATACCAGATAGAAAAAAATGGATGAGAGGCCCGCATATAAAGGCCGAATCCATCTGGTATACAGACGGCTCAAAGACAGAGAATAGAGTTGGAGCCAGGATTTGTAGGAGTAGACCAAAAATATGTAAATCACTTAGCCTAGTTCAAAACGCCACCATAATTCAAGCCGAAATAGTACCAGTGCTGGGGTGTATTGAAGAATTAGACGACCAAGTAAAAAACTACCGATGTATTGCTATCTATTCAGACAGTCGATCAGTAATAAAAGCGCTAGACTCCACACAGGCGAAGTCGAAACTGGTGTGGGACTGCATGAAAGCGCTCAATAAGCTGGGAAGCCGAACTAAGATGACCCTGGCCTGGGTACCAGCAGACAGCAGGCTTATCAACTGCTGAAAATTAACCAAGATACTCTGTGAGAAATGCCATATACGGTGGTTAAAGCAACAACTAAACAATGCAAAGATAAGAAATCTCAAGATTGGTGGAAGATTATTCTAGGTCAGAGACAGGCCCAGCAACTTCTGATTGAACACACGCCTACATTTACAGCGGACCTACTAAGCAGGGCCAAGAAGTCTGTTAGAACAATAGTGGGCCTGTTAACAGGACACTGTATGCTCAAGAAGCATATGAGGAATCTGGGCCTGACAGAGGAAACATCATGTATATAGATTCTGCCAAGCGGAAGAAGAGACTGCCGTCCACGTGCCCTACGACTGCACATCATTGCCAGGAGTACGACTCTCAGAAATGGGTTCGGAATACCCAAAAGCCGAAACCTATGTAGAGGAATTATTCAAAGCTGCTAAATTTAGCGAAGAAAACAAAGCTAACGGAATTGATCTAACGACAGCATTTTTAAATCATGAACCTCAACATTATAATCTCGTTTATTCAAAAGAAAATTACATTTTGACTTTATCAAATATTTGCATTGCAATGTATTTTTAAAATAACACGTAGACGTACGTTCAATTTAGGAGGGTATCTTGACAAAATGGGGGAAAAACGGTTATACCGGGAAAAATGTAATTTTATTAACTTTATTGTTTGCAAAATACTAAAATCTCTCCATTTCCTTAACCTCATCTATTTTTTTTTGTTATTGTTAAATTTAGGAAGAAAGAGAAGAGGGAAACATTTCCGACCTTCTGCACTTACACACGTTATGCACATATTACGTCTTACCTATATTTAGAAAAAAGTATTACATGTATATTCTAGTTAACTACCAAATACGTATCTAAAATATACGCACGTTAGGAAAACGACTGTACATATGCAGCACATACATTTAAAACATCAGCTTTCGTAATTCTTGTTTACGTAATATCGATTTCAAAAGTGAATCTTTATATGGCGTATTTTTATTGAATATTTAATTAGGATATGTGCGCCTGTTGTTTTATGCATGTGTGCCTTTGTACACTGTTCGGCAACATGTTGTTTTGCAACGGTCTTCCCTTATTTTATAATGTGTCGTCTACGTCCATCTAGTCATAGTCGGACTAATCGAACGCAGTGGTAAATGTAAAAGCGATATTTTTTTGTTGCATTGAAGTGTTTTCTATTGCAAAATAAGATATAATTTAATTCACTTTGATACCTTATTTTCGTCTGAATCTAAAATGGTTTCCTGAGTAGTAAGTGTCAAGATTTTCTTGTGTCACACACCGAAAAAGAAGTATTTATCTATATTACTATCTGACAGAATAAGGAAGTATATTAAAAACGAAGAATTGTGATATATATTAAAACGATATTACCGTGCTACTTCCTTCAAAATGTAAATATTGACTATTGATAAAGACTTAAAATAGAAGAGAATGGCGAAAAGCGGATGTTCTTATCTATTTTCCTTTCGAGGTTATAGCTGTGGGAATATTTGCATTGTTTGTACTACGCAATCGCACAAGGACTGGCCAGCTAGGGCAGATAAAGTTTAAGCTACACGGAGAAATATTCTTAAATTAAAAAAAAAAATTCTTGACAGTATTTTCTTAAAACAACAGTGGGAATGTTTTAATGTGAGAATTTATTCTTCTAGAAAGCATGTTAATATAATCGCGTCAAGAAAATGAATTTCTTACTATAATCTTCTATAATCTAAGAAAAGCATAATTTTAAATTTTACTTGAAAGGATTAAAAATTATGCGCTTGATTTATGCCGGGGGTTCATTTGAAAACTTCCCACCCTAAATTTTTTGAAATCTAGAAATTTATCAAAAACTTCCTGTAGTACTATCGAGGAGGACAACTTTTTATGCAAAAATTGACTCACCCACTTGAACCCCCTGGGAGCTACCCCCTTAAACTTCATGGTCTTAATGGTCTTTTGAGACAATACATTTTGCATTAAGCATATCTTAAAACTTAAGTAACCATAAGATTATTTATTTTCCTTGTTTGTCAGAAACTTATAAAGGTTTTTAATATTGGTTTTTATTCCGATGGTCCTAAAATAGATTGACCAGCTAGAAATGCAAAAGAAACCAAACCAAAAGATTTTCTTAAAAATCTCGAAAACGAATCGATCAATTTCAAAAAACTAAACACCAAAATGTACTTGGTGTGTTTCAAAAAGGTCATTAAAATGATATATTACTCGATATCCCATTCCATTTAAGATTTTTAAAAGGGTAGCTCCCGAAGGCAGGGGGTTAACGTGGGTGAGTTAATTTTTACATAAAAAGTTGTCGCCCTCGATAATACTTCTTACGTGTTTCAAAAAAATTTTCATAAATTTCCAAATTTCCAGAAATTTAGGGCGGGAAGTTTTCAAATGAACACCCAGTATATACATGTTTTACTGATTATTACTGTTGTTTAAACGATACCAGAAAATAAAATGGACGCGTTTGTTAAAGCATATTAGCCGAATGGAACTTAACAAGATTGGAACACCTTTGATCGTAAGTGTTAGGAAACTAGCAACTAAACGCTCATTTAATTTGTAGTTTATATATTTTCCTTTCCCAACTTGTTTTAATATCTACAGCCTAACAGAATGTATGTTTTCTCCCGGTTCCCTTTCCTTTTCATCGGAGTATAAGTACTAAACCTGCAGAAACGAATACACTTTCTGTGCCCTTCACGAAATTAGCAGAAACTAGGCAGCCTCGTGTTTTGTCGACCAGTGGACAACACGGACCCATTCTCATGAGACGAATAAACACGAGTCTGTCTAGTGTCTGCTAATTTCAAGCTTAACAAGTACATTATACAGCATGTGCACAGCAACAGTAAAGAAACTGTATAAGTTTCTGTTTTGCATTTAAATTTAGCACAAATACGCATGCAGCTTTATTAAAAGATGTTAGGGGCAACAATTTTAAATATTCCAGCAAAAAATTACATAAAGAAAACATTTGGTATATGAAAGAGCGTTCAAAAAGTTCAAAGTAATGAAGAGATGGTGATAAAGTGCCTAAACCGGAAATTGAAATTGTAAATCTCTGCACAGAATTCTATTTTGTACAAGTATAGACAAGTTGCTTCAAGGTCATAATTCTAAGATCATGTATACTTCTTCTGTAACGCATGTTAAGCTACCTAACTTTTTTCATTGTGCAGGTAATTCTGTTATATTTCTTGATTCCAAACATCAGCCTGAGGCTAGTCAGAACGTGATGTACTATGTCTTTCTTTTCAAATTTCCTCATACAAAGAACGAACGGTATGTTCGTTATAGTTGCTATCTTAGTAAACAAGCGTCAAGCACGAGTTCTATACTCTACCTATCCAAAGCGTTCATGGAAGAACCGTGCAGAGTATTGAAGTAGTTGAAATGAAGCAGGACGAAGCTGTTGCAAAGAAGACAATTGCAAGACCTAGGACCACTAGTACCTAATACCACTTTGCTTGGTATAGAATATCTAATTTCTTTCATTTCCAGAAAAATTACTACAGAACAACATTATACAGCAACAAAAAAAGGAACATTAGCTGTCGTTGATAGCAAATAAAATTTAAATTTTGCATCGTAGGTCGAAAATTTAGTATAAAGTAATAATAAAACACTATCATCGATTTGAAAGACAAGAATTTTGAATAACAAAATTTAACTACGATTTCTCTGTCGGATATATACATAGCTATCAAATCAGATTTGATTGTCAAGCTGTATACAACGATATTATTATACCCGCAAACCATGTACCATGCAAATAACACTTCACGCTATTTACTTGAAACGAGAAGACTAAGATTAGAAATTAAAAGTGATTTATAATAACAAATTATATCAAAGGACGTCGAAAATGTTGTAGGAATTACTTGAGCAAATTCCTTAAACTAGTAGATAAAATAAAATTGCGTGTGACAAATAGAAAAAAAAAGTGCCACAATGAGTACCTAGACGAGTTAAACAAATTTAATAAAAATAATTTATATGCCCGTAGTAAGAGACGTATTTAAAACCAAAAATTACGCATTTAGTATCTCGAATGACTAAAACTTCACAAAACTAGTGTTACAATAGCAAATTGCCAACAAGAACTAACCAATAAATCTAGAACACACTCAAAAAAAGAGCCGCAGTTGGTAATTAAAGAATTTATTGCCAAACTACTACTGCAGCTGTATTTCCATTAACAGTTTTGATCAACGCAAACGTCGAATTCAGAAAAAAAAAACATGGAACACTTTTCAGAGCTAACTCAGCATCGACCGGCATGAAATATGAGTGAAAGTATCCACCTTACGTGAATAACGATCCAACGGAGGGAAAAATAGTAACTATCACCAGTACAAGCCCGTTAACAACCCTCTCCTTGTAATATTTTATTTTCGATCCTCAAAAACGTATGAAATATACGGGGTCTAGCGAAATAATGTATCAAACTAGACTATCTAGTAAGAT
This sequence comes from Oryctes borbonicus, assembly GCA_902654985.2. Classification (NCBI taxonomy): domain Eukaryota; kingdom Metazoa; phylum Arthropoda; class Insecta; order Coleoptera; family Scarabaeidae; genus Oryctes; species Oryctes borbonicus. The sequence continues at coordinate 3,743,879 of LR736867.1, read as the reverse complement.
CCGAAATGATCGTATATTTAAATATTGCTATTTATGTATTATATATGTTTAAATATTTTACCTGGAAATCAGAAAATACATGTATAGCATTAAACTATCATAACAAGACAGGATCAGAAGTGCGCGCAGAAAAAAGAGAAGAACTGAAAATACAACCAATGTTGGAGAACAAGGCGAAACAAGTATATGAAGCGAGAACTCAAAACAAGAGATTAATAAAGTGATAAAGAAGAAGAGGAGTGACAGAGGAGAAGGGGAAAAATTGGAGGGACAAAAATAATAGGCACATGGAACTATAGAGGACATACTCGACGCCATATTGTATAAGGAATATTGATAAATATATTGTTATGATATTGTTTATCTAGGTTGGAGAGCGTTCCAAGTTGACATATTTACATTTTAGTTTCTTTTAATTGCAAGACTAAGCAGTCCTCTCTTCCTTCCAATTTTCCCCAGATTGAATTTTTATCCTCGTCTTACACAATATAGTAAGATAAGTTTTGTAAAAGAAAAGTCTATTAAACAATTTGTGCTGCTAGAAATCAAATGAAATCCAATGTGAGTTGTTATTAAAATACGAACAACATTCTGTTGAACTGTTGACTATTGGCTGTTGGTATAGAGAAGTTTAGCTGCTAAAGCAACCACGGACAATCCAATTTAAAACATACCAAACTACACAGAAATTTATTTATTTATAAAATAAAGGAGTAATTGCAACCTCTTTGGAGGTAAAAGCCTTCAAGTAGATAGGCAGAAATCAGAAATTTCCTCTGAATAAACTCAATAGAGGTATGCGTTATAATAGGAAACATATATATTTAATCACACTCAAAATTCAAACATCTCAAAACTTAAACTTAAAACATTTGCTGATGATGATTCCCGAATAACAATGCGGCGTCAAACAGAATTGCACCTACCAACTAATGGAATACGACAAATTAACAGGATTAACTTTCGTATTGCAAGTCAAAATACAAGAAATAGTAGCATCGATACGCAAACAGTTTTAAAAACGCATACGAAACAATTTAAAGTTATCAGCAAACATAGGTCTCTAACAGTTGACGTGAGACAACAGATCGTTGATAGAAGTCGGAAATAATAGAAATCTGAGATTCGAACCCTGAGAAACACCAAAAGAACAGTGAAAAGCGGTCGAAGAATGATATAGATACCTTACATAACACTTGCAATTTAACAAATAAGATTCTAAAGATGTGATTAGTGAATCAGAGAAACCGTAAGAAGGATGATAAAGCCCTAAGATATTCTAAAATATTGGCATTTTCAAATGAAATTTTAAATTCCGAACTAAACATATATGAGACTGTGAGACAAAAAATTATCATACGTCCCTTCAAACCAATTCAAAAGTGGTAAAAGCTCCACAAGTAAAGCACTGGCGAGACTATCAACAGCCTCGTCCATATTTGTAATGGGTACAAACGCCAAAAAAGTTAGCACCTTGGCGTTCAAACCAAATTATGGATCGTTACAAAATTCCGTATACAAAAGAAGCACTTATTACCTCGTTGCCTCTCAAAATATTTTGTAGACAACGAATTAGATCTGATCTACTAAGAAACCACAAAACTCTAAAATTAGGTGCTCACATCTGCTACAACTGCAAATAGTAGAAGGAGTACGGTTACATTTAAGCATATTAAAAACTAAATGGAGAATTCTGATTGAAGATGACTGATTATCGAATTTAGGAATATTGTCCATCGAAAATTAAGCGAAATAACATGATTACGCAAGAAAATGTAACAGACTTTTGTCTTAGATTTCTATTTTTGTCTCCCCAACGCTTTGCCATTGTTAACAGAGATTAGGCAAATTATTAAGGCTTACTTTAGACGAATTATTATTAATATTTAAACTGCAATAAATTTTGCTCTAATACCTGTTAAACTATAATTTTGTCCCGCTAATAGCCCCATCCGCGATCACTCAAGAGGAGGAGTGCCGTCTGTGGCTGGAAGACGACGAAACAGTCGTACATATTATTTAGCACTATCCTGCCTTCTACAGAATCAGATCTTTTCTGTTTGGTAGGGCTCTTATGTCGCGTGAGATTATAAGAAGAATTTCGCTGAGTGAACTTCTGCAAATTCCCGAACTCAGCAAACTTCAGAATTATATTGCCGGCCTTTGTATCCTAACATTCACTATGCTCTTATATATAAACAGAGACGCATCAAAAAATTCTATATAAAAACTTATCCACATTTTTCGTTTTACATGTTACTTATGCAAAAGCAAAAGTGTAACATGTGCATACATAATTTTTCAATATAATTTCGTCTATTTTCAATACGCTTGGTCTAGCGATCCACAAGCTTATATACTCTTTTCAAAAAGGAGGTTCTCGTTTTTGTTTAAATGTTTTGTGAATGTTGCGATCCACAGCCCGTCTCTCAATCGATCGCGCAATTTAAAATCTGTCTCCATCAAGAACAACTGCACCTCAGAATCTAGCTCAAGTAACCTGCTTAGCATTCTTCCTGGGGAGAGCCATATCCCATCTGTATGTAGCAGCAAATTAATGTAATCACTATCAATTTCAAGTCATCTCAGAATCCTTAAAGATCCCGAAAATTATCGGATGTACATTGCAAAGAACACGATCCCTATCCAGTACAATTTTGCTAAGCTTTATGAGGTGACCATTGAAAGCTGTACTGATGAGGTACCCGATGAGCATCAAAGCAGAAGATGTATTTTGGCTTGGTACACGGACAGCTCAGGGATAGAAGATGTTGGAACAGGGACAGGCATAAATGGACGTAACTACCACCTAAAAACACAGAACTCCACACGAACATATTTCAAAGAGAGATTTCTCTCTTAAACCTGTGCCCTATAAAGAATCTCGAGATAGGGATATGAGATGCAACTATAAATATATTCAGCGACAGTCAGGCAGTTCTAAAGGCTATTAAGGCCTACACATACGAATCTGGCCTAATACACGAATTAGTACGCAATTGAAAGTACTTAGGGCGCAAAAGAGCCGCATGAAACAAGAAATAAAAATATTGGAGGACAATCAAAAGGCCTCGTACTGGGAAAGTGTCCCAGAAAAAAAAACAGGCGAAGGTCATACAGACAAGACATCAAAAATAGCGGTGTCGTCCAACAAAGGCGATCTTAGGTTACTGGCTGGATTTCTGACAGATCATGTTGCCCTAAAATATCACCTATTTAAACTAGGAAAAGCTGAAGATGAAATCCGTCGCCTATGCCAAGAGGATTTAGAGACAGCACATTCTATACAAATGTGTTGCAATTAGTCGCACACGACACCAATATTTCCTTAGGGTATTTCTACTGAACTGAAGGAAGAAGAAGATCGTAGAATTTTTACTGCGATTTATTAAACGCTTCCATATATTCTGACATATACAAGGGTATTTTGTTACAATAGCTCTATTGGTCGCAATTACCAAGGATGGCCAGGCTACAATAATAATAATCCATTTAGTTTGGAAAATAAACGAGAGTTTAGTAGATTTTGAACGTGAACACGAACCAGACGTGTACACGTATGTATGAACATTTGATACATATCTGTTTATACAGGATGTCGATCTTTACGGGTACAGATGCGGGTTTTGAACGCACTCCACGTACATTGCCGTTCAGAGAAGTTCGGTCGGTTATTAAAAAACATGAAAAGGTTACAAAAACAAACGAAACTAAAAACAAAATGCAATTTTATTGTATGTACAGGTAAAAAAGACAAAAATAAATAAATAAAAAGTTATTCTGGCCTAACATAACATACTGAACATTTTTTTTTTTCATCGAAAAAGCCTCCTTTGCTGTTAGTCACCGCTCGAACTATTCTAGGCATTCTTTCCATAAGTTTTGTTAAAATGGATTATGGAATATTAATCCATTCATGTTGCAGAATATTCCGTAAATGTTCTTGTGAAGTTGGGGATATTTTTCAGATCTTCCTGTCCAGTTCATCCCACAAGAACTCTATTGGGTTCAAATCTGGACTTTGTGAGGGCCACGTCATTACTTTCAGAGTGTGCTGTTCTTCGTGCTCCTTTAGATAGTTCTTGCACACTAACGCAGAGAGTTTTGGGTCGTTGTCATGCATGAATGTAAAGTTACGGCCTATTATACGCAATCCTGATGGCACTGCATGATTCTGGAGTATTGCAAAATAATTTTCCTTCCTCATTACACCCTGCACTCTGCATAAATCTCCCGCCCCAGCAAAGGAGAAACATCCCCCACTAACACAGAACTACGCCCTTGCTTCACTGTTGGCACAATGCAGTCCGAGATCACTTTTCGGTTTTAGATCTTCGGACATAAACTTGTCGATTTTGCCGAAAAACTTCAAACTTAGACTCGTCACTCCAAAGCACGTGTTTTCAATCATCTAACGACCAATCGAGATGAGAACGGGCCCACTGTATCCGTTTTGCTCTGTTGTCCCGACGTAATAAGGGTTTTCGAATGGCAATGCGTCCATGAAGGTCCGCTTGTTGAAATCGACGTTTTACCGTACTCGCCGAAACTTGTTCTTCACGGCCGCGATTGACTTCGGCTGCTATTTGTGGCGCTGTTAATTTTCTATTGCGTTTGCTTAATAATACAATTATCAAATCTTCAGCTTTTGTTGTTTTCCTAGATGCTCCAGGACGAACACGATTTTCTATAGTTCCAGCTGTCCGATATCGCTTTATGATGTCATTTACTGTTGAACTTCTCATATTTATTTTTTCGGCAATTTGTCGCCCCGAATATCCTTCTTCAAACAGCGTAATAATGCGTGAACGTTTTTCTACACTGTTAGGCTTGCCACGTGCCATTTTGAAGTAAATTTTCTTAAAACTTTCACGCAAAAACGACAGATGCACACCAACACACGTTTCACAGTAAAATGAAGCAAATTTATATCTTTACGCCTGTGATAAATAGACAAGCATGATACTGCGGTATATTTCCTAAATGTATTGTTAATAATCCCCAAACGACCCGTTTCAAAAGATCGGTACTTCCGAAAAATTCTTGGAATGATAATAAAAGGGACTTTATTGTGGTTGTCGCAATATTTCTACTTTACATAATAATTTGTGGCTTTAATCCCTTAGAAAAGAGTGTATCCTTAATATTTTTCTAATTTTATGTATTAATAATTGTATACAGTGTGATATAATAGATTTTTATTGTATGACCGAACTTCACTGAACGGCAGTGTACGTATGCCCTACACGCACAATGCGTATGCATATAGGTATATAAGATCTATTTGCATTGCAATATATTTAGGCATTGAATACATAACTTACAAGATGAACACAGAACACCAATTTGATTGAAACATGCTTCATATAAAAGGGCAAACTAATTATAAGTGTGTAGAAAGGGTTTCAGTAGGTAGGTCTTAATTTTTAAAGAAATTAATATATGTAATAATATACATATCGGTAATAGAAGACGCTCAATATGGGGTTCGGTGGCCGAGATAGTCACTTAATTATTCACTCGGAGTAGAGACTCCTTTTGGAGGACGATATGCCAGAGTTTATCAATGCCTTCGCATAACGTGGGTAAAATGTTGAACTAGGTAGATAATATTACATTGAATGAAACATCAAAATTATTCAACAGCGGATCTTATTTATAGCGAACGTAATTAGATCAATACTTCTTTTTTTGACGATATTGTTTTACTTACACAGTTGAAAAAAGTAATATTCGGCGCAAAGTGCTAATAAAACACGAACCGTTCGTCTAGGTCGTACTTTCACGTATGCATTTCACGTAAATTAACAATACACGTACATTGCGTACCTTAGATACCGTGCAGTTCGCATACGTGCCGTTCAGAAGAAGTTCGAACTAGTTCGTGTACACGTATTCGTACACATTATCAAGTTCTAGAGTTCAAACCCCGAGACCTTATAAAATTGACCACCTTGACGGCTTCCTGCAGTACACGTTTAAATTGCTCAAACATACGGTTTACTGTCAAAACTTTTACTTTGGTAGCAATACTTCCATGTCCCTGTGACAGCTCCAGCACCATCCAAACATAAAGCAACACGCGCGCATACACATACTTAATTGTTAAGATTCTGTGCTTTCGCAATTAGTTATTGCTTCATCGGAGAATATCGCTACAATTATAAACAAATTACAATGTGCACTGTAACAAATTCAAGATTACGTCAATTGGCAAAAAAAAAAACAGAAAACTAGACATTACAATTAATTATGTCATAACATTTTAGAGCTATTAAAACAATTTAAAAATTAAATTACGAAGAAAGCAATTTCTATGACTAGACGCGTATACAGAGAGTGGCAAAAGCAAACAATCGGGAAGTAACGTAGAAAGGTTGGAAACGAAAAGGTCACTAGATACAAGAGGAACTAGATGACATGCAGAAATGCTCAAAAGAAACCGCCCAATAAGAAAGGAGCTAAACAACTGAAGTGTGCCAAAAACAAGAAAAATCGCAACCCCGATGTGGGATATAATTAAATTTATTTGTTATTTTTATCGTTATTGCTTAACTTATCAATATCACTGCGAAAGTTGAGAAAAGTTTTAATCATATTTATGTAATACATTTCCATGAAAAGCATTTTCCATGTGGACTATTCTGTAATTAATGCAGATACTTCGTCAAAATTATGCGCGGTAGTATTGAAGTAGTCAGTTAACGCTGGTTTGTCACTACTTTCAGGTAAATGGTTGCAATCGCTTCTTTGTTGTCTCAATCTCTTTTTCAGGTATTGTGGCGTTTGTTTTACGATGTGAGCAAGAAGTAGAATATGGATAGATAGATTCCATTTATAAAAATGATAAAATACTAATTAAAATTGTATATAACAATATAAAGAAATATCACAAAATTAAGATAAAATATACATATCTAGAAAATAGAAAACTAGTGAAAATCTAATATAATTTAATGGCTTTTGAGAAAGCTATACATAACGTTGCATTGAAGATAGTGATCTTTTAAAGCCGGTATTGTTTTTTTTTTGTTTCAGTTCCGTAAGTAAGTGATTGTAAATATTTGTAATTTGCGTTACAACACTTTTGTTAATAAGGGTTTTACTAGTTGGCGGAGGTAAAAGATTTTGTAGCACGCGTATTATATAGCTCTTGTTTGTTAAAAAGCTGACAATTTTCTTTCACAAACACCGCAATCTCCAAGATGTATATGACTGTTGGAAGAGTGTTGTGATTTATTTTTAGTAACTTTAACCACTACCAATTTTGTGCATGCCGTACCGTAAGACACATCTATATAAAAAAAAGTGAACTTGTAAGCAAAAGGAGGGAAGAGAAGTACGAAGAGTTTTTAAAGAGAGTTCGTTGCAATAGACACATTATTACAAACAACTAGTTTTATTATTTAAATATAGTCCATATATAACAAACAAAAAGTAAACAGTAAAGGTAAAATAGCGAACAAAGAGTAAGTATATTATGACTGAAAAAAAATCTCTACTGCTATTACCCTCATAGCATAGTTGAAAGAAAGCTTCGAACAAAGACGATCAACGTAGCTTTCTAATTTAGCTGGCTGTCCACAGTAAAAACAAGAAAAAAAGAAAAGTCTCCACAAATGAATGTTGTAAATAAATGACTGCGGTGCCTTTTTTAAATAACTGAATTCCACGAAGTTCGTTTTTGAGATGTTTAATTCCATATCATGATTTTTGAATAATTTATTAGTCATTTAAAAGTCATTTGTAATAATTTCATTATCCATGAAAATTTTTGTTTTTATAATGATGAAGGTGGTCCTAAATGATGTAATCTCTATGAGATCGTTCACATAAACCAAAAAAAGTAGTGGTCCCAACGCAGATCCCTGCGGAACACCTCTCTCTAGTCAGTCAATCCGAGTAACGTTTTGTACTCATCAGTGGTTCATTTCCCATAACTATCTATTGTCAGATACCCCTCAGACCCAGGATATCCCTTTGTAAATATCAAACGCTTTCGTTAGATCTAAGAATGTTACAACGGTACGATGCTCCTCGTTGGGATCTCTTTGCTCCTTTCATAAATGGTCCTGTTAGTGCCAACAACATGCGCTTTTCAAGAAAATTCTAGATTCTATTGTATATTATTTTTTCATAAACTTTGGAAATGTTGAACAGAGTTGATATGGGGCGATAGTTATTGTTCTCACACCCATCTTCACACTTGAAATTAATGTTGCCGTTGATTTCTTTAAAGAATCTCGAAAAGTTCCGGCTTGTATGCTAAGATTTATAAGATGGCACAATGAAGGAGCCAACTACTTGTTTCATGCTTGCAGGACCTTCACCGGTGCTTCGTCGTGACCTACAGAATTGGAACTTATCTAATTTTGGATAGTAGAACATACCTCACTGATACTAGTAGGTTCCATAAATATATTTATATTATTAATTTTATTTCCATTTATTTGTATTTATTTCCATTTAATTTCCATTTGGTATTTATTTCCATTTAATTGGAGATCTTGTTTGTTTTCTAAGCTTTTACAAATATTTGTGAAGTATTCGTTAATAGACGTTAAAGCTTCGTGAGCCGCAGTATTGGTTATACTGTCATTACCATTTTGTATTTCTGTACTTGTACAGTAACTTGTTTTATTAGTGTCCAGGTAGCTTTTACTTTATTCTGAGCGTTTAGAATGTACTCACTTGCTATGGTCTTCTGGTTTTCTATTTGATTTTGTAAATTTTTACAAAATGCCATTCAATATACATTCATATAAAAAAATGTTTTGTTTGCAGTATACCACACCAGATTTGCATAAAAGAGGTATGGGTACGCAATTAAATTGTTGACATACAGTATATTCGCACTTAAATTTATTAACATACATTCCATATGGAAACCATAAGTTGAGCATAGTTTGGTTAGCGCCTCCGTTATGGTATTCGCATTTGCTTATGCCTTGCGGAGCATGATGGGAAGCTCTGTGTACCGCCAGCGGTACGAGTACCACAATTTGGGAACTCCTGCTGTGGAGGATCAAAGTACAATTAATGCTAAAATGGTACACAACAATTTGTTTGCTAGAAGTCATCGATGGAATCAGGAAAACTAGTCGACAACGTCGCATCGTCCTTTATCATGACAATCCCAGCTCTTACACAACATGCTAGACAATTGATTATTTGCAGGAGAAAAACATCGAATTAATGTCTCGTTGCCCGTAATTACCTGACTTGTTCCCAAATGTTAAATACAAAATGCATGGACAGTGATTCTTATCACTTCAAGAAGCTGCTTCAGAGTGGAAAGAATGCTTCGAGAATTGATTCGAACGCATGCAAAAGTGTATAATTCTTAATTTTGAAAAACAATAAAAAGAATTATGTCAATTGTTTTTTCTTTCATTACTATGTACTATCGCCAAACATCTCAATGTATTACTTTTGCGGTAAGAAATAAGTGCTGTACGTATTTTTGAAAATGAAAACTTACGTTGCGAGTAACTTCTAATAGCGAAAACGGCCCCTACCGAGATGAATGACAACATATAATTAAACACGAAAAAAATCCGAAAACAGATAGTTCTCTAACGTGCAGGTAGGTCTAACCTTGGAAATATTAACACTGAAGTTCGTCGTAAATACGCAACTGATGCATACACAACAACAACAAAACCACAAATTATGCTTCGCATGATTATGTTGCCCTCGGTCTACAATCCGTCGACATTTTTTCATCCGTCATCTATAATTTCTGCTGTCTGTCCGTTTTTGGATGATCCCAGGCAGAAATATCTGAAAGATATCCGAAAAAACGACCGATCTCAGTTATAACTGACACATTTCGTGATTGGAACGATGCAATGGGCTGATATATTACTAATTTCGAATGTACGAATTTCAAAGATCCAACTCGAAATTATACGTATTACTTTTTACCCCGTGGTTATCGTAGTTTACACTATCATTATGTTAACAGTTCTCTTGCGTTTAAAGCAGTACTAAATTGCAGACCTTCCATTTAGTACGGGCTAACTTTCGATGAAAAAGGTATTACTTTAAGGTTAAACCTTAAGGCAAGTTTTCTTAGAGCAAAAAATTCTTCGCTTAGTTACACCGTTTATTGCGCTATTTTCTTTTATTTAATATTTATAAATAACTTCCATTCTACGTCTTAGTTCGTTCTTTTTAATAAAATAGGACACCACACGTAACCACATACAAATGTGTAGCTACATGCTTTGCAAATCGTCTGTCCAGAATAATGTTGTTCTATCTCCATTTTAGTAACAGTGAAGTTAGAGCATTGTTAATGTCGGCAGTCGAAATCTTGGAACGAACAATGCAATTCATTTTCCTATCAAATCGCCGATATTAATGGTATTTAAAACATTTTGCCGTTTGGCATTTCCAGAAATCGACATCATTCTAATATCTTAATGCTTTCTTTTTTAATCTGATCCTTCTACTAACAATAGGCGTAGCATTGACCCCATTCTACACAAACATGAATATTCCTTACGAAGGCTTACGTACAACATGCACATAATGCAATTACAGCGCAATAGTAATTTTATAATAACAATAAAAATGATTAACCTAAATAAAACCACTAGTGGAGTAGCTTTAAGGAAGATTGTTGGTTTCGTGAATGTTAACTTCAAATTTAACCGCGTATTTAAGTGAAATTCTTAGTGCTTAAATAATAACGTATTTACTCACGTAAAAAATCCTGAATTACGTATATACAAGTATCAGTATTACAGGCTCGGGCCGGGACGGGCCCATCCGAAATATTGAAAATGTAAACTTTTTTATAAATCATAGCACTATTTATATTGACTAATGTAGTGTACATACCTACAGCTAGGTATGTTTTATTCATATAAAGTGCTTAATAAAATTGCACCCAATTAATTTGTGACCATTTATGTACACTGCCCTTCAGAGAAGTTCGGTCGGTTGGTAAAAAACATGAAAAGGTTACAGAAACAAACGAAACTAAAAACGAAATGCAATTTTATTGTATGTACAGGTAAAAAAGACAAAAATAAATAAATAAAAAGTTATTCTGGCCTAATATAACATACTGAACATTATATTTTTTTTTCTTCGAAAAAACCTCCTTTGCTGTTAATCACCGATCGAACTATTCTAGGCATTCTTTCGATAAGTTTTGTTAAAATGGATTGTGGAATATTAATCCATTCATGTTGCAGAATATTCCATAAATGTTCTTGTGAAGTTGGGCATATTTTTCGGATCCTCTTGTCCAGTTCATCCCTCAACAACTCTATAGGGTTCAAATCTGGGCTTTGTGGGGGCCATGTCATTACTTCCTGGGTGTGCTGTTCTTCTTGCTCCTTTAGATAGTTCTTACACACTAACACAGTACGTTTTGGGTCGTTGTCATGCATGAATGTAAAGTTACGGCCTATTATACGCAATCCTGATGGCACTGCATGATTCTGGAATATCGCAAAATAACTTTCCTTCCTCGTTACACCCTGCACTCTGCATAAATCTCCCGTTCCAGCAAAAGAGAAACATCCCCACACTAACGCAGAACTACGCCCTTGCTTCACTCTAGGCACAATGCAGTTCGAGATCACTTTTCGGTTTTAGATCTTCGGACATAAACTTTTCGATTTTGCCGAAAAACCTCAAACTTTGACTCGCCACTCCAAAGCACGTGTTTCCAATCATCTAACGACCAATCCAGATGAGAACGGGCCCACTGTAGCCGTTTTACTCTGTTGCCCCGGCGTAATAAGGGTTTTCGAATGGCAATGCGTCCATGAAGGTCCGCTTGTTGAAGTCGACGTTTTACCGTACTCGCCGAAACTTGTTCTTCACGGCCGCGATTGACTTCGGCTGCTATTGGTGGCGCTGTTAATTTTCTATTGCGTTTGCTTAATAATACAATTCTCAAATCTTCAGAAGTGAAGTAAATTTTCTTAAAACTTTCGCGCAAACACGACAGATGCACACCAACACACGTTTAACAGTAAAATGAGGCAAATTTATATCTTTACGCCTGTGATAAATAAACAAGGATGATACTGCGGTATATTTCCTAAATGTATTGTTCGTTAATAATCCCCAAACGACCCGTTTCAAAAGATCGGTACTTCCGAGAAATTCTTGGAATGATAATAAGAGACTTTATTGTGGTTGTCGCAATATTTCTACGTTACATAATAATTTATGGCTTTAATCCCTTAGAAAAGAGTGTATGCTTAATATTTCTCTAATTTTATGTATTAATAATTGTATACAGTGTGATATAATAGATTTTTATTGTATGAACGAACTTCACTGAACGGCAGTGTACATATACATATATACAACTGTACTTGTAATTAACAATATTAACTTGATGCGGATCTTTCGCCAATTTAAAATAAAATAAACAACGCAAAACATAATTTCATTGTTATCTATATATACAGGGTGTTCAGTTCGAACACTGTCCTATGGCTAACTTTTTGTTCCTACAAGAACGGTTGAATTACGAAGTAATTGATTTTTTTTTTAGAAATGACCTAACTTTAGTCTCTTAAATAGATACTTTGTATATTTACATTTTCGAAATCTGCGGGTCATTCTACATCTGAATGCATCATTTTAGAAAACAAATAATTTCACTTGTTTTTACTGTATTAAGAAGTGTAAATTACAACAACACAACCAGAAAATACAACGGATAGATAGTAAAATTCTAATCTAAAGGTATTCAACATTTTCATCTTTATGAACTAAACGCACAGTAACACTTCTTAAAATATTGTTCGTTACTTTTCGTAAAATTCTATCATCAATATTTAGCAATAAATTTTGCAAATAAAAACATCGCACTAGATTTATGTCTTTAATCGGCTCTTTTAAAAAAAGAAGTGGAAGCATTTTATTAAAATGATTCATTCAGATGCAGAATGACTCGAAAATGTAAAAATATACAAGGTGTTCCATTTCGAAAACCAAAGTTGGAGTAATTTCCGGTAAACCGGTACAAGCATTATTTTTCCCATGCGATATTCTAAATCTACACCAAAAATTCAATTGTTTTGTAATTTGACTGCCGTTATATCTTTAGAAACAAAAAAGTTACTCATAAAACAGGATTCAAACTGAACAGCCTGTATAATTATATGTTGGCATTATACGAGATAACAGAGTCATTATTCCATTGTTTTTGTTTGCTTTTCTTTGGGCTAAGGCAGTTTCCGGAAGACCGCGCGAAATTCGGGAACGTAGTCTGTTCACTCTAGTGCAACCGGGTCTGAAAAACCTCCGTCTAAAATTCCGAAAACTAGCTAGTAGTATCTAAATTTACTAGATAAAAGGGAACACATATTTGCCGCAAAACCGTTCGTCAAACATTTATACACAATGGCTACAAAGCAAGGGTACCTAGGAAGATACCAACTATTATAGAGGAACAGATTCAAATAATCACATTCTGCGATGATTTTCGAGAAGACAAAGTATTTATCTCGGATGAAGCCTGCTTTTAGTTGATTAATAATCGGTTGCGGGTCATAAGTAGAAACAGACCTACAGAAATCAAGATTTCGCAAAAAAATAATCGCCAAAATAGTAGACAGCACACGTTACTGTGCTTCTTCAAACAGCCAATGCTTGTACCCTGAAGGCTGGAGGTTGCAGCAAGGTAATGCCAGATGCCATTTCTCCAGCAAAAAACTGATTACAAGAAAATAGAGTCGAAGCAATCCCGCAGTCAGCAGCCTCTTCAGACTTAAGCACAAATCAAAATATTTAGGGAATCAGAAAAATCGAATCAGACTTAAGTTCAGGTCTGTTTGAAGGTGCCACAAGTTCTACCACTAGCTAATGACCGTCCAGCAAGTTACTAAGGAGAAGTATGCATACGACCTACTTGTCAGTATTCCCCAATAACAAATGTATTTCGTATAGTATTAAGATTTGTTTAATAAAGGTAATTTGTTTATATAATGCAAATTATTTAATTCCACATACTTTCTAGGCACATTATATATACATTCTATAAAATTTTGAGTTACCTTCTACTTTTTTCGGTATTTGCAATACTTGATTCATTGATAAAACTTTACTTTCTGAAAAAAAGGGCAACCACAACGACGCAAATTTCTAATGCTGGAAAATATGTGCATCAATCGCGCGCAAAAAACAAAATAGGCATTTTAACGGATGTTGCAATTCTATTAATTCTGCGGACGAATAATAAAGAAACCCCACGGTTACAATGTACACCTTTGGGTAACAGGTAAATAGAATTGTTAATCAAGTCACAATGCCCCTGCGATAGGGGACACCCGTCATATATTGCACTTGCCGTCGGGGCTGGTTTACACCCTCTTCCCTAACTGCAGCGCCGCATGATTGATGGTAGCGAATGGGGGAAACTGCACCCCACGCTCATAAATTACAGGAGCAGTGCACCCTTTCTGTCCCCTTCGCATGTATGTGTGTACAAGTTATATATGTATACGCTACATTGGTGTTGCACGCACCACGCACCCCATACACTGCATTCTACATACATGCATACATGAACGGAACATTATGCATGTAGGTATTCTAGTCCATTGTTATAATTAAAGGTAGGCAGTGAATGCACGTTGCACTTGCTATAAATATCGCATTTATGTGCTCTTTTAGAGGTAATCGAATGGTGAACATATCCTTTCAGCAATTGCATACGTTACAGAATCGATGTATTACACACTTGAATTTTTGAATTAAATTTCGCTGGGCTAGAAGAATTTAAATTAAATTTTCAAGACACATCCCGATATGCCGGAAATTTTCAGCAAATATCCAGACAATGCACATATTGTATATTATTCTCGTGACGTAGACGACAAATTAAATAAAACATTCTGTAATATTTCTAAATATTATACAAGGACGCTTTGAAGACTGGTAATAAAATATCTTGGATATGGACTATATATTCTACAAGACGCGAGGATCAAGAGAAAGTAAATACAATAAGAATCTGGAATCTTGAAATAAAAGAATATGCATATGAGAACAAAAAATATTTAAGGAAATACACCTTGTCCACCTTATGGATGATTGGAAAAGAATTCATTTGCTATATCATTTTTTTTTTAATTTAAAGGAAAGCTTTCTAATAAAAATTATTCGAGTTCCACACAATGCAAATCTCTGGATGCCTTTCCTAAATAAAGAAATAACGAAAATAAACCAAAATGTTGGTTGTTATTCAGCACACAAGACTTCGGACATTATACGCAGTTTTACTCCTGAAATATTAGCAATATTACAAAGAATCATGTTACTGTATGCGGTCACTACAAGGAGGTACGCATAAAATAACCTTTATTATTTGTATAATTATTTTTTATGAATATCCCTAACGATGCAGAAGCTCATAGTATTTCGCTTTGAAGCAAAGAAATTTGCCTGCATACTTTTACTTGATTTACTAAAGAACGTTTTGATATAGAAAGTAATTAGTAGAATTTCTCTGTTAGATTCTGCAAAAATATACAGGGTGCTCCATTTAAGAAAATTAAAATAACCTTAATCAAACTTCTATACAGTTTTTAGCATGTAGGGCGTTTGATGTAACAGCCATTAAGGAAAACTCTTGCTCTGGAAATGAGTTATCTTCCACTAGGTAGGACACGTTGTGTAGCGACATTACCAAAAACTGTTGATGTTGTTGGCAGTCCAAGTCCAATAAAAAATATTAATTTGTGTTAATATTTTTGTGAATATTTTAAGTGATGTTTTGTTATGAATAAAACCAATTTATCATATCGTTTTAACGAATTTGTTTTGTTTATGACAAAAATATCCGATACAATATCAGCTAGAGCGCAAAAACATTAGGCTCACTACAGTATGCCGTTTTAAAGTAAATTTAATTATTTTCTGTATCTTAAAATGAGCAGGGATGTCACTGCCATAATAATAATAATAATAATAATAATTCATGCATTCATATCCCCCACAACTCTCGTCAATTACAAGGGGCATCGGCCGCCCACGGGTTGTTATTATGCCTACGCGTGTAGAGCATCTTGAGATGCTTACCATCATCATTCATCAAATTTCAAGTAAGGAAAACTACGGAAAATTATTGCTGTTTTAAAAAATTATTGTTCGCTCAAAAGATAACACGATACGCGATTACCGAATATCACATAATAATTTCTTCATCTAAATAACTGAATCTCTTAATTTATAGACACAATAATATGTGTTTACTAACTTTTGACAAGTTACCTTTGTATGATGTTCATTTTCAATTGTTCATTGCAACCATGTGCATTTTGCTAAAATGCTTCCACAATTTAACAAATCAACAAAGTAACATATTTGCTGCATCGGCATCAGTAATTATCGGCCTAGTATTATCTGCGAATCGCCATGACGAAAACAAGTCGCACGTGCTTTAAAAAAGATAGCCTACCAAGTAGAAACCTGTGGTGCATCCCTTTCCATCAAAAACCACTCTCTCTACTACGTACACAAAGGATACTCACTCAATTAGGAAACTGTTAAGTCCCCCTTACCTCGTATCCTAACATTTTTCTAGATGTTGTTATGAAATTCTTGATTTAATAAAATTGATTACTCAGGGTTTTGTTTTTAATTAATATAATGTTGGATCTACTGTCTTTGGTAAAAAAAATCGAAAATTAAAACATTTTTAGTGTGTGCGGGTTACAGTTTAATTTTATGAAGTTCCAAATTATATTTCCTTTTACAACATTTCGAATCTTTCTTTATAAATTCCTATCCGACTGCTATTTTTTTGAATAAAATGTTAAAATTAAAATTTTTTAATTTCAAATTGGATCTCTGCTTATTAAGCCAATTAATAGATTTTTCGATGCTTGTACACTGATGTTCTTCTAAAATTGTTCGATTGAAAGTCCCATCTTAATATCCTGAGCTTGGAGCTGTACGCGATTTACAATCAAATCCTTCTCGCTGTGATCTCTATTCTATGGATGACATTTTTTGATAATGACTTTGTGGAGGCCAACCAGATTTAATTATCAATCAGCTTATCTACAGAGATGAAACTCAAGTGCATCATTTTAACCGTGAGGATTCCAGCCCTCACAAGAAGTTTAAAGTCACCCCTTCTGCTGGCAACTATTTTTTAGGATTGTCAAGGAATTTTAATGATTAATTATTTAAATAAGGGTATTACAGCAACAAGGGTATTGTGCAAGCTTAAAGGTGCTCTGTTCCTCCACGGGAATGTACCAGCCCACAAGTCAAACCTTTCAGAAGCGGCCGTTGCTGAACTTGGCTTCATAGAAATTGACCATCCATCTTATAGTTTGCATATAGCTTCCTGTGACTATTTTTTGTCTCCAATTCTCAAAAAAACACAAAGGGGAACAAAATTTATGGACAGTGACGAACTTATAGTGACTCTTAAAAGATATTTTTCAGACAAACCAAAAGAATTTTTTTAATGAATTAGAGATGTTATTGAAACGATGTAAACTTTCATTTCTTTTTCATGCTTACTCCGGTAATATAAAAACGACTCCTCGTACAAAATCCTAATTTAGTATAAATTTAACGTAAGGACCATCCAATTACCATCTGCTATTCTTTAATGGCAGCGTTAATCATAGAAAAGGAAAATGTGATAACGTAGAAGGTTTGAGTTAGGTTAGAAAAACGAAAATTTCATTTTGTACTTGAAAATAATTTGGGCGCTTTTATAAAAATTTTATAGAAATTTCTGACAGATTATTAACATACAGGCCCTGTCCTGGTAAGCATAGCAGTGAATATAATGTGCACAAGGATATGTGTGTCTGAACGCCTCCCATCCTTAATTTGCTTAAATCCCCAAAAGTGCCTGTAAATTCTACAATTAAAAAAATATCTAAATAAAATTACCATCTGGCACCAATTTGCTACATCTGTAATTTCATCATACAACAAATCGAAATTTTTTATTTGTCTTGAAATTTCTATTATTTAAACAGCAAACATAGAATCTAATATCTATTATCCTATTCCTATAAAAACACACATTATTTAAAAAAGTCAAATGTTATCGATCGTCAGATCTAAATTATCAGAAAAAACGATTAATTCCTTAAATATACCACGAAATTCGGATAAGCGGACCTGAGCTCCATCAGAATATTTGTTTTACCAAGTAAAGCAAATGCCATACAGGCCTTAATATGACCACGAGATTCTTTATCTTTCTTTAATTTAGTGATTAAATAATGTAAATCTTAAACACCAACCCTAACTGAAATCTGATGATCTAAACCCAGTATTGTAGGATAACCAGGGAAAACAACATAATAAATTGGATTAAATGCGAAATGGCAGAATATTTAAACTATATTTTCACAATAATTACCTAATATAAATTTGAATAATTTTGTTTATGAATTCGATTGAATTTTAGAGGATATATCAGGGTGGACACGCGGTCCTTTTGGACCCACCGCCCCGGCCACCAAATAATAGCCATTAATGAATTTACCCCTCGTTTCTGTTGTTAATTAGTTTCTAGAAGTTCAACGCAGTTTGTTCGTTATTTATTAACATTGTAGTTATTTGTATTCGGTTAAAAACAGCAGAAAAGTATAAACACATATTTTAGGGAAAGAATAAACATACATAGGTATAACACGGATTAGTACAATGTTCTTAATATAAGAACATTTAAGCATTTTAATTGCTACTGCATCATTTGCGCGAAACAGAATAAGCCGTAAGTGTTTAACGTAAAACTGCATGTTGAAATTAATTCTTGAAGTGCTCGCATTTCAAAACAAACGGTCGCATCTCATAACAACTCGGATGAATGTGATAACATCTGATTACGCTGATTAAGAGAAACACAATGGCACTTGTAATTAGTAGCTCCTCAATTATTGTGCTTCAGTAGCTTTGAAGTGAGCTGACTGACTGTGATGCTGTTATATTTTCGTTTTGAAACTGGAAGTTTATTAAGTGTTTTAATAAGCAATCCCGCTTCAAAAATGTAACATTATTTCTTGTGTATTTACAAGGAGATGAGATGGGGCAATAGATGTTACACAGCATCGCAAAGTAAATGAGATCTTTAAGGAGAATTTCCGAGGTTAAAAAACCCTAAAACGTAATAATCAGCCATATTAACAGGCATCACGTAATTGGTGAATAACACTGAAAAGTGGATTCTAGGAGATTTGATAAAATGTCATGCTTGTTCAGTGCTTACACGAATTGATGCTAAATGTGTTACAACGTTCTTTGTTACCTCAAACTAGATGGAAATTCTGTGTGAATTGAAATTTACCTATACTGCCACACAACAAGCCAAAACTTGCGTATTACTTCTTATGCTCTATATCAAATAGTAATTATCAAATAATTAGTTAATTTTTTAACATGATCCTCACCACTTTTTCAACTCATTCTTTTACACTACACCCCATCTTTCAGTAACTAATAGTTTTTTAGTTCCATACTTGCCGCAGAGAAGCAATTGTAACAAACCTCTGTACGAGATCATTGCTTTTTTTTTAATACAAGTACCGCATCTACGTTCGGTATATCACGCTCTACCTATTTTTCAAAATCTGATAGAGAAGATTTTCTACAAATGTTTTCTTAAACATTTGCCTACACCTAAAGTGCATCTGTGTCTTTACCTATATAAATTAAGTACGAAATTAGACAAATAACGGAAATAAGAAGCAGTCACACGTTGATTACAATTTAATATAAAACGAATAAATTTTCTAAATCATCGCACACGGAGCTTTTTTCAGCAGTAAAAAAGATCAGAACATACAGAAAATTACACAAAATATTACTTAGAGATGTAAGTAAATGGTCAACAAAACACAAAGAATCTCATAGTTGAGTGTAGGCTTTCACGACCGTAATCCATAGTAGAAATGTCTTTCGGGTGATGTCGCGTAGTTAAAATTTTACCTGACGTTAAAATTTTACCTGACCATGCTGTCAGCTTCTTCAGAAGATTTCTAAAGACTAGTGTTGTTGTCTCTTGCTCCTCGTTATATATTCCATTTCTGTTCCGTTTTGCTGATCCATAACCGTTCCGTTCCGCTGAATCGCGTCGTTCGTTGTGACGAACGTTATGACGACTCCGTAGTGCAATGCGTGGCAGTTACTACACAATGAATCTCATTCCAGTTTGTGTACAGGAAAATAGTTACTTCAAGTAAGTATTGTTATTGTTATTATAACTTTTTATAAATACGTTATTTTGAATAAACATGAACCAATTATGAAGGCCACCAGAGGAGAGCCAGCGTCTATCATCAAGCGATTCCCCAATAACTAAGCTCCCAGACACGATAAAATCACAAATCGGACATTGAAAAATTTTCCCTCAGTCGTGCTTCATTTTCATTTGCTTGCCTACAATACAGTATTGAGTCTGTATTACTTTTCCATCTAGATGCGATCGTGGTCTTGAGACAAGGCAAAGATCCACTTCGCCCTCAGAAATACCTCTCTCAAAACTCCTAACTCGTCTTAGGGATGTACTGCATGCATGTACATATGTCATACAGCCGTTCCCCGACGAACAATTTGGTTTTCGCGGCGGACTGTCAGAACAACAATTCCGACTGTCCGAATTTATCGGAGATGCTTTTAAACAAAGGGAGACAGCTGGGGCGGTATTTCTCGAGGGCTTTCGATACAGTCTGGCATCGTGAACTAATCATTTGTCACTTGTGGGGTCATGCTTAACGGATCGAACTTTCTCAGTAGGAAATGGCCATGTATAATCACCACAAACGTCATGCCACAGGGTTCCTTGTTGGCACCCTGAACTCTTTATTTATTTATATACAGGTGATATTCCCCATGTCTTACATATATCATCAAGAAGCGAGGGGCTAGTAGTCAGATGACTGCAGTTGAGGCGCTCAATAACCTACTGGAATAGTTAACAAGATGGAAACTCGTAGTTAATCATAGCAAAAGTATATAGAAGGAGGTTACCTCCGAAAGGTATTATCATTAGGGGCAGATATTCTTGAGTTCGTCTGTTCGATATTTGAGTCTTATTTGACCAACTCCTCATATACAGCATGTCAGGAAGCGCTATATGAGGAGGAGAAAATTTCCTTATTTAATCTAGAAACCAAAAAGTTAATTTAAATCCCGCCTAAGGCGCCATCATATCGTACAGTATATTAGCCGCGGTAAGTAACTTACACAGATTGAAGGACCTACAAAATAGAATCCTCAGGATCATTGCAAACGCTTCTTGGTTTATTCGAAGCGTACAATTCCGCGAGGACGTTCAAATCATATCATTACAAGACCATCTGCAAGAGTTATCCACGTCCCTAGAATCGTCCTCCACTCAGGTAGAATTCGCGACATTCTTTCAAAATAGTGAACTGAGGACTGTGTTAGGGAGATAATAATTAGAAATTCGGACAGAACTCACAGGAATGGTTAACGAACGGCCACCCCGCCCTAAGATATCTGAATAAATACTTAGAGAAAGAAAAGTTTATGGTTTTCCTTTGTGGCGCTTTCTGCATTTAAATGTAAAACCTTATCTTTAGGGTAGGCAAATGTTTATAAAAAACGTCTAAAAGGGCTTTTCTATCAGATTCTGAACAAATATATTGATTACTCCAATAAGAAATTAAAATAGCATGAATCATACTTGGACAAGTTGCTTATACCCCTACTTATTATTAACATGCATAAATAATTGTCAATCTTAATGAAACTGAGTACACGTGGGGGTAGATTCCGTATCTTTTGCAAAATAAAACTCTACCGAGTTTTTAAAGGACCTCGACCTTTTTTCCACATTTAACACTCTTATACCACTCAATGGTGAAGAAAACGATTATAGCTTAATAATATTACTTCTCTGATGCAAATCTGTGTTGCAGTTCATAGGAATCACTCTACATCTGAAAAAATTCTAATAAAATTTTTCCAGAAACTGAAGCCAAACTCATATAATGTAACCTACTGCCATTGTTTTTTTTGGATACGTATAAAATAGGTGCAGCTTTATCTTTTGGTACCAATTTCTGAAATTTGGGAACACAATGTTTACTCAGAGAATCAACCTAGAGAATTGTTTTATATTGTTTTGTGATATTTATTTAAAATGATGATTATCTTCGTACATTAATCAATGCAACCGTCTTTCACGCAAAAGCGTCTTTATTATGATAATTAAAAAAAAAAGAAATCATAACAAAAACGGAAAAATAATTTACATGATCCTTGAGACTATACAACATGTGCCTGAATTATTTGGTCAAACTTTACTTTGTTAACGCGAGGAAACTATAAAGAAGTTCCTATAAACATGATACACCAAACCTAGATTGCTACTGAAGAAGTATATTTCTAATAATTCCTCTAATGTTTAATGTTTAATAGGACATTAAATGAGCTGTGTTAACAACAAATCGTATTCGATGTGAAATTTATTCTTCCTGTTTTAATAAAAATTATCACTGACTATTTGCAATTTTGAAACTCGCGCGTAATAAAAACGTAGGCTTCCACGGCCAGAGTCAGTTGAAACTAAACGTGTTCCGGGTTTGAACCGTGTCATGTCGTTGGTTAAAATAAAACTCGACGTTACCGTGATCAACTGCTTCCCGCTCAGTTAATTTCGCCTCTGGCGTGGTTCACACGTTGAGTTACCGTGCTAACTGTTGCCACCACTCTCCTGAAGAAGCCCGATACGATTGTGGGCGAAACGTCGAGTTTTATTTTAACCAACGACATGACACGATTCAAACCCGGAACACGTTTAGTTTCAATTCGCGCGTAATGTTTTAAGGAAGCATTTTTAAGCTCATGAAATATGAATTTTCGGATTGCCGATGTTCTGTTTTAAGATTATACAATATTTGTAAAAAAAAAAAAACAAATGAATATGATAAAAAATCAGTAAAATGTCGGTAACTAATTAGAAAATTGAAGAAGCATATCAGACGAAAATAGGGATGATAGAATCTTCATAATTAGAAATATGTGTGTTCAGTATTGCTAAAATAAAGTTGATGTAAATGTTCATTTACTTGGTTTGTAACGTGACTTCGTTATACTTAAATACAGTTTTAACTGAATTGTCTATTAAAAGAGATTGATAATACCAGGTGTAAGAGATGACTGCTAAAAACATTTGACGTTGGTCACTCAACAAATACTATTCAGAGTATAAGAAAAAAAAATACAAATTTTTATCACATTAGTAATTTAATCACCGTATACATACATTTTCTGCTTTCAAATGAATAATCGCAGACCCCGTGGCGAGCGACCACCGTCAAACCCAATCAACTCTTACGTGCTTGTATGTGGCTGTGCCTGTCAGTTTTGTCTACTGCAGGAAACAGCTGCAACAGCGTCACGTGTTCCCCAAGATGGTAGGTTATCAGCGTTTTCTTTGCACAGGTGTTCATTACAATAAGGGCGTCTATAACAATTTTTCTTTGTTGGATGTATTTTTTTTTTAGATAAACGCTCCTAAATGATAAGTAAAATATCCTTCAGAGTTCATAAAATCGATCGTATTTCATTAGAACTGGCAATGAGTTACGTCTGTGGTTTCAGATATATTTATTATTTCCGATTCCAAGTCAATGAATAAAAATGTGAAGAATAGAAAAATAACATAATGGTAGTGATTATTCAATCCTTTCCAAAGATCTAGAATACGCAGAAATATAACATTAATTAATATAATTAGTTACCAATGTTTAATAATTGGGATTATATAATTGAAACTTCACATAACGTTTGACGTATTTTACAGTAATTACGCAAATAAGTTTCTATTTAAAGCTAGCGGAAGAAAACGAATATTTCCTAGTAAAGGCATAAGAAGAATAAGCGAACAACTGTAGCAATTGCTCAAAGTGATCTCCTTCGGTATCAATATAAATCCTTACTCGTCACTTCATATTATTAAATGTCACTAAATGCGTTGTCGAGGTGTTGAGGCGTTATCAAGTCATAAAGATGTTGAATTAAGCCCGTTTTTTTTTATCCAACACATTTGATCGACATTAGATTCCACCAATGATGGTTTTACAATGATCTATCAATATGAAAAATCCACAGTAATGGACATTTGAGTATGTTCCCCACTTACCATCCACCGACATTAAAGGCAGATGGCAAATGTTGAAATTTTTTGCACTCATCCCAATAATACAAACCAAAATGATAAGAAAAGCCTCCATCGCAAACCCGATTGCTATCAACTAAAAACGTGTTGGTTTACAACTGATGCCATCATTGCTTCCATCCGATGGATAAAAAAATGCATTGCTTCGGTAAGTTCTTATATTGTGCGGTGTATTTTTAGAAACTAATTTTTGGGTCTGGAAAAATAAAATAATCTAAAGCAGTTAGCCCAGGAGACTTTCGAAGAAAATCTACTACATCGTTATCAAAATATTGATGTAAGAGGTTAATTGCATGTAGCTACGACATTGGTGGTATCCATCCTTTAGTTCATCATCATGATTTTAGAAAAGGTTACAATACGTTTTCATGAAAAAATAATAAACTAATAATTGTTGAAGCTGCTAATCAACTTTGTATGTATGGTTTATTTGTTAATAAAAGCCATTAAGGAGGAACCAAGCTTCGTCTAAGAAGAAGGATTTGTCAATGATATACATGTGATTTTCAAACCAATTGCAGTATTGCGCCCTCACTATGTGATCAATGGGCTTGTGTTCTTGAACAATACGAATTTTATACGAATATTTTTTGAGATCTTTTCCAAAAATATGCTGACAAGCACTATGTAACAAATTAGTGTCCTGCAAAAGCTGTTTAAGATTTTTTTAGGTAAATGATCTATACCCCTCCTCGCAACAGTTTCAACAGTTCTTTTCTTGAGCACTACCGAGTTTACAATTTGCTGCACCAGTTTCATGAAGTTTAACAACGCAGGGAACTATTTATTGATTCAAATCAAGATATAATACTGTAGATGTAGAAACTAAAGACAAATTCACCCATACATGCTTGGTGATCTGCAGTGAACATGGTTTAAAATTTATAAAATAGGTACGTCAATACGTTGTAACCAGCATAAAAGATAATTAAAAAAACATAGCCCTTTCAATTACGTTTTCTTATGATGAAAATTTGACAAAAACAAAAGTTTATTCTCACTTAAGTTAATAATGAGAGAATTCTTAGCCTTTTCTTTCCCAAAGACCAAAATTGAATTTTTATTACCATTTAAAGTCGTAAAGTTGGTTAATTATGGGGAATAAAGGGTTAACAATAAGAATAAAAGCAATAACATTAATAATACTGATGTAAATCGTAGAAATAGTGATGTTCAAATTTCAATACTTTTTTAAAATTCGAAAGTTGTCACATTTTTTCTTTGTAATTTTAAGTCATTCATTACATCATTATTAGGACAACTATGAGCTCTAACATTTTTTCGCTGTAAAAGAATTTTCCAGTCATCTGTGTGATAAAATTTAAAATTAATTATTCCATCTGGATTACCTAATATCGGTGGTAGTAGGCTCTCCAGTCTTATTTCCCCGTTGAACAAATTTATAAAAATACATGCGATTGTTTAACTATATTTTCTAAAAAAAATCGTAATAATTCTCTGATAACGACATTCTTCATTAAACAGGAAATTTCATATTGCTTGGAATGGTACTTCATCAACAGATATAAAATGGCAAATAATCGACGCAAATGAGATTTGCATTTAAAGAACCTTCTGATTGTCCCAGAGGTCCCTCACTATTTTTCTAAGCTAAAAACCGTAAAATTGTGTACAATTAATTTGGTCTTAAAAATAAACTGCTATGGCTTTAAGTATGGGGTAAAGATGAACCGAAAGTAAATCCATCGTGTTCACGAATTTTGCATTCAACTTATCTCATTCTTTGACTCGCCTGGCCTCGTTTTTTCTTGTTTAATGTGCATCATATTGTTTTTGGAATATGTTTTCTGTATTGTAGCCTATACTGATGTCGCACTGATCTTTCCTTAATATAAAAATGCTTAAGTTTTGTTTGTTGAGCGCATCTTCAAAAATATTGATTTAATTGGTATTATATTTTTTCAATATAATTCCCGCTCAGTTAGTTTCGCCTCTAGCGTGGTTTACACCTACCACCTTTCCCTCTCCCGTACGATTGTGAGCGAAACGTCGAGTTTTAGTTTAACCACGCCACGGTCCGAACCCGGAACACGTTTAGCTTTAACTGACTCTGGCCGTGGAAGCCTACGTTATTAGACTGCCATTATTTGAAATTATTCAAAAATCGTTAGAAATTGTTAATTTTCAACAGTTTTCCATTTTAAAGTTTTATATCTTCTGTAAATATCTCCGAAATTGGCAATACTGTTACAGAATCTGACGATGGTGCTTTCATTTATAAAAGTATACAGATTACTAGCACGCGCAGAAATTTAGAATGTGCAAGTAACATCACGTATCGTGTTCGAGTTTATAGAGTTTATTAGATGGAAACTTATTTGAAAGCTCAAACTTGTAGGCCTGTTATTTTATGTGTAACGTACAACGTTTGCAATAGAATATATGTAAGTACGTTTTAAATATAGAAATAACTCAAAACCCCCCCCAAAGATCACTGGTTCACGAAATATCTTTAACTTCTTTTACGCTATGGATAACATATATGCATCGCAAATAATTCATTGGAAAATCTATTACTAATTAACGTTATGACGCACTGTTATAATTAGAGTGGCGGCGTTGCGTGCAGTTTGTCATTGGCGTTGCGTTCGGTGGCAGGCTAAGTCTCGCATGTGTGTAACTCGCTACGTAGGAGATAGGCAGAGAGCGACGGCAGTACTGGCCAACGAAACCAATTTACAACGAACAATTTAGACAAATATATCATATTACAATCGTATCGAAAACGTACTTGACGATAACTTTCAATTTATCTAAGCTACTGCATGTACCCGATCGACGCTTGGCTGAGTAACATTCGCTAGCAAACTGCACCGAACATCCTCACTCTAGTTATAATCCGTAATAATTTAATAAAACTTGCATTTATCAGCACGGAATAACTCCTCTATATATAGTTTTATTGAATTATATATATACGAACGGTGTACTACAGTTAATTACCTGATTATTTCCAAATTAAAAGTTGCAACCGCAAAAACAAACATCATCGAAGCAACACCGACAAATTAACAAGAAAATTCTCATTTCTACGGAACGTTAATCTAAACTAGCGGTTTTTCAACGTAAGAAAGATTAAATTTTTATCACCCGCTTCACCGATCACACGTGAAAATAACCGGAAATGAAATAATCAAGTGACGTCTATACCCGGAAATCAATTCACCGTCGACGAAGCTCATAACACCTAGAAGAAAATTATAGACATCATTGATGGTGCATGGGCTATAAATAATTTTTGTTTAGGAAAACATTTGCGTAAATAATGCTTAAAAAAACAAAATTAAATTTCCAATATATTACTGACAAGTTTCCTTTTGTAGTATATGAAGTGTACAAGTATAACTGAAGCCCTAATGGCAAGTTGAATATATATATATATACACCGCATAAAAAAGAAAATTATGTGTTTGCACAACGAGAAAATCACAGATGGGTAAGTTTATTTTGAAAACAAACATGAGATATAGAATATAAGTGGCTACTTTGCACTAACTGCCTGCTGAAATTACAAATTATACGTTCAATTCATTCAACCAATCACAATCCAGAATGCATTACTTGGGATAAAAATAAACCTATTTTTATGTTTTTCACTAAAAATGGAGGACTCGAGTAGAGTGTGGGTATTGTGATACCTGCGTATCTGTACTACCTGTTCTAACTGCACAGGATACAAATACCAGAAGTAACGACAAGTATCGAAAAGTAACGACATTTTAATTGAGACAATTCAAATGAGCTGGAGAATTAGCCTGTTGGAACGAAACGGCTCCTCGATTTAATTTCTCAAGTCTTTCTTCTTTTATTGTATTTAACATCGAAAGTGTAGGCTAGAGTTGTCAAATTATGAACATTCGTGAATACTCGTTGTAAAATTCCAACATTATTTAATATCAAAGACACTATGAAAAAAATAAAATGGAGCCTTCTATTCTTAAACATGTGCAACTTACTCTTTAACAGATTCATAATATTCCATTAATACCATTTTTTTTTTAATCTAACGTACAGCAATTTTTTTATCTATTTTATATCAATTCGAGAGGAGCACAAATATAAATTAAAACGGCATCAATTTTCAAGATCAAAAGGATGCTATACAACGCAATATGACTATTCTATGCATATTGATCACAAATTGCCAGTGCCAATGTGGTGCCAATCAGCCGGCATAGAAGTATGGACCTTTTTACACATTGGGCAAAGTTCGCACGGTAAATAAACAACATATGTATGTGTAATATATCCTGTGAAATTTCATATCAATGTTGTTAACAGATACAACTCACAGAGAAAAATTAAATCTAAGTACAACCCACAAAGCTAATTTGAACAATAGTTACAGATTTAGTCGATTAAGTTGGTACGGATCGATTAAGGATTTACATTAAAAATTAGCTAAAAAACAGAAGCATGTAGAATTCAATTTGTTTTATATGAACTGTACAGGCTAAGTCAACAGTACGTTTATTCTCCAAAGAAGTATACAGAGATAACATAAAAATAGTTCAAAATTCGCAGGACGATCATTTTATTGGAGCCATATTATACCCTGACTAATAGTCTCGGAAATATTTTCAATTTTTTAAAAAGTTCTGTTTTGCAGCTATTTAGTAGTTACGACCTTGATAGATCTATTGTAATAATATATGTTAGAGTAGGTGAAAGCTCTTAATAAACCTTAGTATTACTCTAGGATCTTCGTCCCTTACTTCAGTAAATATCAGAAATGATACCATTTCATTGAGCGGAATAAATTACATATTATTCATGTAGCGCAGTAGCTACCCTTTCAATTATAAATGTAAATTTCATCCTATCTCTTTTGTTTTTCTTTTTAGCGCTATGGTACTATAAGGATATTTTACGCAAAGTTTCATTTCCTATCTAATGATTGAAAAATATACAGAGTGTTCAATTAAAAAAATATAAACAATTCAAGTTAACGCTGAAATGCGATGTCTTTTTTTCTCAACATCAATACAATCAACGGAAAAATTACATATTTGGTAATTTAATCCTGTGTATAAACAACGTGATACTCCTTTGCAACGTTACCACGCACTTAACAATCCTTAGTGATTGTATTTCGTGAAGGCTAAGGAGACGTATTTAAATTTTCTAAGGAACCACGCTATGTTAAATCTTGTAACACTCCAATTTATACTAAATATTCTTAAAATCGTTGAGGTACATCAAAAACACTCCAATTGCTGAAATCGATTTCGAAATAACTTGATGAAATCAGTTCTTTTTTGCTTTTATATAAATTTATATGAAAAAAAAAATAGACAAAACGTACGAAATATAAAGTAAAAGTTCATAACACACAATTGTAGCTGTGTGTATACTATTTCCGGAAAAATACTACTTCATTAAAACAAAGCATGCGTTACTACCTGCATGTATGTATACTGGTCCAATATAAGTCTTACGCGTGACGGAGTAGTCTGTTACCGTAATACTTGACTGGTCAACCGAATAATATATAATTTCACGGCAAATCCAATATACATGCGTGTGTTCCATTTCGGCCTGCATGCATGAATATGTGTATGCACCTTTGAGCGCGGACGACTCGGTTAGCGGAACACCTGAATACAAATGTATTAGGTTACCACGACATATTTTGATTTTGTTACTCATATTGAATGCGAAACCGCTAGAGGTGTTTTTTTGCATCAATAAACTATGTTGTAGTAACATCTTCACTCTTTGGCAGCAAAAATCGTTTGTGCAGATGAAATTGTAGTTTTAGTAAAAGTTAGGAATGAAAAAGTTTTTAAATAGTAGCCTTTAAAATTGTGGAAGAAACTGCACTTTAAAAACAATAAAGGAGCTATCATAGACAAGCGAAAATAACCTTTTCTGGACAAAGTGAGCATATATGTATCCTTTCTTTACATATAGAAGTGAAAGAAGATACATATACACCACTCTGCCCAAGGCAACCAGTGGAACTAAACCTTACTAACTAAAACTTACCTGTTTCCAAATTATTTTCAAAAAATCCTAAAGTTACGTCATTTTGCAATAAAAATGAGATGCATGTGAAATCTGCAAAATAAATTGCGTGTCCACCTAATGTGTGAGTTCGACGATAACAAATCCGGCACAACATGAAAATATATTCAAGTATACAGAATGCTTGGTTTTCCCTGCAGATTATATAAGTTTGATCTTATAAATAATACACTGTATATTATTACCTTTTTAGATGTTCATTTTCAATTTATATTAATTTTCTCTTAATATCCCATAGCTTACTTTTTGAAATCTTTGCGACACGCCATTGTTTTTTTGGCAGCCGATATTTTGCACGACTTGCGTGGTACCAGTTTAATGTGCCAACATTCTATTTAAACGAAAAAACTTGTCTGCATATTTTTATAGTTAATCTACTAAACATTTAGGCAAAGGGAATTTACAAAAAAAATCCAGTAAAGCTTGCTTATCAGATTTGGGAAAAATATACAATAAATGTCGGCATTTCCCAAAAATGTCAAATTATATGAAAAGGTACGTTACATACGGAAACGGTATCCTGAAGGGTGTCAATTGAATTAATTGATTATCTAAAAATTAAATTAATCCTTTAATAATCTTTTCCGAAGTAGTATTAATTTCTGATATAAGTAATCGTGTGCTGCCATCTATACCAGAAGGCGCTAATAATTATCGTAAGACCATAATCTTTGCTGAAGTCTGTAAAATAATGTAGATTTCTTACTTTAAGTAGATAATTATACGTCCTGATAGAAAGTTTAGGAACGTGATTATTAGTCAAAATATGAAACAATTGTGAACACGTAACTAAAAAAAAACTTAAGTCACCAAAAGTAATGTATTTGATAAAATAAGAATTACACAACGACGCAAATTGCACGGTTTTTATGATTTTTATCACCCTGTAAATTGCAAAATACGTTCAAGATACGAGGGTCGTACAATAAATCATTAGAAAAAATATAAAAAAAAAACAGTTTTTCCTGTAGATTCTTATTTACTTTTAAGTTTAATCCCTCCAAAAAGTAGAATTTCGGTTCGACGTGAACCGTTGTCCGCCGAGCCATTTTTTTCAAATTTGAAAATAAAAAGAAGTCTAATTCCATAATTTTGGCCATCGAAACTGCGCAATTGCACACCCGTGTATTGTCTTGGTGGAAGAGGATATTTTTCTTTTTCAAATGAGAACGTTTTTCCTCGATTTCTTCGCTCAAAAGGTCCAATAACAGCGCATAATACTTTCCAGTCATTGTTTTTCGTGCAAAATTGAAAACACTGTACCTTGTGATATGGCTATGGCCTCTACTATTTCGCGCACTGTAATTCATCTGTCATTCAAAATCATGTCGTGGATTTTGTCAATCATTTCGGGGGTAGTCACTTCCAATGGACGCCCAGAACGATGTTCATCTT
The DNA here is from genome assembly GCA_902654985.2 of Oryctes borbonicus. Lineage (NCBI taxonomy): Eukaryota > Metazoa > Arthropoda > Insecta > Coleoptera > Scarabaeidae > Oryctes > Oryctes borbonicus. The sequence goes on along the minus strand of LR736867.1, from coordinate 3,712,276 downwards.
TGTGGATGTACGGCCACGTTTTAACCCAACTGTAAACAGTTGCTCATCCAACTCAGCTTTGATCTCTTTCGGCGTTAAGCCTTTTGAATATAAGTGTTTAACCTTAGAAACTCACGTTTTTCCATTTTTTTTTACATAAACAAAAATTCTTTATTTAAATCGACAATAAAAATGAAACCGTGTGATGGATTATAACCAAGATGGTACTCCTTGTGCCTCCAACTAGAGCAGCGTTTAGGGTGGGTATGGCAGAGGTCCATCAAATTTATAATATAAATATAAATATAAATATTTAATAAAAAATTAGAAGGGCGCCCGGAGTTTTGTTATAAAAAAAAAACTACAAAAAAAAACTTTGTTGCACCTCCTTTTAGTTTGTGGGAAGATATAACTTGTCATTAACATAAACTTAAGCAAAAATTTATTTTCTTTGAATATAATATGTTAAAAAAAAAAGAGATAAAATAAATAAAAAACCAATGATCCCAGGTATTTGCTGGCATCTCTTTAGGTTTACCTTCCTTTATTTGTTCCAACCACAGAATAAATACAAATACAAATTCATTGAGTTCAAATTTAGATGAGTAAGCTGCAACATTTAATATTCTGTCATTAATTTGGAAACCGGTTGTAATCATTGCCCATTATATTATTGCAATTTCACTGGAAAAATTTACAACTTCGCTTTCATTTACTTCAGAACCTTGAGAGGCATTACTATTTATTTTTTTTATATCCAATAATGCTTTTACTTCATCAGTTTCATTTCTTTCCTTTGATACCTACAAATTATAATCGTTACTATCCTAAAATCGAAAGAAAGTAATCAATAATACCTGTAGTTTTGTATTAGAATTTAATTCTTTTGCATTAACATTTTGAATATACCCGTTGATCAAAGAGGCAAAAACACAACTCAGCTATTGTCAATGCTCTTTTGAGACTGTACTGCTGTTCAAAAAGATGTTTTTTTCGAAATTCGAAATAATCCTTATAAATTCCATTACATATATCGTAATAATTCACAAGACCACTTACAATATTAAAAAACCGATTTGTCAAATTGCACCTGTGCAATGATTGCAGTAAGACTTACTGTAGATGATAGCGATACTCATCGTAGCACAATAAAATAATTGGATTTGAAAAGCGTTTATGCAATGTATCTAACCAAGTCAAAAAACTTTTCAGTGCATAAATTTCTGTCTTTGTACTGAAAACGTTATTTTTATTAGAGTTTATTAGAAACCGAAGTCTCCTAGTATTGTATTCCCTTAACTCATGTTTTTCAATGTTTTGACGTGACATCACCATAAGGCATTTTATACTGATGAAATGATGGAGAGGATTGTATGCAGCCAGTTCACATATTTCATCAGTTTTTTGATCACCTGTTGTGTTTGCAGCTCAAGCTATTACTTTACAATCATCCACTTGCATATCACAAGTTTCTAACTTCAATTCCATCACTAATAAACTATTTTGTTAATAACGCTGCTAGTAGACTTTACTCCGCAATTACGAAAATTCTCCTAACAGATATTGCTGTTAAACAAAAATTATTACCTTTTCAGTCCAATAACTCGCTTAATAGACACTTTCATATAACAGCTTATAATCTCAACTATTGCAAACTAATAGTCTTTGTTAAATATTAACAATGCAAAAATACGTACGCTTATCTCTGTAATGTTAGACGCGTTATTTTTATGGGAATACCCGTAATCATTTCAGCAATTTAATATCGTCTCGATAAGGTCTTTCTTTAATAAACAGCGCGCATAGCTACTTCACGTATATCTTGACGACATGAAATGGAAATATATTTAGTAACAACAAACATATGTGAATCATCCGACACATACACTGTAGCGAAGCGAAAGGGAAAGTCCCTTATTACATACTTTACCAATTATAATTGTAAAATACTTACTTAAAGGCGTAGGAATATGCGGGGAATCACAAACAACCGGTGACGATACACATACCTTTTAAAGTGCAAATCTTAGTTTTTGCAGATTTATTATTATTAAAAAAACTCAATATTAGAAATAAATTTATTTATTAAATATTAATCTTCAATAAATAACAGGTATAAGTAACAACACTTGAAAATGATGTAACCACCTATTATCACAAACTTAAAAAGACTTATTATCACGATCAGCATGACTAACTTAAATTATCATTCTTTTTTCCTTTATAAGGTTTCCTCAGCAGGTTATTACTCTGACAGTTCGAACAAGTTTATATAGTTAAAATGTTTGGTTAAATTATGCTATGTGGTAGTAATGGTGATGTTAAATTAAGAAAAAATCATTCAACAATTTAAAACAAACTTTCGTCAAGTAAAAAAAGTAAAACCAAAATTCATATACTGAAGTAATAATTCAAATTCATACAGAAACAATGTTTCCTAAACGAAAGTTTGTTCATTTGCTAATTAAAGGCACCCGTTCATTTTAGTATTACGCTGTGGCTGAAGACATATTATTAACAGTAGTATCTGATACCGAAGATGCTTCAAGTGACTCTGTTTTCATTTCAGATTTAATTTCGGATTTAATTTCAGATTTATTTTCGGCTTTAATTTCAGATGTATTTTCGGCTTTAATTTCAGATGTATGTTCGGCTTTAATTTCAGATGTATTTTCGGCTTTAATTTCAGATGTATTTTCGGCTTTAATTTCCGTAACTTCAGTAAGTGGCGGTGTCTTTGTCATGTTAGCATTCTTGTCTCTATTCTCTTTATTTCTCCTCAATCCCTTCCTATTATTTTGAAAGTATCTTGGTTTTGGCTGAACTGGTTTCTTTTCTGGATCAAAAAAGCAATCCAAAATTTCTAATAAGTTTGCTAGATCTTCTTCTTTGGCGTTTGAAATCTAAAAACATTTCACCTCGCATATAATAACTACAAATTTATGGAAAAACAATTACTTACTTCTGCTTTAAGAAGCTTCTCCAATCCATCTTTAGAATCTGTTTCAAAAGCATTTTTCAATTTATCGTAATCTATTTTATTCTCAGCCAAAATCCTTCTAAGATGGCTAGCATGCTGTCTTTCCACAGGTGTTGCTCGCAATAATGCACCAAATACTGGTTTAAAAGTGTTTTGGCGTTCTAATAGAACCTACACAGAAGTTTAGGAGTTTTAGAAGATATCTAAAAAAAACCTTAGAATTTAATACAACAAAAATTGTTTATAGTTTAATCTCGTTCATACGCGTGTAACCAAAAACTACAAATTAAATAATACATTCCACAAATTGCAATAATTAAAATAAAATTTAATTAGAGAAATATGTTGTTTCTACCAACATTTAATAAGGAGTAGGTAAATCGTGTGAATTGTTTGAAGACTCGAGCTCAAATAATTACTCAGAAGATTATTAAAAATATATTTTTTTTAGATGTAAAAATGTACCACTTTGTGTTTGTTACATTGCCATGTCTAGATTACTGATATATCTGTCAACCTTGAAAGCGAATTTAGTTGTAACTAACTTAAAGAAATTTAGGGTTCCAAAAGAATAAAAAACAAGCATTATTACGGTGGTACCTAAACCAAATCAAATGTATTAAACAACATCTGGATATTGTTCAATCATTTTGTTACCTATTATTGGAAAAAAATGTAAAGGCTCTTATCGGGAAGAAGAAGCCTAATGAGGAAATAGGATATCAAATACATTCTAATCAATGTGGATTTGGAGAGAAACGAGGGTTTTTGAGCTATTGCAACAAATTCATAAATTAAATCAAGCAGATGAAAACAAATAACTTCTCTAAGTTAGAAAATAAACTGAAGTACTTCTTAAAATTGACTCCTGCTTGAGTATTTAAGTGATTATTATTATTCCTTCTTTTTCAGTTAAAAGCATGTTGCGCAAATTAATTAATAAATGTCGCCACTTTCCGCGGGCTTCTCGAAATTAGCAGAGACTAGACAGGCTCGTGTTTATTCGTCTCAGGAGAATAGGTTCGTGTTGCCTACTGGTTTTCCTGAGAATCGACAAAGCACGAGTCTGTCTAGTCTCTGCTGATTTCGCAAAACGAACAGAAAGTGCCGAAGTTTACTAACTAATAATCACTTAGGTTAGCAGAATTTTTTGAATTGTCGTGTTGATTTGCCACCTTAGACAAGTTATTATTTGTGTTCAGTTATAATTTCTACACAATATTTACAATATTTCATAAACTATTTACAATAAATTCGTATGCGTGAGGTATACTGAAAAGTGTATCTATTCGCCTATCTCAAATTGGTAAAATATACAGGCTGTTCTATTTAAAATAAGACTTATTGCCATTAGATTTTTTTAATCTACATTACAACCTGGTATTACTTTGGCAAATGTCAAATCAAAATTATAAATTGATATATCAGAGTATGTCTATGCAGTAATCGTAGGTAGGGATTTATTGAATATATTTCTTTCGTTACGGACGCATTGTACATTGCAATATAGCGACAATACTACTTTAATCTCTCACCGCATTATGATAAGTAATACCACAGTAATACTGCAATAACTAAACAACAAACTAATAACATTGTTTGTCGAGACCACAAATAAATATTTGGGCATCGTACTGAATTCTAAACTGAATTTTAAGTCACATGAACGGAATGAGAAAACACTTCAACTTTCTTGATTTTTAAAGAGAAGGGAATACATCTTCAGACAACACTGCCAACATATAAACTGATTTGTGATATCCTGAGCTATCGCTTTTCCTTATTTGTAAACATTGAATCCAGAGAAGAAGATGCATTAAAACTGTAGAAACAGCATTCTTGAGGTTGATAACCACGATTTGTAATTCCAGAAATCCTTTATATAAATTTTCAGGTCTCCTACTTTACCAAACAACACTTATGCAACACATTATGTCCAGAATAAATAAGATACCTATCTACCTCTTTTGCCACCAACAAACACAACCTCGAAATATTAAATCCGCACATTCTTAACAACTTCCTCCTAAACTTTTTCGTTGCGGCAATATTTCAGCCGCCACGTAAATTACATGGTAGCATATGCAAATACATTTGTCTAAAGCAGCGAAAAGGTTAAACGGAAACATCCTACCCATTCCATAATAAAAGTTCTTTCAACTTTAATTACATAATGATCTATTTTTTAAGATTCTTTTCACAAATACCAATCTCTTTTGTGTATTACGAGCAAAAAGACCTGAGTCGACAACCTTTAGAAAACGAATAATTGTTATTAGAAATTTAATTGATTAACAAATTATATTCCTATGAAAAGTATTATATCTTCACATTTGAATTAAAACATTTAAGAATTAATATTTGTGACTAAAATAAAATTATCTCTGAAGATGTTATTTGGTAGAGGTTTTATCCTGCTCTAGGATTATCAACTTAAGTACAAATATAATTCTAATAAAAATTACTACCTTGAACTCTGCAATTTCCTCTTCTTCGGCAGAAACTGGGTTTGTGTATGGTCTAACTAAGTTGATAAGATGTACTTCGTTGCCTTTACAATCTCCACTACCTTTAGAATCTAAATCTTGTATTTCACCTTGTCCTAAATGTACAACAATTTCGTAACATGTTTGAGCCCTTGTCACAGCACTACTAATATCTTCTTCCTTATTTAACAGCACCTTTGACATAGTGCGCAAAGTGTAAGATTTGGTAGTATTTGCACATTTGTCTTGAGAAATATCGTAGCAGTTTGCAAAACCCTTTACAACGTTAGCAAAACGCTCAGATAAACCATGTCTTCGGAAAGATTCTAGCAACATAGCCGGAGTATACTTATGAACGTCATGAAATAATAATATGATGCCATCGGTAGCATCACCTTTTACTTGTTCTAGCCAGACAATAAAATCTGTTAAAGCTGATATCTCACTCTTAGTCTTCACAAACTTATTTGTACGCAAATCTTTGAGCATTCTATATCTACCCATATTTATCACACGAATGCTGTGCCTTCTTCTATATATCAATCTAATATCACTAAAAGGCATTATATATTGAGAAAATTTAGAATCAGGGGTATACCCTGCAATTTGACATATTTCATCAATTAACCGTCGACCTGTAGTATCTACCGCCCATCCTACAAGTCTATAACGGCCTTCTTCAACACCTTTGACTGGATTTTCAATTTTTACCACTGGTGTCTCATTGGTTATTTCGTTTTGTACCATTTTTGGTGCCTATCTAAAAAAAAAAAAAAAAAAAAATTCGGGCATGTAAATTCCATATTTGACAATTTCTAAAGGTAAGTCTATGAGTACAGTTTTAGAATCATTAGCACCAAAAAGAATTGTGATACTTATGATCTATAAACAAAAGAAATAATCTACTTGGCAAAATGTGAAGGAAGATAATATTCAACATTTTTATATCTATTTTTTTTTTTGTTATTTTCGCAAGTGACTAAGAAAGGTGATTCAAGATTTTTTTTCTTTAAAAACGAGTAAAATTTCGCATAAATAATGATGTCACACTATTTAGCCTTATGATGTCATTCTCTATAAAATGAATGCATCTAAATTGAAATTGTGTGCAATTTGGTTGATCGAAAATGAGACCAGGCACATTCCGAAATAAACAAAAAAAAATAGAAAAAAAAATTTAACATATTGCGTTAATTTTCAACACGTGGCGAAAAAAAAATACTATCTACTGTAAAACCGCACCCTTCAAACTAAAAATGCCGCAAACTATAGCAACTAGGAAAATAATATAAGCGCAGCTTACCACAATCAGTAGTACAGTTCGTTTAGAGCAGATTTTAAATGCAATCCGACAAGACTAGTAATTCTTATCAGACTCTTGTAAGCTCAGACCTTATACGAAGATTGAATAATTTGTTGCAAATGCATTTCGCACGTGTGTCCCGAAAATATAGTGGGAGGTTGACTGCGCATTCACGGAAGATACGTGATACGTACAATATGTTAGATTAAACCGCCTTTAATTTGAAATAATCTAAAGTTCTTAATTCATTTTTATTGTAACTTACCAGGTAGAAGTTCGCTATTTTGTAACTTCGTTTTTAAATTAATTTAAAAAACTGACAACCAAATAAACACCGTGGCGGAATGGTTACCATGCTCACTTAACATAACATGTCATGCTATCAGCTAATAGAAAAAAAGTAACGTTATCAAGATTGTTATTATTTCGATTGATAATTTGTTTACGTTTTTTTGATTTTCTGGTTAAGGATAAGAGATTTTTGTTAATGTAAGCATGTAAGCTCGGCTTTTCGCGATTATAGCGAAAAATTAATGTTAGCAGATATAAAGCTTAAAATTCTTATCATGCATGCATAAATACAAATTTACATTTATTTGTTTTATATACAAGTTTATAAGTAATAAAGTTCAAATTTGTTATTTGGGTTGCATACGCACACTCATTGGACTGTATGTATGCAACCCAAATTACAAATTTCCTAACCCTTCTGCGCATTACACAGCTGATTTTTGAAATAAATAAATAAATATAATATAATCAATAAAAAGAAAATGTAAATAGGGGCCAGACTACCATTCATATTTATTAAATCGTCTTAATTTACTAACCTTTCACATTTTAAAGAAATTTTAATTTAGAAATTAAAACGAAATTGAACTTTGTAGTTTGTTTAAATGATAATGATAAGTTATGGCAACGTTGGAGCCTAGATTAATAATAAATAATTACAAGTGCAGAAGTGGAAGTGGTTTATTCTGCACCACACTCCTCACACTTGCTTGAGTTTGCCCTCATAAGAAAGTTCTTTATTTGAATTGTTTAAGCTGTATTTGACAACGGTAGTTCGTTATGAAGGAATTAAGATTTGACGGACGAGTTGTAGTTATCACTGGAGCTGGAGCCGGTTTAGGAAAAACCTATGCGTTATTGTTTGCATCAAAGGGAGCAAAAGTTGTAGTTAACGATCTTGGCGGAGGAAGACATGGCGAAGGAAAATCATCAAAAGCGGCTGATGATGTAGTAGCCGAAATTAAAAGAAATGGTACATTAAATTTAATTAATAATGTATTGTCATACTAAAAGTATGAATTTTAGGAGGTATCGCTGTTGCTGATTATAATTCAGTCGTCGAAGGGGAGAAAATCATTAAAACTGCGTTAGATAATTTTGGTCGGATTGATGTGCTGGTGAATAATGCCGGAATATTAAGAGATAAAAGTTTCCCAAGAATATCGAACCTTGATTGGGGTGTGTGTGTGCAAAAATATTCTTTAAACTGTCATATGTTTCATTCTTTCATTTTCTTGTAGACCTTATCCAGGATGTACACTTGAAAGGAAGCTTTAAAACAACACAAACTGCTTTTACGTTATTTAAAAAACAAGGATATGGACGTATCATAATGACAACATCTACTTCGGGTCTTTACGGTAATTTTGGACAAGCAAATTATTCTGCGGCAAAATTAGGATTAGTTGGGTTATCAAATACAATTGCTATTGAAGGTGCTAAATATAACATCCATTGCAATTGTATAACACCGACAGCAGCCAGTCGTCTCACTGAAGATATTATACCACCAGATATTTTCAATGAATTAAAACCTGAATTTATTGCACCAGTTGTGGTAAGTGTTTTGAATCGTATAAAACGATAAACATATTTTTTTTTTTTGTTTATTGAAAGAGTAATCTTATACTAATAAAAGAAATTAAGGTGTAGATATGATTTTAAATGATAAAGCTCACATGATGTATATTTTGTTTTTTAAGATATTAGAGTTGTTGTAAAAGTGCTATGTAATGCTTTATATCTAGTTGATTAACATATGTATATGATATGTACTATGCAAAGGTCACTGATACGGCAAACAGGTTTAAATATTTTTAAAATCAAATTCTTGTTAATTATAAGATAGCTCATTAACGTTCATTAACTTTAATAATATTAGATAAAAACTAAAAATTATTTGTTTATGAAATAAAATAAAGTCTCCTATTACTGTTAGGGTATTATACACAATTATAGTAGCTATTCTATTTTTGTCTTGCATTATGTTCAAGATAATGTAGCCTTTTAACCTTTTTGCCTTTTTCTTAGTGACTGTAATATTGATAATTTTGTCTTGACATTACTCCTTTGGATCCTAATATTTTTGTTTTGAGTTTTACATGTTTATTGCATCTATATTTAACCCTTTATCGTTTCAAATTTACTATGACTTCCCTTTTTCTCGAGTTTATAGTAATAATTAGGGTTGTTGCTTGAAATCGGGTATCCAGTTTTAGAAATGGATAGTCGAACAACTGATATCCGGATAATCCAGAATCGGGTGTACCGGTTTCGAGTACCCCAAAACGGTTCTAGAAGCGGCTAGTGCGGCTAGTCCGCTGAATAAGACGGTTTTCAGTAGCCCCAATAATAATTAATAATGACATAGAATCGCTCAAGCATTGCAGAAAGTCTCACAAGAATTAATTAAATAGAAATGGAGTACTAACTAAATATAAACATATAATGTTGTGAAGCGTCTCGGTGGTCGAGTGCTAAAAGGGCTTCCGCCTGGCCGGGCAGAGTTAGGCGCTGTGCGTTTAAGCCATAGTAGGGTCCGATTTTCTCAGTGGGTCCGGGTCCTTAAAAATCGTAAGTCGCCATCGGCTTAGTAGGAAACAACGCTTCACCTTTTACGGTGATTGTGTGATAGTAACAAAGCCACGGAACACTTTACACGCGCAATTTACATACTAAAGGCTCCTGACATATAACTGTAAAAATTTATATAACCCGTTGGGTCCTCACCATGACCAGAAAAAGAATCAGTGATGGCTATGGGAATGGCTAGGGGAAGTTGTTAGTCTCATGAGAAGAGATTGGTGTTGCTCACCGGTTTTCTCGAGAGTCGACAAAACACGAGTCTATCTAGTCGCATTAAAAATGTTGTAATTTCCCCTATCTTGCTCAATACTGAAAATATTTTAGTGTTCGGAGACAGGTTCTGCACAACCTAAACGTAACGATCGATAACGTAAGGCTATCGATTTGAATGCCCTTTTTCAATTTATGCCAACTTTCTACAACATTCCCTATATCGAATCTAAGTTCTTGAAATAATTTGAGATTTTTACGGAATGCCGTTTATCTAACGAGTGACACATACCCATTACAGTGATTCAAATTTTATTCGATTCTATTATTCTAGTATTTCTTATAGTTTTCACCATATATATAAAACACTTTCTTGTATTAATTCTATAAGACAGCCATTGAAATCCTTACCATATATAATCTGTGTTAATACACTTTTCTTGAATGGAACAATCCAGAATTTGATAGGGAAGCTTTTCTAAAAGTTCTTATGTTGTAAAATTTCAGTTGTAAATGTTGGTCAGAAATACTGGACGGAGCAACAGTGCTTGGCGTATTTACTTTAGCAATAGAAAAAATGTTCTATACAAAACTCGTAGATACACATTTAGCACAAGCTAAAAATTATTTTAACATATTGGTGCGGAGTGTGTCGATACTTTTGTGTTGTTTGCCGTACATATTTAACTATTTCAAACTATTACGAATAATTTCGGGAATTACTTACCACAGTTAACTAGCGTTCGTAATCTGCCTAAATATGAATGTATTCTTACACTTATGATAAAAGAATTTAATTTCAGGCTTATTTGTGCCATGAGAGTTGTGAAGAAAATGGTTCGATTATCGAATCAGGTGCCGGTTGGGCAGGGAAATGCCACCTAATTCGATCCAATGGTGCCCTCCTAAGATCCAATATGGCAGATGCCGTAACAATTGAAAAAGTCCAAGAAAATTGGTCAAAAATTACTAATATGGAAAATGCTCAACATTTTAATAAATCCTCAGAAGCAACTATGTTTTTAGTAAGCGCCTTAGAATCGATCAGAGAAGGCACTAAAACCTCCAGTAACAATGATGATGTAAATATAGTTGATTACACAGAGAAAGATGTAATATTGTATGCGCTGGGAGGTAAGATCCTATTTTAATTGTATATTTTTATATATACTGAAATTTTGATTTTCTTCCAGTCGGTGCGTCACTTGCAAATGAATCTGATCTTCAATTCCTGTACGAAAATCACGAAAATTTCTCTGCTCTACCCACTTATTTTGTTTGTCCTGCGCTAACAGCAATATATATGTCTAGGAATTCTGGCATTACCACTATTCCCGGTAAAGAAGTTTCTTTGGAAAAAGTACTACATGGTGAGCAATATTTGGAGATACTGGGTAGTATGAAAACTTCTGGCCGTCTCACTACGAAGGTTGAAGTTGTAGAAGTTCTGGATAAAGGCTCGGGAGCACTTATTGTGACAAACGGTAATTATAACCACGTAATTAAACGCATTACTTGCTAAGGATTTTGATTTTAGTTGATTCTTATGACGAAGAAGGAAATCTTGTTGTTAGAAACCAACTAGCCACTTTTGCTATCGGAGCTGGTAATTTTGGTGGTCCCAGAATAGGCAGTAAACTAGTTTCATGTGTTACTAAACCTACAAGAAGTCCCGATATGGCACTCAGTTACAAAACTGCAGTCGACCAAGCAGCACTCTATCGCTTGTCTGGTAAAATAAGTTTACATTTTTATTGTACTTTCACCGCATACCTTCTCTGTTAAATACGTAATTATTAATGTAGTTTATCAACCTGTGTATTTGAAGTTAGTGCAGTAAAATAATTTTCAGGCGACTTTAATCCTTTACATATCGATCCAAATCTGGCAGCATTGGGCGGATTTGAAAAACCTATTCTCCATGGTCTTTGTAGTTTGGGTATCTCGGTCAGATTAGTTTTGATGGCGTACGCAGGCTCAGATACATCGCTTTTTAAAGCTTTAAAGGTAGTTTAATCTCATGGCGGGTCTAATAAAAGTTACAACGCTTTTTCATTTAATAGGCACGTTTCGTGAAACCAGTACTCCCAGGTCAAACGTTAACAGTCAACATGTGGCGAGACGGCAATAGAATTCTATTTGAAACTTTTGTAGCAGAAACAAACGTGATTGTCATTTCTGGTAAGTACTTGTTTTATTCAATCGAAGGATTATCTTAACGTTAATAATTTTACAATAAACGATTTTTGACTGCGATGATTCTTAAATTTTCTGCAAGCAGCGGTTTTAGCACGGTACGCCTATCAGTTGTTCCCACGTCAGTTATTGAGCGTGCATTGAATGTACTTCTGTTATGAAATGGAGAATGATATCGTAGATGTTGAAGCTTTTTTTTTGAATTCATTGTATGCGTATTCAACTACAAATTGCGCATTTCAGTATAACAGTGTTGCTTGATACGATATATCGACTCGACCCTACAGTAACTTATACTTGTACAATACAATCGAAACACTTATTGTAACATGAACACTTTCGCCTCGTTAAAAGCTTTTATGATTGTGTTAAAAAAAAACAGCTTTTTATAGGGGATATAAATTTAAATTAATTAAATTAACATTCACATTTACAAGATTACGGATAGCTTGGTTCAAGCAATACATTCATTAAATTATTATTATGGATCATGGGCATTGTATAGTTATGTGTTCTGCCTAACTTTTGTGTCTAATGTTAGGCTAGTATCAACTAGCAACATAATCGATAGGAACATTTCTTAAAATACCTATGGTAAAATCTTAATATATGTAGCTGTTATTAAAGTGTGAAGTTAGCTCATATTCGTTTTATTTAAATTTTCTTATTATTATTATTATTAATTATTACCCCCAGTGCTTTTGGCACCTGTTGATGATTGATGGGTAGAGTGGGCAAATTCGGGTGCGCACCATCGGCGTAGCTAACGAATGGACTCTTGCATGCGAAGGGAGTCAGTATGCAGGGATATATTATCGCGAACGGCGTCGTTTCGGTGCTAGATACAAAAAAGTTTTTAAGATTGCTTTTGTAGATCATGAGCCGATCTCGATAAATTATCTCTATTTCTAATTTTTAACATAAGGCGCGTTTCCAAAGTTATTTCTGCAAAACGTGCCCTCTGTGAGAAACATATGTTCTTGCATAAAGAAACCGATCGCTCTACGTCTAGTAATGTTATATTTGCATGCTTAAAAAAATCTTTGAAACAACGCATCTGTAGACGAACCTTCACAAATTTGTGAAGTGTGGCAAAATGTGAATCTTTGTTTAAAATACTTCCAAACTTAATTAGAACACACTCATTTTTTACGTCTTCTACCGAACAAAGCTGTGCGTGGACATCTTCACAATTTGCAGTGATTCCTCTAACGACAGTGAAGAATTTTGTAATTTTTCTATTGCTTGGACTACTGCGATGTAATTGCTGTGAATAGTTTGTAAATCACTTTTAACTTGACTATCTTCCAATTTTTTGTTGTTTTGTGCACATTCTTTCGGATTGAATACCACCTTCTTTATACTCTCGAAATATTTACGATAGCGCATCCACCTGCGGTTAACATCTACTAATTGTCTCTGCCACAAGATGTAGAGCACGAATCTTACATGTAGTATGTAAAAAGTTACCACACTATTTCCTGAGAGACCGGTCTGCAGAAAGCATGGTAGCGGCACAATCTGTCATAAACATTAAGACTTGATTTCTGGATATTTCAAATTTTTCCAATGTGCTTCACTTTCACTTTTGAAATTACTTAGGCAGTACATTCTTCTATTCGTCTAGAACCTAACAAAATTGAAGATGACGATTGATGTGGTTCCATTTTGCGGACCATAACATTGAGTACAGATATTTTTTTTTGCAATAAGTTGTTTCATTCACACACAAGCACAATTTTTTATTTTTCGTAATACGATACGATACGATAATTTCGTAACGTGGTCCGGTAATGTACTAATTGGCGTATTTGTGTTTTATCAAAATGAAATAAATGAATCGTTGTTTAACAAAATAAACGCCAGATTACACTGAATCATCATTGTACATAAATCAAATAAGAATTGTTCGTATTTTGCGGCGACGCCGGTTTTGATATTATTATGGTTTGCACTTTGCACATGCCGTTTACAATGTGTTTGTGACCAACACGGATAATCCTGTCTTTAATGATAGCTGTTTTCTCAATGTACGTACTTTCGACATTATACAGAACACAGAGTACTTCGCTGCTACTATTACGTACGCTCCAGGCGGCAGCGAACTAGATAGTGACTAGTGTTTCACATGCGAGAGTCCATTCGTTAGCTGCGTCCATGGTGCGCACCTGAATTTGCCCACTTTATTTATAAGTTTTGAACATTTGGATTTTGGATAACGAAATAGAATAGAACTATAGGATAGGGAGTTACATATTTTTGTTTCCAAAGCAAATATTACAAAATATGTTCCGCGTATTTAAATGATAAACGATTAGATAATGATTTATGTTTAACCATTATGCGATTACATAGTTGAAAGCGTAATTACCATTTTAAATTTCAGTATTAGCAACATGTAAGGTCAGGTGGGATAGTTTAAAGTCCATATTGTCGCACTTATATTATGAATTGTTTATTATCAGGAAAGTGTTATTGGTTCGTATTTTTTATCGCTTGTACACATAACATTATCATATAGGCAAAATTACTTATTTTTTATACATTCGTGTCTTTTTAAAGAATTGTAAAATATAAATGGGGAAAAATAGATTCTTGGGTTCTTTTGCCCTTTCACGTTAATGGTAAAATATTTGCAGTACTTTACAATTTCCTCCATTATAGAATATTTATTAAACTTTTTCATAATCACAACACTTCGCCTACTTCAAGACGTACTAATTTAGTTAATAATAAAATAAGTATAATTTCGTGTGTTGGATCATTTAATTAATTTCACATTGCTGAATCAAAAGTAATAGGGTGTGGGTGAATTTTTATTAAGTACGAATAGGTTGGTGAAAAAGCAACACGTAGCAATATTTTTCATAAATTTCCTAATCGAAAATTAAAATATAGTGTTATGTTTCCTCTTTTCTCAGGAACTTGTTCAATTAATTACATTAACATAATAAGAAAGACTGCTGCATTACACTACCACATCTTTTTTTCGTACTGACGAAAAAGCATTTTAACGCTACAGAAAACGATTTGAAGAATCTTTGTTTTAAAACAATGTAGCTGTTTTTTGTTTTTTCAACGTTTTATTTCTTTTAATATTTGAATATAGTCCAAACTAAATCCATTTTCTTCTGTTCATTGGATTGATATGTTCAATGCATTTTGCATTTTGCTTAAAACGTAATCTGGAAATTTTCACTAGAGTTCGTTAAACATTTTATTCATATAAAAATGTAAAAATTCCTTATTGATCTATTTCCTTCCTTTCCACTACATGTTACCATTTTCGCGACAAGCTGCCACGATTAACGGCATGGGCGTAGTCAGAATTTGGTTAAGGGTCACTTGTGGTGGGGACTTTTATATGACCAGCAATAAGAAACGAAAATGAAATTATTTCAGAGATTTAGGTGGGGATCATGACCTCACCCTGCCCTCCTCTGGCTACGCCCATGATCAGGCACGTTTTTTTCGACTCAATTTTGCCGACTCACCAATTTATACACGTTCTGTGTAAGTTATGTTATCATTTTATTAACAGTAGGGAGTCTTTTATTTTTAATTCAACTCGTATATTATAATCTTAAATATGTATGTTTATTAATTTTTTTAAATTAATTTAAAATTTAAATTATGATACTATTATTTAGTAATTTTTTAAATTCAATTGCCGCACAGATAACTGTAATTGGTATTATGGCAACCTCGGCAACACCTTGAAACGGATGTTACGGATCGAAACTACATGTGTAAACAGTCATAAAATTCATCTACAATACTATACAGGTGTGCAGGTTAGGCTCGTTCCAACGTTTGTTTACTGTACAATTTAGATTGTAATAATTGTGTATTACGGAGGGTGAAAGGTCTTGTTTTCATTTCCAATTAGATATTTGCTAGCACGAATTAAATTTCTTTATCTGCAGCGCATTAACGCTGAATAATTGAATCCTTCATACATAACCTAGAAAACATTAAATGTTTTATGTTACTATAACTAAACTGATTTCTATAAATTTTTGCAGGTGCTTACGTTGACTTAAAATCTGTTAAATTATCATCTGTACAACCCAATAGAACATCAGCAATGAGTCTCCAAAGCGATGCAGTATTTGAAATGATCCAATCTAGAGTAAAGGAACAACCGGAGAAAGCAAAAAGTGTGAATGCAGTGTTTCTATTTAATATTACTAAGAATGGAAAGCAAGCCAAGCAATGGAGTAAGTAATACATGTTTTATAAGGAATAAAAATAAATTGCAAATTAACGAGGAAGATAATTATATATTATAGTTGATGACTTTGTTCGGCATTGTCAATTTTTTATTTATACCACTAATATGGTTACTATCAAATAAACGTTTGATGGGGATCTCCCAGCCAGAGATTTTTATAATTTAATATGAAGAAAGTTAAATGATTAATTAGTAGCATTTTTCTTTTATTCAAATAGAAATCGATAATGTTTGGACTATATGTTATATTTGTAGTCCTTACTCAATCATATAAAGAAAGCATTCATTGAAGCTGATAACTAAAGCTAAGGTGAAACTATTGATGCTAATAAAAGCAAACTACATGATATGGGCATGGCGTAAATAACTATAATAAGTATAATTTGACGTTAAGGAATGTTTTAAAATTAAATAAATAATTTATATGAATCGGATTGAGATTCATATTTTTTATTTTGATTATATAAATCTCGGTATTTAATAAATGTTTTGAAATTATATGTAATACAATGTCGTTATTTTCAGCGATGGATTTGAAAAGTGCCACAGTACATGAAGGTGCACCAAAAGATACTAAACCACAAACAACCTTAACTATTTCTGACGCTGACTTTATTGATCTAGCAACTGGTAAATTGAATGCCCAAACTGCCTTTATGAAGGGAAAATTAAAAGTTGCTGGAAATATTATGCTGGCTCAGAAATTAGGCCCACTTCTTAAATCTGAGGCAAAATTATAACATTGTATTTTCTTCAGAGAAGAAATATTTTTTTATACAGATGGTGAAATAATTAACGTCTATATCCCAATCATGTAATGGTGTGGTGGTTGCGTGATATTTTTATATGCTTTGTATGGTATACTTTAGTTTTTATCACATTCATTTGTTGGTAATAAAGTTTAATTGTTAATTTTTGTGTTTTCTATGATTACTGTTATAGTAATACGCACCGTAAATGACTAACAGAAAGAGTGGTTTTTTAAATACCAGTGAATACGTTTGTGTTGTAGTTGTTAATCTCGGAGTGCTCTTGCACTAACACACACGGATTAATAATTATGAACTGTAATCTGTAGACCTTGTATTCCGCGTGATTCGTTGTAGTAAGTACGTATCAAACTGGTGAATGGGCGACCGGCGATGAATAAGTCTACAGTTAGTTTTATTTAACTCTTGCATTATATAGTAATTTCAAAGATAATTTTAACTATGATCTTTCTCAAGATATAAGAACATATTTTCATCACAGTAAACTTTCTTAACCGAGAAAAATATGGAAATATTTGATGCTGCAAACGTTCCACGGATTTTATTCGGTTTGTGATACCTAATTTTATAACGGCTATTAAGAAGGTACGTGTTTTTAAATAATCTGAATTGTTTATTTTATTATTTACGTTGTTATTGTACCGAGCAGAGTGCCTTACTGTCATATCCATGCATCTCCGATCGGCACTCGATGTTAGTACTCTCTTCTCCCGGCAGTTGTGGGGGTGCACATACTACGACTCGCGGAAATGATTCAGTACAACCATCATGCTATTCTGCGTCTCTACATAGGCTACACGAAACGTGTCGTCTGTAGTTAGTAAGTTTTTTGAAAGGATAAATCCAGATAAGTTGAATGTACATATATAGCGGCCATAGTTTTTGGAAAGTAATTACTCAAATCCTAAAGCAGCATAGACTGAACTTTTTTTTGGACGCAAACCAAAATTATAATAATGCAATTCGGGCAATAAATATCAAAATTGCATGTAGTACACCAAGAAATTAACGAATATGTCCCTTATTACCGTAATTACCAACTTAAATTGTCCGCGAAATTGAAACATTTTTATTGGGACTATTGCTATCAAGAAGTGGTGCTAATAATTTGGTTGCCAAGCACAAGGAAGGAGATACTCCAGTTAACACACTGTACATAATCGATTTTAAAAAATTGCTCAGAGAGATCTGAATTGATAATAAATTTCGCTCTTCTAGGCCAGACAGAATTAAACAGGTTTGGTATCAAACAAATAATAATAATAATCTTTATTGTCCAACAGATGACATTCCATTTACAGGATAAGTAAATATACATATATAAAAAAATAATAATAACGTAAACATTGAGACAGTGGAAGGAAAGTGAAATAGAAATATAGAGACGACATATACTAGGTTAAACAACGAAGTAACATGTGAAATAGTAGTAATATGTTATGAGAGAAATGGATCCGGAATAAAGTTTATTACAATTACCCGCCCCATGATACAACGGAGCCTTCAACAACGTGTTGGTTCTTGCCTTGGGTGTTAGGAACGTATCGAAGGACCGCGTTAAATGTGTTGGCACTACAAAGTTTATCTGAGCTAGCAAGAACGGAGAATCAACTTTATTGTGGATCAACTGTATTACAAATTTGGCGATTTGTTTTTCTCTCCTGCTACCAAGTGATTGCAACCAATGGCAATCCAAGAGACTATCATAATCTATATTTCTCTCCGGGTATGAACCATCCAACTCAAATGACAGACACTTAAAAAAAAACAAATCAAGATCTTGCAAAAAGAAACGACGAAAACCATTCGTTTACATTTATGCCAATCAGGAAATACACCAAAGCATTTATTAACCACAAATGTTACCGCTGCATATCGCATCAGACTGCTCTATAAAGTAATGCTTACATAGGGTAGCACGAAATTAGTGAAATGCGAAACTATGCAAACTTTCACATTATTTTCTGCATTTGTTTTTGAATTTGTATGTCATGATTACTGCAGAAACGATTAATAAACGTACCATATGACGTTTTTGTGTAATTTCGTGCTTTATAGTGCAATTAGTCAGAACAAGGCAACTCGTTAGTCTCAGTTATCAAATTCTTAGACTAATTTCGCATTACCCTATGTGAACGCAGCCCATAACCTTACTTAATAACGCAAACATGCCACCCTCTCCCTACACGGAATAGGTCCAACACGCTACCAAGCTAATTACGTGGCACGTATACCGGTTGCGTCATAAATTGCTGGGGATACGAACTAACTGTGGAAACAGCGATAATTCCCACTTCAATATATGCTAGCATTGTGACAAGATTAAAAATGTCCAAATGATATTAGTTGTCCCAGAATTTATCAAAGTAATGGTACGATCGGGAGATATACTGTGGTCGAGGGGCCAAGCAGCGTCAGCGCACTGTTGCCACTGATGTACCTTCTACTGTAATCTACACCCAGATATTTTTCACACAATCTGCATATCCATCATACGTTTCCGATCGGCAGCTAATGTTAATATGCACTTCCCAGTCAGTTAGCTTTTGTCGGTATGCATGTACATACTACGATCCTGACGCGCCGCCCGAAAGTTGCAACCCTAGTAATTACTTCTGACTTACGATGTATTCAAGGCAAATAAATCCGTTCATGCAGATTATGAACGAAGACATAATGCTACATAGGAATTTGGCAGTTTTATTTGAATCTAATTAGAGATGAAACGCCGGTACTTTCGAACTGCTTTAAAACGTAACATTTCTGAAAATGCGCACCATTCACTCTAAGTTATAAACAGACTAAAATATATCATCGCAAAGGTACGCATTTGGAGTATATACTTGCTTTAATTTACTGCGTGGGCCGTTACAATACAACAACTGACACACAGTAACAACTTCCTTGTGAATTTCTCTAGTCTTATGCGCAGGAACCCTATATTCAAATGCTAACACACAAAGAGATAACTATTCTGATAGCTATTTGGCTACTACCGCCTCACGAAAAGCAGAGCATATCAGTTAAAGGATACCAAATTTCTAAAGTGGTACGTAAATGTTTGCCATACTGCCAAATGCTAAGCGTGGATACAAAAC
The DNA here is from genome assembly GCA_902654985.2 of Oryctes borbonicus. NCBI lineage: Eukaryota > Metazoa > Arthropoda > Insecta > Coleoptera > Scarabaeidae > Oryctes > Oryctes borbonicus. The sequence goes on along the minus strand of LR736867.1, from coordinate 3,692,143 downwards.
ACCAATCCAATTTTAACATATTTTTTACATCGTTCCAACAAACACCTTGCCGAACCTACTGCGATAAAATTTTTATATTAACCATGAGTGCAGCCAAAATTTATTTTCATACCTACTTCACTCTAGAATTTCTAAATTACAAATTAGAAATGAAATTAATTTAAATGTGATAATCTTTGATAATTATAGTAATAGATGGAAAATTCAAATGAAGACCGCTTGCTTAAATCAAGTGTAGTAAATGAGAGACGACAGTTTTTAATAAACGTTAGCTAAAATATGTCATCTGGTAATTTGTTATTTAGTAGTAATTCTTTTTTCTTGTTTTCAACTTCACCTTACGAAATAATTATGATATTAAGAACGTAGACTTCCACGGCCAGAGTCAATTAAAACTAAACGTGTTCCGGGTTTGGACCATATCATGTTGTTAAATGAAAACTCGACGTTTCGCCCAGTCATATGGCGCTTCTTGAGGAGAGGGAAAGGTAGTAGGAAACAGGTAACTCAACCTGTAAACCACCCCAGAGGCGAAACTAACAGCGGGAAGAAGTTGATCACGGTAACTCAGCATGTGAACCATGCCACAGGCGAAAATTAACTGCGCAATTGATTACCGCCTTTTCCTCTCCTGAAGAAGCCTCATATGACTGTGGGAGAAACGGAGAGTTTTCATTTAACAAAAAAACGACATGACACGAGACCGAGAAGCGTTCATTTCATATAGTATACATTTAAAAAAAACAAATGTAAATAGTAAAAATAGCTTTGATTTGGATTAAAATCAGAGAGTAAAATATCGAATTCACCAAATCAGATTTTTTTTCTATAGAATAATAAGCACAATACAGTGTTAAGTAAGCAGTGTTAACAGCACAAAAGGTAAGTACGACAAATGCAAGTAACCCTTTCCTGTATCGTGTATCATACTTGATAAATCATTTTGATTTGAGATATGCCATGGTATTAGATAGAGTTTCTTATATGATACTACTACGAAAATTCGAGAAAAATTTACACTTTCGTGCCAATGCAGAACTTTTGCCTGTTGATCAATTACAAAGAAAATTTAGTTCTACAGCAAAAGGAGGCGAGTTTGTCAGTTGGAGAACAAGTGTGCGCTATCGAAGCTAGACAGTTTTTAAAAAGTTGTTAGCTGTTGTAGTCTCATAAGTGGGTCTTTTCAAATTGTTTATGTTGCGCCGTCAATCTGGGTTTACTTACGGATTCGAAATATGTACTCGTCGAGAGAACAATCCACGAAATGATGAATCCGATTTCGATATTAGCGCCAATAAAGTTTGATAATTATTACATTTCATTGCCATTAATAGCATGTTGATCTTCACAGGCTAGTACAATATACAACAGTAGAATCAAAAAAAATATTCATTTGCTGGAGCTAACGCTCGTTAATTCTTGAATAACATACAAGAGTTATGCAAAATAAAAAGGATTGTAGGTATATAGATATTCAAAAACAACGATCTTTCGTTGCATATTTGTGACAAGTAAAATTAAATCAATGTTTTCAAATAATTGCCTGCGTACGATGTGGACGTGAATTTTGAAGTGGTAAAATTGATACAGTCAAAACATTACGATATTCAGAAAAGAAAGAATCATTGTACATAAATTGTGCCCGCACAATAAATTGAGTGCCAGTCTAGTAATTTTTTTCCACATACTTAATGAGTTATTAGATCCTGATAGTTTTGTGGTTACTGAAAAAAATAAATGCAAATTATTATTATTATTAATCACACTAAAATCAAGATCTACAAATATAAAAGCAATATAAAAATAACAACGATTTATTCTAATCTTAGGACTAAGTATGAATTTTATTATTTTAAACAATTAAACATAGCTTTTAATATTGGTCCATTTTTCCCCTATCGAAATAATAAAGTAATGACTGCTGTGGTGTAGGAATTTATTCCTTAGCATCACCAATACCATCAGGTGTGATAGCAAACATTGCTTCGCTTTCAGGTAAACAGGGTGAATCATATATTTTACACACTCGTGTTTCTCCCCTACCTTTCCTCAAATATAATCGAGTCGTTGAAGCATGAGCCATAATATTTCCTCCTATAGGTTTCTTTGGATCCGCATTGAACATAGCAGCACCATCTACCTGAGCTACAACTTGATTGGTTATCACTACAGCCACACCAAACTACGGAATATTTAATGTTAGACATAAATAGTTAAGAAGTGTAATTAAAGAATCAGAGATTAACTTACTTCGTCAGCTAATCGAAGCAGCATTCTTAAAAAACGTGCTAAATGCATTTGTCTAGCAGACAGTTCCCCTCTTCCTGAATAATCAGTTCTATACAAGGCAGTAGCACTATCAACAATAAGTAATGAGTATCTGAAATTGAAAATCATTGTTACACGATTATTTTGATCTAGAATAACTTGCTACAGATAATAACTTCAAATAAAAACGAGGGAAGCAATTACAATGAATGTGGGAAATAAGATGTAAAGAATACGCTTGTATTAGAATGAATAATTAGGCGCTGCAGCTCTAAAAACACTATATTACACACTATATTATTATACAGTTGTTTCTATTTCAAATTGTTATTTTCTCGTCTTCCGTTTGTATTATATTTTACTCTTAGCATTTTTTTAACGGACGCAGATAGGGTAATTTTCCCCGACAGACATAAAACGACTCCAGGAGTGAACACGAAGCCTCGAAAACGGACGGAGAGAAGATATAAAAACACGTTAAAAAAGCGTACATTGTTCGCTTGTTTCACCCAAGATCGAGTCGGATCATGTTCTTCGGATTCCTATTTGCATTTACGCAGTGCTCTCGATTTGCTTTCAACATTGGTTGAAGTGTGATAATCGTGGGAGCTACATGAAACAAAAACATGGCGCCCAAAAAAAGCTAATCTTTCTTTAAAAAATGGAAGTGATTAATATTGTAGAGCAAAAACACTTGAACGTTCATCGGTTGGATCAAAGGTATGTTTATTATAAAAAGAATAGTGAATTTTCAAAGCATCGGCTAATTCTAGTGAACCATTTTTGTTTTTGTTGCTCAAAAGCTCAGCATTCACGAAGTTTTTAAATCGGATAGAGAACTAAGGTAATACTCAGTCCGGTGAAATTATAGAAAACAAGCAAAGCATTCGAACGTAGTGGCAATCAGGTGAAAATTTTGATCAAAAAAGGAGAAAACTAAAGGCAGAGCCAACAAGTATGCTTCGAATGGCTCGTTCGTGTTAGAAGCCAGCATGTTCCCATGTCAGGACCATTAATAAAAGCCAAGGCTGAAGAGGTAGCTACAGAATTAAAGTATGAGAAGTTTAGCAAATCTGATGAGTGACTGTGAAGATGGAGAGAGAGGCATAACATTTAACTTCAAGTGCATCTCGGGCGAGTCAGCGGACGTGAATCAAGAAGATGTGGAACAGTTTTTGGAAAAGTTATCCGGACTCTTAATGGGATACACACCGGAATGCGGCTGAAAGTGGTCTGTACTTTCAAGCTTTATCTGATAGACATTATCATTTTTTAAAAAGGTTAACATTAAACATTAAAAGGTGAAAAATATGTTGGTGGTAAATTGCAAAGAAATGTTGATCATATTGTTGGACAAAAAGAAAAGCTTTTAGTAATCGGGGAACTGCTCGACCACGGGCGTTGAAAAATGTGCCACTTCCTAGTTTGCCGGCCAGATGGACCTCAAATAAAAAGGTGTGGATGATAAGAGCTACAATAATCGACTGGATTTTAGACGGTGCAAACGGATAGGTTTTCAGAAGAGAAAAATGTCTAAATCACAACGTTTTAGAGGCTCTTTATTTTATCAAAATAGCATGGGACATAGTTACAGACCATTCAAAACTACCATTCCAAAGCAGGTTTTAAAAAGTCTCAAGTTCAAGAGAAGGCAATCTTAGACATCAGCCAAGTTGAAAACTAAGACGACTTCATTAATTTGTATGAAAAAGTGCCTACAGAAATACTGTTTGGTAGTAGAGTAAGCAGCGAAAATGAGATCCATGCAAGATAGTAACGACGAGGAAGAAGATACTAATGGTGCTACAAACTCCTACGGTGATGCATTAAAAAAGATTTTTTGGCGTTTTAATACTAATGAAAAACACATTTTCAAAATTCCTTTTTACAAAAAAAAAGTTATAAGAGGCAAAAATATCAGATTTTTTTTAAATAAAAGTATTTTATGTAGATGCAGTTTTGAATTGTTCGATTAACAGCTCAAGAATTATTGTGTGTATTTTGTTTTACAGTACTTGTAAACGGAGTCCCCACAAGCAAATAGAAAAGTTAGAACTGCGGGTGTCCGCTCTGGAGGGCTTTCACTGTACTCATCTAATTTTTACACAACTCCATTTAAGATTTATTACAATAGACTGATAATTGTATTCCTAAACATGTTAACACATGATAAAATCTCCTGTTCACTAACCTGGTTTCTGCCATCATGGCAGATGCTTGTATTAACAACTGAGTCTGATGATCGGTATTGTATGCCCTTGCATACGCAACATTATCCAGCACATCTTGTTTAGACATTTTATATCTTTCAGCAACTGATAATAACCGTTCTGGACGAAAAGTACCTTCTGTGTCAATATACAAGCATTTACCTTCACCACCATTATGTTCAATAGGGAGCTTAAAATATAGAACTTGAACACAAATCTTTTTAATAGCTTTATACTTACTTGACAAGTAACAGCCAATGTATGACATAATTGTGTTTTACCAGTACGAAATTCTCCAAATATTTCTGTTATAGATCCCGTTTCTATTCCACCGCCCAACAAGCGATCTAGTTCTTTTGATCCCGTTGTTAACTGGATTATCTCAGATCTTTTTTGATGTATGTCCGTTGCTGTTGTAAAGCCCATAGGTACCACCTTTGCAGCTTCAGCAAGTATTTTATCTGCCTTGGCTTCGGAAATCCCTTTTATAGATATTAAATATTTTTTTGGTGCGTATGCCACAGCTTCTGCAGTGTGATACCCAGCTTCCTCTAACTTTTTGATGTCTCCAGATGTAATGCCATTGCCCTAAAATGTTCAAATACATTGCCATAATTGAGCGACAGCTTAATAATACAACCTCTAATTTTCCTATTGGTTGTGGTCCATAATCTTCTGCTTCCTCATTTGCTGCAGTAGCAGTAGCAGTAACTGTAGATGTTGCACTAGCACTCATTATTCAAGAAAGAACAAACCTATGACGGATTTTCTCTGGAATTGTGAAATTAAATTTTAAGGTTAATACAAATATTCGCGCTAAAAACCACTAAATATAAACTTCAGTAACTTTTTGATTATCACTAGCGGACGCCATTAGAATTTAAAATAATAACGGCGTTTATCTCCGTTTTGTACTTATTTTCGAAATAAAACTAAAAGCTATATTCTCATTTTTAGTCTTTATTATTGTTTGGCTTATTAATTACATTTATTAACATTTTTTATTTTAACTTATGAAACATAGAACACATTTAGCTGTAATACAATACAAGAATTACATTATAAATTTATTGTACGCTTTGAACCTCAGCAGCTTTTGTACGATCTTGTTTATCGTACAGGTACGAAGTAAAGCTTTCTCCTTCAGTAAATTTTCGACGAGCCGCCCAAGGGACATATACATACTTGTAACCTGCATATCCTCCTCCAGTTAAACCAACGGCACCAGCTACTATCAGAGCGGCGCCAACCAAACGTTGTCTATCAGTTAAATTTTTATACCACATCGTTGATGATAAACTATTAAAAATTATTTGCAGTACGGTAGAACGTCTTTACCAAGCAACGCTTGAACAGAGAATGTTTATTTTAATTGTTGTCGACTTTTAATTGTTTTTGTTACAGGTTGATTTGATTCTTAGAAAACAAATAGATTGCATCCGACATGCTACCTTCTGATTTTTTCTTTTGAATTATCCCGCCAAATGAGATATCTTCAATAATAGTTCAGATTTCACTTTAATAAGGCTAATTCCGAATTTGTTGTCAATTTAATAAATACTTCGTGATTATTATTTCCATTGTAGTTTATCTATGTCATACCTACTATTTATGTTCAATCCCATATTATATTTGTAATTAATTGCTTCTAATTTTGCTACGTTTTCGCTGAATATGGCAATTACAAACGTAGTAAACATCACTAAATCAACTTTTTAACTTTTAAATACTTAAATATTGCCCTAGTAAATTTTCTTTTTTGTAAACGCAAAATATTTCTTTAATTTCAAGTTTTGTACTAAACCATTCCTCTTTCCATTAGTGAATTATAAATGTTACATTGTAATATATTAAAATTTCCGTGCTACAAGCTGCTTTCCATTTGATCCCAAATAGCGTACTGAATCGTCGAAAACATAGCATTATTAATATTTTCGACAATTACACTCCCTGAGAATGGGTTTTAAGTTATCCCTATACTTATAATTTGAAATCTGATTTACATTACATGCCAGCCTAGGCTGAATTTCATTTTGTTTATATTTCGCTGTTTCGGTTAGAATTATATTTATCAGTGTACAGCAACAAATGCATGTTGCAGGGTCATCCTAAGTATGGTTCAGTACAAACAACTAGAGTAAACACTTTTGTGGTATAATCCTTACATGCTGCTTGCCATTTGCTGTATTGAGCGCACCGTATCATTCTTCAGAGTACTGTATTGAACCGTATTTAGGGTGAACTACTAGCTGCTTTCCATTTGTTTTATTAACTGTACCGTATCGTTCTTCAGAGTACTGTACTGTACCGTACTTAGAGTGAGCCAATAGCTGCTGAATTATCTAACCTGACCTATTCCACCGCGACCTTTCCATATCAATTGTGGTTCCTCTTTCATTAGATCAACTATATTAGCTTTGTTTTCTTTGCTAGATTTAGCAGTTTTGTGGGTGATTCCCCTATATAGGTTTCGACTTTGGATATTCCGAGCCCATTTCTGAGAGCCGTACTCCTGTCAGTGGTATATATTCGCACAGCGCATGGACGGTAGTCTCTTCTTCCACCCGGCAGAATCTGCATGCTATTTCCTCAGTTAGGCCCAAATTACTCACGTACTTCTTGAGCATACTATGTCCAGTTAGCAGGCCCACTATTGTCTTAACAGACTTCCTGTCTCTGCTTAGTAGATCCACTGTGGATGTAGACCTGTACCCAATCGGAAATTGCTTGTCCTGCCGCTGACCTGAAATGAACTTCCACCAGTCTTGAGACTTCTCATCTTTCCGTTGTTTAGTTTTCCCTCGATGTTCTTCGTGTCGCTATCCGGGCCAGGGTTACCTTAGTTCGGCTTCCCAACCTATTGAGTGCATTTATGAAGTCCCACACCAATTTCGAATGCGCCTGTTTCGAGCCTAGCGCTCTTATTACTGCTTGACCGTCTGAATAGATAGCAACAGATCGATAGTTATCTGCTTGCCAGTCTAATTCTTCAATACACCTCAGAACTGCTACTATTTCAGCTTGAAATAACCCTGCTTTGGATTAGACTTAAAGATTGAAATATTTCAGGTCCACTTCCACAAATCCCGACTCCGACTTCATCCTCTGTCTGTGTACCAGATGAATTCGGCCTTACGGAACGTACTAAATATCAGGTAGACAGGAAAGGAAAAGGCATTTTAAAAAAGTACGGTTCGTAACTATTCATTCTTTTTAAACGGAACACATATCTTTAACATTTGTACCGTACAGAATGCTTCAGTACAGTACTTGAGATCAAATGGAAAGCAGCTAATGTAACAGTTATTTACGCAGCCGATTACGGTATATGAGTCTAATAATTTTTTCTTAGTACTCATATACCACAATCGACAATTTCATGCATTCAAATCAGTACCTGAAATCTTATTTTAAGCACTAGTGCGTAATGCACAGTTGTTACCTACCGAATGTAACAGAAATAAAGTCGCTAAACTAGATATATAACGAATAAGTATGCCGCCAATGTAATGCTACTTTGTTATAAAAAAAAATAGCCATTTAAATAGATGTTATTTTCTGTTCTTCATCAGAATGCATGTCAAATTTGATTTAACTAAATGCCGATTGAATTGACAAGTACCGCAAACTTAAAATTTTGCAACTAATCTAATTACATATATATTTTTTCATTAAAAGTACTTATTCCTATAAAAATATTGTACAAACTTCATACGGGGAACATTTCCCGAATTCGCAGCCTGCAAACTGGATGCTCATTCGTGAAATGTGTTTTCAGGCACTCGATTCGTAAATATTTACTAATCTGATTGGCAAAATGAAACATAAGGGACATAATGAATACAATAAAACAAAATTTCCAGATATTCTTCTATATTAAATATTATAAATAATTACAAATAGTATATAGTACCGCAATTTTTCATAGTTAGAGCTGCAAAAAAATAAATATATTTTTTTAAACTTCCATTATTAAAACCTGACTTTACACGACAATAGTATGAATGTATATTATTGGAGAATAGCTTAGTTTGTTTAGAGATATAAATTTCAACAACTCAATAACATAGCTGAATATATTTAATATTATTAAAAAATAACAGATGATTTGATTAAGAAATTCATTAGCGTTATAACCTACTAAGAAAAGGACACCACCAGCCATTAAAAAAAAGACACGCACTGGGAATGTTTATATTTGGTTATTATTGGTAGAATAATAATGTTATATTGCATAATTAGTACTTTCTCCTTCATAAATCCGACTCAGTCTTTGTGTAATATTTCATGATAAAAAAACGTAAAAAGATACATGATTTAATTTTAAGGCTGTTTTCTACAACTACTAACAAATTTGATGGGATAATAACAGTAAATTTTTCACAGTTCTTTATAAAAATTTGAGTAAATCACATATTTTATGGAAACAATCATCAAAAACTCCTTTTCTTACCCTGTAGCTTACGTCTAGGCTTCGCTTTATCATATAATTAAACATCGTTATCCAAACTCAACAGCCTTAAAATATGTTAAAAATTACATTAAAAATAAAAATACACAGATAAACATTTTCATCAATAATCAATAATATACAATAATCTGTAATAGTGCATATATGAAATAAAGTATAATAGTACAAGAAAATCAATAAAATAAATAAACAGGTGAGTGTATAAAAACAAGTAATTTACAGAAGTTCTGAATACGTATAAAAAATCTTGTACTGCACTAAAAATTTAATTGAAAATATTCTATGTCACAACTATTACTTTCAGCTAGATTCAGGCACAAAAATTTCAATGCTTTGCCTTGTAGATTTGTTTTGTTGCTCTCTCATTGCTTTTCTTTTTTCTTCTAGCATTTTCTTTCGTTGAGCTTCTCTTACTTTCCTATTTTGTTCAGCAGCTGCACTGATAGGTCTATTTGATTTGATTATCTTTTTTGGTTTAGTAGATGAACCATTTGTGACAACCGATTTTTGCTAAAAAAAGAAAAACCGTTAATTATAACTGTTAAGTAATTAAATAAATAAATTACTACGTTTCCTTCTTGTTAAAAGTATGCGCACAGCAAAGGACTTTTAGAAAGTTAACTCGTAAATGTAACAAACGCGAGGCGTACTTTTAAACTCACATAGTATTTACTTGGGCTTTGATTTTGAAGCTAGGCTTACAACGTAATGTGATCGTTGTGTGCGTTTGTGTGGTATTAATCACACTGTAGAGAATTAACTCCACTATTTCTCCGCTTTATACTGGCCGGTATACAATGCATAGAGCACGTCCTCGAGTACGGCTGTGTCCCGGTGAATATATTTTGTCAACTTAAAATTTTGTTAATGAACAGATAGCTTTAAACTGGCGCTCAACTAGTGGCCCGAAGTCGAAAATATCGAAATCACGTGTGTAGGTAAATACGAAGAAATTTGTGTCTACCACGTGTTTAGGTCCGTGTTGGCGCAACTCTCGAAGTATATTCACATGTTCGTGCAAATTCGACAATATTACGGCACCTTCAACCTGTGTGTTGTTTTATTCGAGAATATTACGTCGTATCTTGCGCTCTACCGTTAGGAAAAGAAAAGAAATCATGGTCGTAAATACTATGATTGTCGGAGGAACAACTCATATTTTAAAGGACGTTTTGATTTTTGTACTGTGTAGAATGTTTTATTTTATTTATTCTTATTGATGTCCAATAAAGGAATCATTATTATTATGTTATCCCAACTTATGGAAACTAATACTAGCCTGTAGTAGCGATAGCGTTTTCTATTTCTAAAATAGACAATACTGAAATTAGTATCTTACCTCTTGCCAATTGTTTAATTTCAATATATTGAGTTCCTTAAATAATGTGTTAACTTGTTCGACTTGCAACATTATCATGTCCCAGAATCCTTGCAGATCTTCATTTGTCGTTGGAAATGCTTCTCCTTCAACCTGGAAAAGACCACATCGATAAAGAGCGTTTTGTTTAACTTTCATCAGATCTAACGGTGGTTATATTTAACTACCGTGTATTTACCGTCAGGCACTTTTACAATACAGTGAATCCTTTTCAACAAGCGTGTACTAAATAAAAGAAAAATTTCATAATCCAGGGGAATAGTAAACATTAAAGATATATTTGTACATAAAAAAAGGACTTAAAAATAAAGTACATAAATGGGAAAAATAAAGATAATATTAGTACATAAAAACTAAAACATATATTAAAATCCTTGTTAATAACAGCAAAGATCATCTACATATGGTAGCAGTAACCTACTTTACCCGTTTTCTGACACTTCCCTTTAAAAATCCGAATGTTACGATTGCTTCATGTTAAGCTACTTTTTTCTTAAAAAATTAGTTCACAATTATGATCTACATGAGAGTCCTATTTTTAAGCTTACAAAATTGAATCAGAAAGCTACGGATTAGATCAAAATCCTGAAAACATTTTGGAGATTACCAAAAAGAAGTCGGTAAATACAAGGGAAATTGAATGCTAATACATTGTGAACAAAAAGCCAGGGAACTGTGTCAACAAAATTTGAAAATACTCGTATTTTACGGGACTCAAATCTACTTAGTCCCACCGCGCCAATAAAGGGTTGTTTGGAAAAAAACCCACAACTTGTACCTGAACCGTTGAGTGAAGGAGTTGTAAAGAGACGCAACCGTATAAGTATAAGCGGAACCAAAACAGCGTTCGACATGTAGATGGCGCATCAAGTTGAATGGGAACTGAGATTCTCGAATCCCATAAAATCGAGCTCGTTCGGTCTCTCTTGAAATTGTAAATTAGATAATGTTGCAGGAAAAGATACAAATTGAAAACTAATGTTTACTTATGATTCTCTTCAAAGTCATTAGATTAATATAAAAATATTTGAAAGAAGCATTTGAAACTGTTCTTATAGTTCCAGCAATGTATTCTCCAACATAATAAATAGCGTTTTCCGGAAAACTAAAAACTGTATATACAGAACCTAATTAAGCTTTCAACTAAAAGTGAAAGAGAAAGGTCTTCGAAGCTGATCGTTTACTTTGGATGTTAATTTCTTTTTTTTTCCTTTGGATTTGTAAATAAACGATAAACTGATTAAGATCTGCAAACTTAGATTTGGATATTTTTTCTCATCTATTGTCCATACTGCGCCGAATGGCTGTTTGATTATGTTTACATATTTGCAAGAAAGTAAGAAAGTGCTATACCACATAGCTGTCTATTAATATTGAAAAATAATATGGTAACTAACCTGTTTGATATTATTCGTACATAATCCTCTAAATTGCTGCATTTTTTGAGAAACTAGCAGTTTTGCTTTTCCTGAAGCTGACCTTAGATATCCTTTAGCTTCCTCTGGTAGATCTTCTTGCTCCAGTTCCTTTTCAGCTTCATCAGCTAAGTCAAGAAGCCTAGTCGCTTCCTTTTCCAATATCAAAAGGAAATAGTGACCATCTTTGGTAACTGCATTAGAATATGAATTTAAGAAGGTATTAAAAACAAACACTAATAGCTTAGAACCCATAGTGTAACATAATATAAAACTTGATAAGAACATACTAAATACTACAAAAATACAATTGACTGTTAATCATATGGATTTAGATAACAATATATGTGATAAGATTATTGCTTGTTGTTATAATAAATTAGGTAATTCTAATATCAATATCTGTCCAAGAGTGTACCTATCAAAAGTATTCACACATAGGTACATTATTAGCAAATAAACAAAAAATATTTTATACTGTCATGTATCATTTTATAGTGTCTTGTATATTACTTGCAGCACAAACAGTACAATATACAATATGCCGATTATATATTACCAAATAAAAAACTTAAATTCTTAAAACTTCTAATTAATAAGAGGCTACTTAGTGTAGATATAATACAAGGAAAATCTCATGATACTAACTTGCGCTAATGTTATCCGCCACCGACGAGTTTCTGCGCTGGTCTTAAGGCTGATCTTTAGTACTTAATTACTTTTGCACGTCACAAGTGCAAACAAGTGTAACAAGGCATCGTATGCAAACTGAATTATTTTGGCGATACGTGGAAGTAGGATAAAATGGCGAGTTAACAATAGAAGTGTTTGATAATTATAATCACAAGCTGCTCCAAAATAATAATTTACATATGCTTGTTTTTTTAACTACTTCAATCGTTAACCTATCCACTTTTAAATTATCGTGTAGTATTACATATGTCATAAAAATAAATTGTGTAGATAGTATGTCCTACAAATAGAATAATGATGTAACTTACCGATTTCCTTGGAACTACTTTCCAAATTAATTTTATCACAGACGTCTTGCGTCCCATTTATCACTGCTTTACCATTAACTGGCGTACTACCATTCAGGGTTACATTTTTACTATCACAAGGTTCCCTATCAACATCATTAGAATGTCCATTAACTTTAACGCCGTCAGCAATAGTTGGAATAGTAACACTTTTCGGCATATTATTCTCTGTTGTCTTTTTCGACTTGACAATTGGTAATTGTGCCCGGAACTCTGGTCTCAAGTGCCTAAATACGGGAAGTGTTGGACTACTAGTACTTTGCTTTAAACCACTCTCTAATAAATCGTCTTGCAGGAGTTGATCGTTCATCGATTTCGAGTGTTTATCTTGATTGGTTTTCGTATTCTTTTCCAAACTCTCTGCTTCGTAGCTCTTATTTTCAGCTTCGTTATTCTTATTTTTTTGACGTTTAACTAACAAAAACCCTTGTGCTAGAAATCCGGGGCCGTACAGTCGTTCAACTCGCTGCTGAATAACGGATTTTTCTCGAATACTGGAATACTCTTGAGTTGATTTTTCTGAATTCAGGTTAGTTGTCAGTATATTGGTTTCCTGCTTTACGCACTTACTAGCGGCGTTCCTGATGCCATTTTCAAGACAAGTACCTACTGTATCAGAAGAATAAGTTGTTGATGTCATTTTCTTAGATTCTGAGCTGATGAAAGTGGTAGTTGTTGTATTACTATTGGAGCTATAGTATTCTCGATGGCGGTATGTCGTTGTTGCCATCGTGTTGTCTGACATGTTGTTTTTGGTGTATCTTTGCGCGCTTAGAATGCTATTATAGATAGGTAAAGGAACGAGATTCGGTGGTGAAAGAAGATTATTGTGAACGGAGTAGGCAGTTGTCAAATTATCTTGGTGAGCATTGTGTTCATTTGGTCTGTGTGGAGAAGTATCTCTGGAACGGGCTAACCTTTCCGGGTCGTAATTGGTAGTTGTAGAATATCCGTTAACGGTACAAGCCAAACTCAAGTATGAGGGTAATCTAGGTTCGGGAGATGTTGGTGGAATGCTCGCACTTCTTAATGTTCCAACTGATGAAGCTTCAGACCAATCTGGAAAATTATATCAATATTAGAAAGATCTTGTATTGGGAAAGATAAAATTGTTATTCAATTTAATTTATAATGAGAATTTTTTTGCGTACATTCTCGATTATTACAAATACGTAAATGCAACGGAACAAGAAATAGCGGTTTTATGATAATTATGTACGTTAATAAGTATTATTTTGTTTTGGAAGGAAATTAAACTCAAGGACGCTTTCCTGATACAATGCAGAGGTTATCACTAAGTAGAAGTCAACTGATAAAAATAATATAAACAATTGTTATTTTGCTCACACTTACTTTGTTCATAAAAAGACTAAAAAAAATATACTTTCGCATTCTACCAAACTAATAAGTTTTAAAAGCTTTAATATATGTTTAATACCATAATACAAGGTGTTTAAAAAAAGATTAGGGATTGCATAGCCCAAAATATACAGAAAAGTATTAACGAGCATTGGTTCACAAATGGATGGTGTCGGAGATACGAAAAATTTTCCGTTTACATGACTTTTTTTATTATATACAAACAAACAATGTCATTTATACCCAAACAACAAAGGCAAAAACTGAAATAAGCTGTTTAAAGTGCGCTCCTTGCAGTTTACAGCAGCCGCCGCAAGATCCTTCGCACTCTTTCGAAAATCCCTGCGTTGGCTTGGATTCGGTGGTATCCTTGATCTATTCGTTGTTCTAGCTCCACGAGGTCATTTATAGGCGTAGTATACATTAACATCTTCAAATGTGTCGTTTAAAAAATGCCCCTTTGTATTTTGTAGAAAGTTTAGCTGTTAATCGGTTTGTCGCAAAATATACCCATTCCAGTGTTCAATGAAGAAGGTACCTGATGTCTGGATTTCATATATCATGAAGATTTTCGTCAACCCATACGTGTGTATTGTGGAAATTAAAAACTTAGTTGCGAGTAAACCTGGCTTCGTCAGTAAAAGCAGCAAAATTTGTCATTGCATAGAAACTAGCCGCAAAAAAAAAACAAATGTGCTTGATAATCAGGTGGATTTAAGGTCTGTATTTCTTGCACATTGTCGGAGTAAAGCTAGTCGTGGAGGATTCTTCAAACAAGAAAAACTCTAAGCTAATATTCTCGGGAAACCCATCTCCGGATTCTGCTTTATCTGTGCTAAATTGCCTTTTCTGCAAGGGTGAACATCGGCCTTTTAGTGCAGTCATACAAAAAGAGGAACTGAAGGAACTTAGCGGTTAGGATGAGCATCAATATAGAGACGCTGAGGTTTTCTGACATTTCCTAACATCTTGTACACAACACATTGTTTATATATATTTGCTATTGCTCAAGGAAGAAGAAAAATGAAAGAAAGAACTATTAGTCGATTGTATACTATACAATACTTTGAGCACGGACAAGATAACTTATCTTTGCCGTATTTGTGCCTGTGGTTGTAAATAGATACTCTTATCTGTGCTTTTGCTTTTTTTTTGCTTTTGCTAATATAGTCAAATTTTATTAACATAAATCGCCCACTGTACCATGTGGTGATATTACCGTCTGTATTATAGAACCAAATTGATATTCATAAGTATAAGTGCATAGTGATTCAGTAACTTTAAAGGAAATTTTGAAATTATAAATTTTGTGCTAATTTATTTTGAGTAGCGTTCGAAGGGGTCGTAAATGATTTTGCAATAGATTTATGATGTTTCTGGAACGATATTTATCTACCAAATTTACCAAAATAAATTTGTTACAAAATAATGACATTCAACCTCAAATTTCTGAAAAACCATTGAAGATACCGCAAAGTGGTCGTAATCCCTGTAATCAGCAGGGCAAACTGCATAAGGAACCATCATCAAAATAAATATTTTAAAACAATTTTGAAATCGTCAAATCGTCCGAATTTCCCTTTGGGAATTTTTTTCATTATCTTCTTAATTTTCCTATATCTCTCCAACTAACAACTTCAATTATAAATTTCGATATGCTGGATCCATTAAAAGTTACCCAGATTTTCTATCTCTTACGGTAAGTGAGCTATAAGTTTTAGACTGTTGTGAAACTTTGATCCCTATCTTTAGCCATTTTTGGAGTGTAATTCGAAAACTAAACGAGATAGGTCAATGATGGCGGCGGGAATCGATTCTCCGAGTCCGATTTTACTCAGAAACATGTAACTGGAGCCTTTGTATTACCCTGGAAAGTCCTCAAGGGGATTTACAGTAAAACACGAGAAATTTAAATTGTGATTTTACGTTGGAACTTTCCAAAAGAATCAATTTTGCGTAGACACCATCTAATGGTATCTAGGGATGATTTCTTTTTACTTAAATAAACGCGTATTTCAAAGAAAATTTAAACTTATACATTTTTATTATCATGATACAAATGAAACGACTTCGTATATTGTGCTAATTGTATTGTAATGCTACAACGAAAGGTCTACAAGGTTATAAGTCATCAGCGCTACCCCCACATTTCTTCTTGGCATTTCACATTGTCCACCTATCGAATATAAAGGGTCCATCTAGTGGTAGAAGCCCGATACCTATTAGAAAATTCCTTCTTTTAGCCAAATATCTTTGGGGGGTAGAAATAAGGAAAGTATTATTAGTCTTCTTTTTTACACAAAAGTTTTTCATACTGCTTTCTACCGTACCTGCAAATTGTATAAGTTCTCGTATTCGTATTGCAACCCTTTTTTTGAAGGGAAAGGTTAATTATTACACGTACAATGACAGCCGTAGCCGTGCGGTTGGATTATTATGGGATTCGTAGGTAAATTTTATTACTCCCATTTTAGTTTATGACGGGTATTTCCAATAAACACGGTTCTGTTCTTTTATTTGCTGAACCTAAGTACCTGGCCTTGCCACGCCGAAGATAATATCAATATTTAATAGTCGTTGCAAGGGGGAGACAAAACATAAACCAGCCACTGTACATATAAGATATTTTTAAGATTATTATTTATAGTAGCAGTATCCTAAGAATTTACTATCTCAAAGAAAAGTTCAACTGAACTAGGGCAAAGAATAATAGTCTAACATTTCCGTTTTATGTATAGTAAACAACGGATTTCTGTTCTAAACAAGAACAAGGTAACTGTTTTACATGAGCTGCCGCTCACCACTCAAATTACTTTTAATTTATCCAGCTTACTTTCCGAATAACCGTTCGTTATCAGACGGTCAGCGTGCGATAGGATTTTTACGACACTTTAGTGCATACGTAACAGCAGTTATACGAGCATTTCATTCATTAAATCATTAGCAATAAGTTTATTAATCACTTACTGTTTAGGAGACATCTAGCAAATATGCTGTCACGCCAGTAACAAGATTACCTAATTAACTACATACGCATGTTATGTTCAAAACTAGATGTGCAAATTTCTACCCACAACCTAACAATTTCAGGTGTGTTTTCGTTTCAATGACAACCAGCCAAGGATCTAAATAGCATCTTTAGTGAGACGACAAACTGTGACAAATTTTCTTTGCTTTATGCTTTGTATGAATGAAAAAAAGGTTATTTACTATTTGCTTTGACAAGGGAACACTGGTAACTCGAAAATTTCATAAGAGCATAATTTTTTTGGCGGTTGACCTCCCGATCTTAAGGTGCAGTCGCCCCCATAAATTTTTACATTTTTTTTTAATATCTCGAAAACTGTAACATATATAAATCTTCTTAGAACGTAATTTAAAATATATTACGTGTTAAGGATGGTACGAATTATTTACGGTAAAAATATACAATGGGGGACCGGGTACACGTCCGCTCTATTAATAATATTTCTCATTTTTTAATTATCAAAAATAAAGTTGCTTTCAGACAGTTAATAATAAATAATAATAATAATATGTCTTAATACATAAGTTTTATTAAAATTCTTCCAAAATTTAAAACCAAACACATGTAGATGTTTTATCTAGTTTTATCGGCACCAATTTCTAAAGTTCGGCAACAATGCCAATCCAAGAATCAATAAAGAAAACACTATTTGATGATATGAGAGGAAAACATCCATTAATCGAACTTTGAAACGAACTTTCCAGACATCGGCATTCATTAACGGATTTAAACAATAATTGTGCAACTCGAGGTCTAAACGTATTTATGAAATCCTTTAATACCAAAAATAATGGCGAAAGTAAGCGTCCGTCTGCAGAAACAGTTAGTAAAATTGTGGTAAGTATGTGTTGTAGAGTGCGGAGATTGTATAGCATCTTCAACGATTTTCTGACCATTTATTGCTAAAGTTTCTAGATTAAACCCACTGTCACCAGCGTTGTATACATTGCTTCTGCTAATGGGATTTGACGTCCTCTAGAAAATTGCTTAAAGACATTAGATTTTTCATAGCAATACGCGTAGAACGAGTAATAGTTGTTGTTCATTGAAATGTCATATTCACTAATGTCCAGCTTTAAACATTTCGTGTCCATATTCTTGTTTAGCTTCTAAAACCCACCACTGCGTCGAATGTCATGAATTATTTTTCCATCCTCAATGATATTTTGAAATTTCGTAAGAACGTATTTTCTAATGTACTGTAATTTATCTGTACGGGTGCTACCCCTGTTAATACTTTCTTCCCTTCTATATAACTAGTGTATCGATTTCATTTTCTATTTGTTATTTTTTATTTTTCACATTTTGCCCAGAATCTCACTTGGTTTCAGCATTATTCCGGCTTAATTTTGCAATCTAAGCCAATAACGTTGCCTCCTTCTTCACGACCACGTAATATTTTCGAAAATGTCTTCTTTGTTGTTAGATATTGAAAAAAGAATTTGCTTTCATGTTGAGCACGTATATCATATCTTTAAAGGCATCATACAACTCATTGCGATGTTGATTAATTGAAACATTGTAAGAAACATGTTCAACACATTAGCCGTTTTAATCATCCGATGTATGCACCACAATAAACATTAAAACTAAAAATATACACATTGTTCCGTCACGTAAACCGACAAAACAATGTGTGTATTTTTAGTTTTAATGTTTCACTCTGTTGTACAGAATTGTTTTCTCAGTAGAAGCGATTTTATTTTTGAAAAATAAAAAAATATATAACAAAAATAGAGGGTACGGATGTGTAATAATAGAAGGAACAATTATCGTGTACAGTGAAATCTTTCTCATACGGACACGCTCATATCTTTCAGCAGACATCTTTTTGTGGGCACGCTATATTAGTGTTTGTAATATATTTTTCATTTATAAATCGTTTCAGAAATTTGGTATAGTAAACTTTAAATTTATTACAACTAGCTAATACTATATAATAACAATCTATTGTGATTTTAGTTACACGTGCATTCAATAGAGTTGAGAGCTTGCGTTTATATTTTTTATATTATCCAGCATCGGGTACAGAAATTGGAGTGAGCACAGTTTAGCATAATATTTCTTTTCAACTAGACGCTGTTTTAAGTAATAGTTACGCTTCCCAAACCAAGGACATCATATTAACTTCCCAACTGTAAACAATTCAAAACAATTCGAATATTGATCGATGATAGTTTTTATTCCAAAAATACATATTGGCATATAAATAATGATAGCAAGAATAAAGTATCGGCACACTCCTTACCACATAAATTAAATTAATTCTGAATGATCGTTTCTAGAATACGAGGATTCCTATTGTCAACTGTACGACCGAATAATGCGAGAGGTATATGTACAGTCAGTCAGGGAAATAAGTATCCATACAACCAATAATATTGACATAATTTCGGAATAGCGCCTAATAAGGTTTTTTTCTAATTTTTCTTAAAGATAGTAGGTTAAGAACAAATATAAATAACGCTTCACAAAATTAAATTTCATTCTAAAAATCTACAAATTGTTGGTGGAAATAAGTATTCATACAGACATATGCAAAATGATTTTATAAATATGTGATTGAATTTTAATATTTAGTGGGATAGCCATCTATTGCAACAATAGCTGCTAAGCATCTTGGCATAGACTCTATCAAGTACTAACTTACTAGAAATATGTGGAGGAATGCTTTATCATGTTTCCCATAATTAATTTTTTTTAATAATTTTTGTTGGAAACACATGTACTTTCAATTCCTGCCATAAATGCCCGACAGGCTTAACAGTCGGTGACCGTGGAGAAGTTTCGAGTAACCATCGTGTGTTGTAGAGTATCTAATCCAAAACTAAATAAAAATTATACTTTGAGTAATTATCCATTTTTTTTTAATGTTCTGGTATTCATGTTTATTCAATGTTCGTTCAATTCAAAACTCCACATGTCATAAAGTTTCAACCATCATACCCGTAGGTTACAAATTTTCTGGTCTCGACACGGCCTTTTCCATTATATAAGTCATAAATGAATGTTCGCACAAATCTCTAGTCTCTTCTTTCTATTTACAGTATTAATAAGAGATTTTCTGCGTACCGCTGGCACATGTAAACCTGATTCGCGCAGCCTACTTCGTATTGTTTTCGATGTTACACATTTCCCGATTCTTTTTTTAATACTAGTAATGCTAAATGACGAATTTTCAAACGGATCTCATTGGAATACTTGAATTGTGTTGAAGCTAGTGTAACACGTTTCATTCAAAATTTATGGAAGACACGTGGAATAATCATACCCTACTGCTATACGCCTAGTAAAAATCCGTTAAAATATGCTTTTAATAAATTTTTATAAATTACAATATCACATGTTAGAATATTGACCAACACATTCGCCTATACGACTGAAACGATCGAGACGTTTCCTATTTCGTATTGTATGACTTTAAAATTGCATATTTTTGTGTTACTCAGTATTTGTTTTGAGACCTAAAACATACATTTTTTTATTATCAATTTAATTATTCAAAATTATAAAATGACTATCTTCTAATTTCCACTCCCTCTGTTTCGAGAATAACCCCCTTGGTACGTCCAATATTTATGTATGAGCATTTGCTTTGTATTTAATCCCTCGCCCCTCAATTCCCAGGCACAGTGAATAAGTAACAAGTAACTGTACTGTAAAGAGACTCATACTTTGTGTTTTTTATTGTAAGTAATTCCAAATCCAAATCCAAATCATTCCAAACAAACAACTTTATAAATACAATAATAGACAATGCCTTCTAGATATTAATAAAAACACCAATTCCAATGAATCACTATTTCTTCAATTAGTTCTCAACATACAGATTTATTACAACAGCGAAAGCAAGTTGAGAAATTTATATTTTTATTTATAAGAAGATGGTTTGTTATGTTCAATACTTTAAATACCGAATGACACGTTCCTTTGTATACCTAACGTTATTTATTACTTTATGGTTTGCATATAAATGAACTGAACATAAATTATATGAAGTTCATGTGTTCGTTTGTTACCACAGAAAGTAATTTCTTTTTGAATTTATAAATTGCTTTTTTGCTGATGTATGAAGGTATTAAATTCACTTCCTACTAAAAATGTTTCAGTATGGAAGGCAAGGCTTTTAGTCTCGAAAAATAAAATTTTTGAATTTGTTTTAAACAAGTAGGTAGTTTAAAGTAAAAGAGCATTATTGATCACACTGAATTATGCGATTTAGGAATCGCATACAACAAGTTTGTACAATCAACATTTACTGGTTATATTGTAAAATGCAATTTTAAGATTATTTCATTTTTAAACTTCATTAAACTATGAAATTAATTATTATAAATTCATAAGAAACTATGTATATGCTCTGAATCGGTTATCGAATGATTACATCATTAGTCAAAACATGTTTGTTTGAATAATTAATTGCAGTGAATCACTGATCATAAATATTAATTATATTCAACTGTTATTACGCACATAGGGTAATGTATTGCATGTGGATAGCAGATAGATTTATATGGTAATCTCGGTATGGACCTACTGTCACGTAACAAGACTCGTATTGGTTGCTTAATATTTTCAAATTTCTTTGAAAATTATGCGCGCTTTCATACGTAATGCAATTGGTTTACATATAACTATTTTCCCATAGGGCTTAGTTTCTTGCAAGCTAGGTGTCTAAATCGGCTTTTAGGGTGAAACAATAGCGAAGCGGTGGGACTAGAGGCAAAGGAATGAGAAAATAAACTTTACATATTAAGAAATACAATAATACAAGCGATTCCATTTTTTTATGTGATTAATGTCTCATCCTTTTGCCTCTAGTCTCGAGGTTGTACTTTTTTGGTTGTTCCCGGCCTTTACTTACACCAAAATTTCTTTTTTGGATAAACATATTAAGGATAAAGAAATATTTCTACTTGCCCTAAATAAAAATGCTTTCGTCTTCAAGCATTATATGTATTTGTTCTAAATCTGTTACATTTCTACGGAAAGCATTTTATTATGGCTACTATAAAACCATAGCCTTTGCTAGGATAAGCATGCTCCATGTTTTTGTTTTTTGGCACATATTTAAAGTTAATATAAAAACGCATTGTTTTAAGTATAATAAATATTTAGTTTTTATGTATAAAATTATATTTACGCCAAGTACACCGCATTTTATACTTAGATTTAGACTATTTATATTTAAACTAAGTAAAAATTGTTGTCCGTGTGTATATAAAGATATATATAAAGATATAAAGATTACAGAATTCAGCTTAAAGAAATCTGTACCTATCACTGTTTTTTTTTTAAGTTTTAATCGTGTAACCCCTTATTTTAACCAAACTCCGCAGCTCTGGTAATCAATCTCTTACTTGGAATGCACGTGCCTTCTCTGGTTTTTATTTTTTAATACAGCCGCAGTACCTCGTGGCATAAGATAAACATAGCCACGGCAATTGGGAGAACTGACTCTGAATTAGGAAAATAGCTTCCGTAATTAAGATGTGAGAGTAAAAGCGTATTTACGTGCATGACACGCGGGATACAAACATAAAACATATCCCCTGCACTTGCGACGAATTTAATTATAAACAAATACTGTAAGCTTCCCCTGCAGGAGGGAATAGTTAGGGTAGAATGCTGTTGTATTAACCACCTGTGCAGGTGCACAAACCAGGTATCAAAAAAATGTTTTCTGAAATCAGATCTATTCTTTTCATTTGATGTGCCGCTTTTAAACAGGATGATACCAATCTGGTAAAAAAATAATTTTCTATATTTTTATTCTGTACATTTTGCACCAGTTAATAGAAAATAGTTTTTGATTTAATAAGTATCAGGCTTTTTCCTTCTAAAAAAAGAAAAATATTCCTCCATAAAGTTTGTGTGGCCTAAATACGTTATTAATTCGTGTCAATAATGACAGATAATTCAATTAATGAGAGGAAGGTATACAATAAATTATTATTTATCAATTAATAATTACAAGCAACCCCTGCAATTATACCAAGAATTTCTTCAAAGCCATTCGAATTTTTTCAAATTAGAAAATACATTTTTTGTTTGGAATGAGTAGTTATTTAAAATAAAAAAACACAGTCTCTTCACAGTATATTGTTAGATACGCATTTTGCGGCAACTTTCAATGCACAATGACTTGTTACTTGTTCATTGAACCTGGGAATCATAGTTACTAATGCTAACATCGATTTTTTTTATTCTATCGGGTGTGACAGATTAAATACAAGGCAAATGCTCGCACATAAATATTGGGCGTCGATTGGTATCGAAACAGCGGGAGTGGAAATTAGAAGAGATGTCACAATTGCTTCAATTTTTGAATAAATGACACTCTTGAGTTAGAATTCTCTCGATTTCTGAGAATATAATTTCTCTTGATATTTAGGAGGAAATTGTACTTAGTGTTTCTCGGCTGTGCCAACCGATCTTCGATTATTTCCATCGCTACAAAGTTACATTAGCAACAAAGTAAGAAATCTAACAAAAATGGCGTTGTTAATTTACAGCATAATTTACTACACATTCGAAACTAGATTTACTACTCGTTGACAAACTCGATGAATTTGTTAGTTATCAGGCATTTATATAAATAAAAAGGAAATCATTTTAGTTTTATTTTCAAAAACGAAAGAATATTTTTGGGAAATGTAGGCACTTTTCCAACTACATATGAACCAAACTTTATCAATAGCTAATGTAAATAATCCCTAAATTATACAGCGTGGTCTTAAAGTACCCCTCTACATACTAACGGCAGAAGCTATCGCTTTTAGAAAAAAATAGGTAAATTTTTATTTTTTTATGAACCAACTTTTGCATTTAACGCCCATTTAATCGCATTTTCGGTGTCACCGGAAGTGGCATAACATTCTCATTTTAAGTAATATATATTTTCACAAATTCTACAGTACCACATATGTTATACTTTAACTTAAGGAATATGATTATATGCAGTAATAAAAGTTTTAATAATCTACTTTGATGCTACGCAAAGTTGGATAAGAAATATCGTCAAATTGTTTCTTGTAACGCCATACTGAACTAAAGGGCTCGTTGCTAAGCAAAGAAACCATAACAATTGTTAAACTATCAATCTTAATTCCAAAAATATACGCTATTCTTGTTATGTATTTTTATTATATTGTATATATTACATATTTGTTATATTTGCGTTCTTTGTTCTCGTCATTATTTTCTCTCATTTTAACTTGTTTTATTAACCGTTTCTTCTTTATTTTATCGAACTTTATTGTAATTAATTAATTATTGGTAGCATTGTCTAGGTTTGTTAGTGTCTCATAAACACTTTGGTTAGTCAGTTCTTTATGTTATTGATTTTGTAACGGCCTGTGTATGGATCACGTATGATAACTTTAAGAACCTAATTTTAATATTCAGCGAACTTCAGTGAACGCCAGCAATTATCACCGGCCCTTGCACAGCCGAAGATATTTGAATTTTGCGTTAAGAATGGATAGATAGGATGATAAAATCTACAAAACTAACTGCTTCAACAGAAGATAATATAATTTGAATCATTGTACAATTTGTCGCCCAATAACGACAAATAAGGTAAATTGTTGCCAGATTTACATAATGTTAAAATTGGCACAGCAATTTTGCATGCTTCATGCTAAAAGTATAATAAAAGTAACAACATAGAAACCCTAAAAAGCAGACATAATGTCCATGAAAAACTAAGTTAAAATGAGAAAAAATAATAATCAACAACAACAAACAAAGAACGAAGGCATTACAAATTCAAGATGTAATAACATTAAACAACAAGCTTTTGGAATTTATATTTGATGGTTTGGCAATTGTTATGGTTACTTTAACAGGGAACTTTCTGGATCAATCTGATGTCACAAAAACAGATCATCAATAAAACTTTTATTGCTGCATATTACCATATTTCTTAAATTGAAGAGTATAACATTTGTGGTATTGTTAGATTATTGGAAAGTTTAAGGCTTCGATATATTTTTCCATATAAAATGATTAGGATTCAAATTATACAGAGATACACATTTTGTTGTTAATGCACTATACAAGGAAACTGTCAAGGTATTTGTTAGCGTTTTAATTAATTTGGAATTTTATACTGCGCAGAACCATAAGAAACAAATTTTTTACTTTCACGAAATGTTTTACAGTAGTAGGTGACGTAGTAAATAAAAAAGTATACGTAAGACTACCTCACGCTGCAAGAATTTAACATCGAAATGTTACACATCGCACAGCATTTACACAAGCGATAAGTATATATTTAGTAAAGAGTAAATATGCAATTTTGTAAATGGATTTACATTCATAGATGACTTATTATAAATTATGCAATGCAAATATTATTCGAGTATCGAAAAGATATTTGTTTCATACCCAAAAATTAATTTTTTTATATTAATAACAGAAAACATTAGCATTGGAATTGGCAAAGGAAATAGGATTGATTGTATTCTCAGCTATTTCATATAATTAAGTTATTTCGTTATTATTCATCTTTGCAACTAGAAATTGTAAAATTAAGAATATACAAAATGTGAAAATTGACGTATTTGTATTAAATCTATCATCACAATTGATCACACCTATAGTAGTAATTTAATAACAATTACGTATGAGCAATGCATCATACGCAATTGTTATTAAATTACTACTATAGGTATGATCAATTGTTACTTTATCTACATTATTAACTGTCCATAAAAACATAAATAATGTATATTTGAAGGGTACATCATCAGTCCTAAAATGGTATTTTGAAGATAAGTGACGTGATCGAAATGGATTTTAAAGTTCAACAAGTCGAATTTACAGTATGCACTTTGGATGTGCATTAGGGATGACTCATTTTCAGTGAAAGTGAAAGATGAATGCAGCTCAATTTACAGTTATCCCTTTTCGATAGTTTTAAAAATGGCTGCGTGTGAATTAGCGAGTGCAGGACTTCAAATAATTAATTTTGCTCTTGTAGACGAATGCCGTAAAATTTTAGACAATTAAAAAAACGGCGCCCTCTTTGTATGCATTTTACGAACATTTATTTTGTAATAGTTTTCACTTTTATCGTTCCAAAGACATTTGCAAGATTTTTACGATTTTAAAAATAATATTGTTCGTCTTTCCGGCGAAAGGCAATTATAAACAGAAAAGAAATAATTATATATAAAAAAATATAAAAATAATTATTTTAAAATCTAGGCACACTTCTAAAGAAAATGAAACGGGATAAACCATTTATTCCATTCATTCAGTGTTAAGATGTACTACTCTATTCACTGTTCCTTTCCGATATTGACTTTGGATGAAATGATGATGAAAATATATTTCGACATCGATTTGCATTGTTGAAATAAAATAATTAAAATACAATCACTTATACATAATCGGCTTTCTTCTCCAAAGTACACTAAATTACTGCAGTGCGTGTGGTATAAAAGCAAGGATGAAAAGCCTAAGAAACTGAACCACCCAGTGACTCATGCTTTTTCAAATTTTGAGAATACAGGTGTTCTGTATGTGGTGCAGTGGTAATAGTACGCTGCTTCTGGCGCGAAAATGATGTTTGGTTTCAACATTTTTTTGAGTTGCATTTTCAACAATAGATAATTTAATAGGTATCGTTTTCTGATTAATGAATTTGTCTCTTTTCTATATCAATGTATGTATACCAGAAAACATTCAGTACGCATATTCAATTCAGAGGGGCTTTTCATTAGTCTGTTGTAGTCGGTTTCATGTTGTGTTCGAAGTATCGAGTCTTACAGAGTATAGTCTTCTTTTATTAATCTATATCCACTACGAGTGTCCCAAGTAAAATGGCGAGCTTTATTCCTAGGGTAAAACGTTTGTTTTGTTTACGTTAATGTCGCCTGAAAATATCGGTTCATAATTTTTCTTGTAATTCATTACTTTCTTCCAATGTCCATTTCTCCGTGATTGTATCTATGCATGTCTTACATCGATAAAGATGTTGAACGATCTTTCTAAAGGTATAAGAACATTTTTTCATCACGACGAATATCCTTAACCGAAAGAAATGTGGGAACATATTTGATGCTGCAAACGTTCCACGGATCTTATTCAAATATTGGTATCTAATTTTATCAGCTGTCAAGGAGGTACGTATTTTATAATATTTTTAAATACTATGAATTGTGCATTTGAATTATTTACATTGTGTTATTGTACTAAGTACAGCGCTACAAGTTTACTGGCGGTGGCGGTGAATGATGATGCAATGGAAGACCGCGCACGATAATTCGACTTCTTCGTGTATTTCCGTTGCGTAGTGCAATATACTCGATATGCAAGAAAAATACACGAGGAAGTGGAATCGTCATGCGCGACCTTCCGTTACGTCGTCACCCACATAAAGCATGCAACAAATTCCTTCTTTCCTAAAATAGAGATATTCTGAAAAAATCCTCAGACAGGTCGTGCATCGTATTGTGCATTACATCTGCTTGTGACGTCATCACTATTTTAATTAAGACGTCATCCATATATTTTTTAAATGGAACATATGCATATTGTTTTTCTCTTAGATTGGTTTTAATGAACTTTGTTTTTCCAACTAATGAATTTATTCCCTAGTGCAAATATTGATGAAACTCTGTGGTATCAACAAGGTGGGCTGCCTCCGTATTATACAGCCCACATTTGAAGCTATCTTGACCAAGTTTTGTACATTTCAATTTCTTTTGTGGCAATTTAGTGTTACTGTTATATAATTTCGTCGTTTTCAAATTATTAAAGGTCTCCGAAAATAATGATTTTAAAATGATTGTACTTTGAAAACTGTTAATTACCCAACATAAGTATGATATATTTTTGGAATTGCCTATGATTGTACATTCCAAGAAAGACAATATATATAGGACGTTCCACTTAAAAGAGTGATGACGTCAGAACCAGATGTATATAGTAGGATGCGTGACTTAAAATAAAAATAGACCTGTCTGAGCATTTCTTCAAAATGTCTTTATTTTTATGGAAAAAGAAATTTGTTCCATACTTTATGAACACAGTGTACACATGCTATATATGAGTATGTATATCTCCGATTGGTACTCGATATTATTATTCCCTTCTCCCGTCTGCTATATGTTTGTGGGTACGCACATGCTTATTACAATCCTGGCGCGGCGCGCGGAATGCCAGGTCTGCTCATAATTCACAATAACCTATACGGTTCATTCTTCTGCATTTTTGATAATTTTTACTGTCTGTGATAGGGAGCACTACTCCCTGAATTAACCTTTCTATTGGAAACTTGGCAACGTTTAAGACTATTTTATCTCCATAAGAACAATATTTCGTTCTCAACGTGAAACCAGTTATAAAACGTTTTTTTTGCCTTACATTCTTTAAGATTCCCAAGAATGTTTTTTTTTCGCACTTATTATATGAATCTGCGCGACAAAACTGTGTCTTATGTCTTAATAAAGCTATACATTATCCGATTAACAGGTCCGTATCCAGGGTATACTACAATATCATTTACGGATAAAACGACAGTATACTATAATTCGTAAATAATATTCAATTCAATTAAACGATCTTCTTTCTCGAATTGTCACTTCATTTAATTCGATCAGGTGGTCTCCTACACGAAAATTCAATATGCAGCGGATGTTGTTACAAAATTTGTGAATAAGATTAACAGTTTAAAATAAGTTAAATACAAATGTACATAAATACACAATATATTGATTTTGTAATTGCGCTCAGAAAGGAAAACTGGCTCGGAGACATTGCGATGTTTAGCACGTAAAAAATCCTTACATTTTGTTGTCCAATTATGTTCTTCGATGTTGAAACAAGTTTTTAGTTGTATAAATTCATCTTAAATGACAGAAGGCAGTCTACTACAAGCAACAATTTATAAAAAAAAAAAACATTATTAATTTGAAATATACAGCAATTATTAGTTTTGGAAATTTATTCTAATTCTAGTTCTAACTTTCGAAGATAGAATTTCTACGATATAAGATTGAATTCTAAATACGGATCTGTTAGCTCGATTCACAATATTCACCTCTTTCCTTACTTATAGCACTTGTTTCTCAATACTTTCTATCTCTAACATACTTTATACATTGCTGTTTCAAATCCAGCTAAGGGGAGGGATATTTTTCAAGACTTCTTGAAAAATAGTATTCATTATACAGACACACAGTATCTCTGGTAATGTAAATATCTACAAGTAATAGCTAGTTACATATCGCTTTTTAATTTAAAAATTGAAAATAATTGACTATGTCATAAATGTTAGTTTCTCATCGGGTCACACAAAAGTTAACAACCCTGCCAAATATAATTGTAAGTTAGATCTTCCTTGCTAAGGGTCGAAAATTAATCCGCCTAAACCTACAGATGTCCTACTGTCCCTACTGCGATAGTTCAAACCTTTCAAGTAATGTAACAAACAGTGTATCCTATTTTTCAAAGATATCTCTGCATATACGGGGCGATCAATAAATAGCGAACCACTGACCCACTTTATTATTCTAAATAGAATGCTTTAAATTTTATCAAGTTTTTAGTTTCCTCATCTACAAAGAACCCAACGTAATATAGGTTTCCTATTTCTGGCAATGTCAAGATATTTATAATTTTGTTCAATGACCTAAATATATCATCTATATGCATGTACCTATTTTTTCAAGAAATCGGAAATGCAAATACATTATAGCATAAATTTTTATGCTATTAAAACGCCTTGGAATTATACAGAATTATTATTTGGCGCCAAACATTGTGCAATTCAGACACCAGATACGTGATTGTTTTAAATGGCGCCATATATTTTTTCTATATAGACCGAGTAGGAAATTTTCTGTAACATTTTTATAATGTTAAAAGTAAGAGATACTTTCAGTTAAACACTTGTTCGTTTAGGACATTGAATCCAAGTGAATTCTGGTTTTAGAATAGTTTGGTTACCATGATAACCGCAAACAAAACACACACATTACTGTTTCCCAACTGTTAATTCCAAAAGTGGCTACTTGCGCAACGAATTACATTAATATGTGATCATATATATGAGGAGGTACATTGTAAAACACAGTTTTTGAATTGTATGTTTTCCTACAAATAGCATAAATACTATGTTGTATATGATGGAAGATATTAATGTAAAAGTTCCCCAAAATTTTGTACGTTCTTTTAATTTACCAGGGCCCATAAAAGAATGAATATTGGATTTTATTATTTGTCAACAGCGTTTTGCATTGTACCCCATACATATAACGTAACCATTTCGGAAGGCAACAATTAGTTACAAATATGTACCGAGATGGAAGTACGAAATTTCGAGCGTTCCTTGTAGGTAGATATTAAATGTTGCAATAAAAATTACAGTAAAGATTATTTTGGAAAAATATTAAGAGAAGCTTTATTTTATAATTCTTTACCGTACCTAAGGGTCTATCGATGATCTTAATCAGTACTTGCGTTCTTTTTAATATTGGCGGGTATCGCACTTATTAGAGATGCCAAAATATTTTTGCTTGTTGTAAGACAATTTTTGATCAGTTGAAATCACTTAAAATGTAACAGTATGAAGCGATTTCTTTCATCGAAGAAAAAAGTAAAATTATCTAAAAAAAATTAAAATTTTTACGAAAACTTTTATGCATGAGTGTACTAATATAAATGCTTTTTCGTACGAGCTTCATCGTGGTATATTTCACACATTTCAAAGTCATACATTGCGTTAAACTACTCTTAGCTGAATGTATGAGTTTAATAAAACAATAATACAATACAGAGATGCACTATCAAAGCGTCTGCTATTAAAGCAATAGAGAGTAGGTGGTATGCGTTTTCCTTAAATGCTTGCTGAATAAAAAGAAGAATTATAAATGGTGTAACCGTAAGCAACAAGCATTTAAGAAAGTATGTTTAGAAAAATAAAGACAGAATGGTCCAAATAAAGATTCTACGTGCAGGAGAAATTGCGACTGAAGTAGATAAATCATGTAAGCCAAAAGGAGCAAGTCAACCAAAAACACAGAGTGCAAACACCATCTACCTGACGATTCCACCGACGCCTCTACATCTAGGGAGCAAGTTCCGATAGAGTCTACTGATCGATCCATCACCGCGCTCGGACTATCACCATTAGAATCGCTATTCGAAGGTGTTCCTTGTTGGCTGCTGGATCCTATGGCATTTCCAGCAATATCGTGCGAATTGGTAATGTGACTAGGACTGATTACAACGCATGGGATCGAAGTTTCCGGTTTGCTTTGTTTAAGTGTGGAGCTCCTGGAAGCGGCGTTTCGCTTCCTCAACGAACTGGAGCTTCTTCGGCGCGATGTGTTAAGAGGTGGTCTGGAGTCGGTCGGAGGTGCGGCTAGGGGTAGGGAGCAGGGACGACGAGCTGGGGTCGGTGATGTCGGAATCCTGGTGACTCCGAGTAAGAGTACGGTTGAACGATCTTCCGGTAGGTCACTGCACCCAATGTACAACAAGCTCAGCACAACATATTAACAGCAGATACACAACAATGCCACATCAGCAATAATATATATTTATACAGAGTGTTGAAATAAAAAAATACGTCTAATGCTGCATTGGATATACAGGGATATCTCTGAAAGTAATTAATACTTTTTTTTTGAATTTCGGTAGACAATATTATAAGTAAGAATCTATTTTATTTTTATTTTCCATTTCATAGCGCTCTTAATTAAATCGGAAACAAATATTCATCGTAGTTAATAATATAGCATATTATCATGGGTCAAATATGCACTTTGAGAAATTAGTTTTTTTCTAAAAATGTTGGCAGATGCTTCAACATCAATTTAAACATGAATGTATAATATAATACGTAGTAGATTATTTCCAATAAATATTTCATACACAGATACAGATACAGATATAATCTTTGCAAAGTAAACGGTGGGGAGACATCTTATCTTCTTAGATTCTCGCACTATAGCTAACACCGGTGTAGCTTTGACTGAAAATTAATTTCTCAAAGTTGGTACAGACTAAATCCAGTGGCGTAACTAGGTTCTTAAAGACTCTGGTACAGAAGGTCCAAATGGAGCCCTACTAATCTATCTAGGTACACATCATGTTATAAATTAGATTTAATCATACATAGAGAATTATGCATGCGTAATACTTGGTTTTACAAATTTGAAGAATAAGGGCATTAAATAATGAGATGTTAATTGTGCTGATTTGATTTTCTATTAGTCTAAAAAGTTCAGCACTAACTTGCATCGTTACAATAAGATCAACAGAAGTAGAATAGATGTTATTTAAGACCTACGGGCTTACCCATCTCAATTAAAAATAGCTTGGTCGTGGTCTCGTATGAATAATTAATTGACTTTATAAAATTAAAATGACTAAGTATTATTTAACTAAATGTATTTAGCTACGTTAGCAATAAAAACAAACCAAAAAGTTTTCTTAATACCAGCAGGAAAAAATATTCATTCCTTTTCATTTTCTACTGGCAGTAGAGCCAATCCACTAAACCGTTCTTGAGACGCCGAGCTTCTAAATTAGTTTTAATTTAGATAATCTTTCAGCTTTGACCACTGTAACAAGAATAATTAAATATATACAGTAGGATAAGCAGAAGCTACAGAACTATGTTCACCTAACAGTAGCAAGCTATTCCACGTCAGGCATGTTTTTAATGTTAGATTTGAAGGAACTTCTAACTGGTAATATTTGTGATTTAAATAAGTTCGCCAGAAAAAGTTTCTGTAAAATGTTCAACTTCTTTACAGATATTTGAGATAAGAACGTTGGTATCCAATCAATAATGTTATGAAATTGAAAATATTTTTAAGAAATAGATCTTTATTCATAATGCTGCCACCGAAATTTGAAAATTTTATATTTTAATTATTTCCAGAGATACGGCCATTGTCGCGAATGACTATATAAGCGTACTTTAGATAATATACAAATATTTCCGAATAGAGTTCGGAAGAGGGAAACCTAGATTTAGGCGAAAAATAGAATGCCTGTTTGTCTTGAAACTACAATTTCGAATATCAGATTTGCAATTGCTATACAGGGTATATAAAAAAAATAATTTTAATTATTTCGATTTTTTTTCAATCTAACGAAAATATTTAAAAAATCGTGTTTATTCCACGAATTACCCGAGAAAGTCTAATAAATATTCTCCCATAGTAGTTAATTTCGTAGATAATACAAATTCTTACATGTACCATCAACTAAAGTGAAGTTAATTGGTCACTGGATCAAGGCCGTAGACTGAGCATCTTTTTTTTGTTTAAAAGGTGACCGACTTCACTCCAAATTCGGGGTGAAGTTAATCACCTAGATTAAAATACACTTTAGAACTCAACTGGACAATCCTAAGACTTTGTTTATAAAATGTTTTAAAATTAAAATACTTTGCAGTTTTGATGTTCGTCTAAGGCGTTGTGTGGGGGAAAATACGAGCACGTCTCACATTATAACAAACATAATTAACATAAAATAAACATATAAAATCAACTACCTTAAATCTAACACCAGAACAGAATAAAATTCGGCGATAACCATTTGACCAATATTTGTTTTTTTTTTTATTATTATTTGAAAGCACACAAAAGATAAATTTACACATTATCTTTGCAGACAGCATTTATAATATATTGATTGTCACTTAGAATGGTTAGTGTCGGCATATTTTCTACAGATTCGGAGGATATTTTTGATTTCACATATCGTACAAATTACAAAATTTTAGTTTCTAATTTTTAATAGCTTATGGAAAACTTACTGTTCACATTTAACTCACGGTTGTTTATCAGTCGGTTATGCTATTGTAAATAGAAAACAACTGATTGTTTATGTGAAAAACCTAGATTGACCGACTTAACCCTTGGTAAGCTGGGTTTAATCATTCAGAAATATTAGAATAATAAAATATCAAGTAGTCTATTTAGCTGTGATCTTTCAAATTGATAGTAAAATTTTTCATATATCTGCATAATGGGGACAGTAAAAATCTGATTTTCTTTTTTCGTTTTTATAACGAATTAGTTTTAAAATTAATCATTCCCTCATTATCTCGACGGAAAATTTATTTTAAAATAGACCAGAAGTGTTAGATATAAAATTATATAGTGCAATCACGAAATCTAAATACCACTCAACAGTCCAATCCTAATACATATCTCTATTACATGCGTAGCTGTCATCTAATTTAGTACACTTAGTACCTCTAATGCCACATATATACTAATTTCGTTCTAAAAATTGTTTAAATAAGTGGCGAAAACTTTACTAAATGGTGCGAAAACATGTGGTAGAACTAAAAACTAAAATATCCCTAATTTCTCTAGCAAAACAGTTTGACAGCAAGCGATTTCTCTTATTCATTTCATGTGACCTTTACTAGTCTCTATCTTTAAAGGTTTTAGATCAGATAAAACATACACATTCACGAAATCTAAATTCATTTTCTTCAAACACTCTGTAATTATTTTATACAAATATATTTAAAATTCGCAATTACATTATTAAACGAAAAATATGAGAGAATTAAAATAGAATCATACAAAACTGTATCAAATTAAAAAATGTGTTAGATAAACTTGCAAATACTGCAATAAAACATTAGCTTAAGACTGACAAAGAGTGCAAATTGACTTGTTATAATTGAAGAAAAAGATTTGAAATAGTTTACCTAAGCAAAATACTAGATAAATATCAAATTTCATTCATAAAAATAAAAATCACGCACAAACAAATGCACGACTAAATACACTATAGGTACAATGACGCACAGAAAACAATGCATTAACAGATATGCTTGAGCATGCACGCACAGTCAATCCAAATAAGTAGGCGAAGGTCATGCCTTCAATTGAATACTCCCGTAAGAGATCTTGAACTCGCTTATGATATGATGATTTGATGATTCACCTACTTTTAAAACGGATTATGTCAAAAACATTCGTTAAGCGACACTTGGGAAAACTTGGAGCTATGTACACTGTATCGGTAAGGATCACTTATACCGGGTGATCGTTTAAGGATGGGCTTAACAATGGTAAGTTAAACAGGATTCAAAAAAGTAATCAAAAGCATTTCATTAAAAATAGTTTTAAAAGCAAAAATTCTTCAAAGCGGGTTGATATTACCGTCAGTAAATGGCTCACGTAATCTTGCCATAGGTTTGTTTTTATTCCTAATGATGAATTCCTTCAAATAAAATAAAGGCACGAGGTTATAAATAACTTTGGCTTGTCTTAACGGATTCTTAAGAACTCAGATTCGTTTTAAAGAGAAATTTGAGGAGATTAAGAAACCTTATTCAATTGGAGCAGATGTTTCTCTAATGAAGCGCAAAGGGGTGTCGTTTGAAGGCAATTCTTTTTTTTTATTATTTTTAAATGGAGCCACAAAAATATACCCTACTTTTGTGGCTTATCACTAATAAGTAAAGTCCCCCACTTTCCGTAAGTTTCACATGCGTCGGTATGGAAGTGGTCGTTTGGGTGTGTGATTCGTAATATATGCGTAAATTTATGTTTCGCATATTACACTTATGGGATGGATTGAGGACGCGACACCGATATAAGTATAGAAGTAGAGAGATTTATTAATGAAATGTGCATTTGGCAATATGCATAAACCTACGAAAAATAAGAATAGTACATATCATATTACGAATCACACACCGGAACGACCCACCTCCACACCGACGCCTGTGAAGCGCACGGAAAGTGGCGAACTTTACTGATAAGACTCGCAGTAGAACAAAATGGCGAAAACCGGGTGCTACTACTTATTTTTTTTTCCAAAATTATAACATTCCGGATATTAGCATTATGTTTGCGACTACAGACTTAAAATGATAAAATATAAAATTTTTTACTAAGAAAAAATAAAAAATCAGAAACAAATAGCCACGTGACAAAAAATTACAAAACAAGGAGCTCTTCTAATGCCTTAAATGTTCAAACTATCTGCCATTATTACAAATGCAAATGTCTATTTCTCCGCTTTGTGTTTGTTTTAAAACGTGCTGATAATTTATTATTTTGGTGAGTAAAGATTTGTGTGTAAATTTGAATTAAACGTGTCATTTTATCCGCTACTGTACAATCTGTAATACTATCCAAACAATATCCACAAATTCAAGCAGAATTTGAGCTATCAAAATCCGGTATCGCACGTTTAAATAAGACACTTTAAAAGGGTGAATTGCTGTATGAAAACCTTTATTGAGACAGCAAAATCGTGCAATATGCCAAAAATATTGGCATTGAATTGTTCAATTATGGAAAGGAGTATTGTGAGCAGATGAATTGAAAATTCAATTGTTTGATGCTATTAAGTAATATAGTAGTGGACGAGTGGATGAAAAGAAATATTTTATGTCGTGCCAATACTACGAATAGTTAAACAAGAAGGTGGTTCTGAGCTTGTTTGATGACCATTTTCCTTCGATAGAGTTAGGAACTTGCATCGAGTTAATAATGGAAAACGAGGTTATTCAGAAACCTTGTATTTTTTTTTAACTAAACGAAGGTATATCATTTTCTTAAAATTTACCTAACCATCTCTTATTTGTGGCTGGTAGTGTATGTAGTTAGAATGCATATCTGTGTTAAAAAGATTCAGTAGTTATCACAAGGTTAAATAGATATAGATAGCATCCATATTTCAAAGTCATAAATATTTATGGAAACTGGTTCAACTGTCCTTAATAAATATTTACCAAGTACGCACGGGCAATTTGTAATACGAAAGAAATGTTAATTTATGGAGATGTATTAAGAAATTATGATTATACATATCTAAATGAATGATGAAGAATTAATTTGAATTGACGTAAGATTGTTAATTTTACCGTATGCCAATAATTTTTCTAATATATTTGGACAGATTATGTAAATCTGGGAAAACGGATACTCATTTTAATCTAGAAACTACCAAAAACTAAGAAAACTAAAGAAATAACGATTGAACGTGTCCCATTAACTGTTGAAGATCGGTGGATGAATTCAATGAACACAAAAAGAATATTATTTTTATTCAACAAAAAGCAAAAAAATGAACCGTTTATTATATAACTGGCAAACGTTTGGAAACACCTAAATATATCCAATAATAGTGCAGGTATTACTATGATATTCAGTACTTGTAGGTAGCTGATTATGGAGACTAATTTTAATCTAGCTTCAGATTTAACCGGAAGTCGTTCTCAACACTGACATTTTAAATGAAACACCTTATATATGTATGTTTTACTTATATTTTCATAGACCACAGTATATCAATTTCAAAAATGTACAGTTTTCTCTACCTTCCGTCATTTCCTACAAAGATATTTTATATTTGTTAAATTTGGCTACAACAATCGATATATACATTTTTGTATAAGCGCATTAGTTTGTAAACAGAACACATCAGAAAATGCCTAAAAACAATAACCAAAAAATAAAATGCTAAGATGGCTTAGCTTCCGCATGGTATTGATGGAACAATTCACGGCAACCGCATGTATTTTTTTCTCTCCGTTTGTTGCGATTGCCGTGAATTATTCCATCAATACCATGAGAAAGCTAAGCTATCTTAGCATTATATTTTTTGGCATTAGTTTGTGTTTAAAATTACCCATCTGAATGAAAGAGGATGAATGGAAATTTTGATGATTCACTATAGAAATAGACAACCATATTACCACGAAATTGGTGAAATGTTCAATTATCTACTTCCAAATCGCGAACTAATAACATGCTCCTTAGTTTGCAAAACATTAAAAAGGTATCAGTTGAGCGGGAGAACTTGCAATTTATCCAAAATAGAACTACCAAAAGTAGCAACAGACGACAATAAAACGGAGCGTTATAATTTCCTTAAAAGAAGCACCTAACGAAAACTCTACAGCAAATCTCTCAACACTGAGTAGGAGGAATTTTAAAAGAAATATCATTCATATAAAACCTCCTTGAAAGTGACTTCCAGATAAATCGGAAGTCAGATTAAAATGCGGATATTTCCATGTTAGTTCTCTCATAACCAGTTACTTGCAAGTACTGATTTAATAGCAATACCTGTAATCTAATTGAAGATGTTTAGGTGCTTCCAGACTTTTGCCCATCACTGTAGAAGCCTATGTTATAGAAGAACCTTGGACAAAAAAGGATTAGCAGAATTTCTCCGTAACAATCCTAAACTTAATAATTTTGTCTCATTGTTAGTGTTTGATATCGGAATTAGAATGATTTACACCTATCAATACTGAAAGAATGTCGATTAAAAAAATACAAAATTCAATGTTTCAATTTGATACCATATGAAGTATCTCTAGCGGTGAATGCCGTATTGTACTTTTGAACGGTAAAGTAACAATAAAAGGTAGCCCGACATTCCAATGTACATATTTACCCAACGCCAATAGTTACAAATAAAAAAAGCAGGACACTAACCTCTATATCTAGTTCCGTTATGTAATATTATTGTTTAACGTTATAAATATATTTTGTTACACTCTTATTGTTAGTTTGTTCTGTCATTCTGTTTCATTTATTCAAGTTTACTTTATTGTTGTTTGTCGGTAAAAAGTTACTTCCATGATAAGGTTAGCTAAATTTCATAGTAGAATAGAAAAACGTCCATAATTCTTTTAATTTTCAAGTGTTATACAGTTGAAAGGGTGTCTTTTATGAGACCACAGTCAACTATGATTACTATTTAAATTCATAGCTCATATTAATAATTTGATTGGATTATTTGATAATTATAATTATCTGCAACTTTTTCCTGGAATAGAAATAACGGAGATATTCATTTAACTAAATCCAAGAAAACTGTTTTTTCCAAAATACTTACTCGATTATAATTTTTTGAAACAAGTAAGGTGCAAAGTTAGCCCCGCAAAACTACCTCTTAATCACCTTTTTAGCTTTACTACTTTTCGAAATTGTTGTACTAAAAAACTACACAAAAGACTATATAGGAAAAACTAAACTTGTTTTTAATGGAATTCGAATGAATTATTATAAGTTGGGAACAAGATTATCGGCTTTATTCTGATCTGTCTTGTTGGTTTATCTATCTAGTATTTGGTACCTAACGTGCACGTTTATTTTTTACAATTTTTGAATTATTGGACTTAAGTATGCATAATGCTAAAGTATTCTTAAATAGAATAGTATCGTATCCTATTTAAGAGGTTTGTTATAAAATACGAGCAACTGAAGAACATCTATGTAGGCAATTATCAGCGCATACCAAACATCTAAAAATCGTAATTTCTTTCTTGAGCAGTTCCTAGTCAGATTTTTTTAAAAATTCCCCGGAAGATATAGTTTATAAACATTTCTTATTTCTGGAGGCAAATGAAGACGTGTGCTTAAAAACATACATCCTGGTAATACTAACAATCAAAAGCGGATCAAAAATTGATGAATCGCTTAAGAACTCATAATCCCCAACAGTTTACATTTAAGTGACTGATTTTATACGTAAAGTAATGCAAAACTATAAACTATGCGATATTTAAGTATCGCAGGCGCCGGCGGCCAAGTTTATATACAAAAAAAAAACCGCGTCGTCGTTGCGATGCTCGCACGGATTGCAAAAGGAATCGCTTAATGGATCACCGCAATGTTAGTTGGATTTGTATATCTAGCTCGAAAAGATAACCTCGTACTTACTGGGATGAGTTGATGCAGCCTGTGGACTGGTTAGAGCTAAATTAAATAACATTGAGGAAATGTCAAAATATATAAATACAAATAAGCCGAATACAATGAAACGTTCAGAAAAACTTTGTAGACGAACTACTCAACATGAGAACGGAAACCATCATCATCCAACAGATGACCAAAGAACAGGAAGCAAATTCATTCTAGCCCCACAATAAAGCGTTATCATCAAAAACTGATTTAAGATACTTCTCATTACTATGGAGATAATAAAGCGGGAGAATTTCAGTGCTGCTGCTGCAACAATAACAGAAGAATAACCATAATGAACTAAACATTACCTTCCATATTATAGAATCAGTTTTCGGGGAAAATCCCGAAGAGCGAAATGCGGTCTTAAACAAACGATACTCAACAATACCTGAAATAAATCACTATGAGTTGAGAACATACAAATCGAATAGCCTCCTATCATTTGCAAGATCATTAATTTGGTGAGCAATTGGCAGTCATAGTCTTTCAGATTGAATGGAATATCTCTTTAAATTATTCTTTATTATAATCCGCCCAACAGATTTTTTTAAGTAAACCCAAGAGTATCTTATTTCCGTGATGAATGACGTTAACGCATTTTGCATTGGATACGCATAGAGAAAGTAAATAAATTCAAAAGAATTCGGCTACATTTTGTTAATGTAAAAAGGTAATGAAAAAATGGTGAATATAATACATATAACCTTATATGCATTATATATTATAATACTTTTAAGGTTTAATCAAAATACTACTAATACAGCTCCTCGTGGTATTGATCACGTATGAATCGTTCGCGGCAAAAGCAATGTGAGGAAGGAAAACGCTAGCCAACAAACATTTTTATCTCTCGGTTTATTACACGTCACTATTCTACGAAATATTTTGACATATTTTTAATACATCATGGTAAGCTTGAGGAATCATTTACATCTGCAGCTACCTAAAGCACTCAGATGCAAACTTCAGTTCAGCAGTGCTTTGTTGCTGCTTTCTAGACAGCAGGCGTGTATCTCTTGGCACTAGGTGTCTCTAAAAGATATTTGGTCGTTGTTTCGAAGGATAGTAGTATAAACAGCAAATAGCGGTGCGAGACTGAGAAAAGCACTCGGAGCTACACGAATAAGGTCGAGTAGGCAAAAACATTTTCGTTGGGTAATGTTTTCTTTCCAAGCATCGCTGTTGCTGTAACTGATTCCATCAATGTGGTTTGGTTATTGTTTCTAGACATTTTTAATGTATTTTTAAAGTTTAATTATACATTCCCACATTTGAACATCCGTAACATAATATTTGCAAAAATAAATCGACTATCCTTAGCATGATGTGCAACGATAAGAGGCTTAGGTTAATGCTCTCCTAATATACACATATTAACATCATTTTGGTGTAGATTATTGAAATGAATTAGTATTGTCACATTAAGTTTTAATAAAATATGACTTGTTCGATTCGATCAAGTCAAGAGTGCAATTCCACAGGAATTAAAAGTTCAAGACGCAGGTATGTTACATTCATCATTCTACAAAAATATAATTTTTTGGCTGTTACTAATAACTGTCTACACCAGCGGTTCTCAATGTGTGTTCTACTGAACCCTTTGAATTCTCAAGTATTCATCGTCGGAACGTTGCAGATTTGTAGTACTTAAATAAAAATTTGGAGTTCAAGCAAAAAAAAGTCATTCACAGGGTTTCATGCTAAGTAACGGATAATATATGTCACAATCGCTGTCGATACCCGATGGCCTGCGTATTTTAGACCTTATCGTTTTCTCGTTTAGGTTATAATATTAGTGACGCAGAAAATAAAAAATTCTTTGATAGAAATTATAGATCTTTTGGGTTTGGGATTTGAAAAAGAAATAGATTTCACGAAAGGATAAAAGGATTTTCGAGAAAGAGATGCGAAATGATGGAATACTTGGACGGTAACTTTTAAACTTTTAAATTTCTAGAGTGCACACGAGTCTAGAATTTTTCCTAAATTTACATAGGGGTTACTTCCAATTATTTTAGCCTTTTACCTATACAACATTCGTTAAAATCTAAGTGGTTCGATCCTACGGTTTTTAAAACTATAAATTCCTAACGTAAAAATGGTCCAATGTTAAAAAATTCTTTTATTCTAATAGAAACAATATATTCGTCAAATATCTTATTCCTTTACAGATACGTTTTTACGTTTCATTGAATAGTGTTGTTTTAAGATTTTTCGGATTTTCTCGGATCGGAAAACGTATACAGGAATCAAAAAGATGTCGGATGCAGTTTATTAGAACCATGCACCTTCGATAACTACCATCACATATTGGTTTAGAATTTAAGTGTGGTCGAACATCCGTCTTTGATGAAGAGCGGCCAGGTCACCTCATTGTGCTGATTACGGACGGTATGATAATAAATAAAATAAATAATAAAGTTTATAATATCGGGTTAGCAGACCGCTAGATGAAGACTAGAAAGATTGCTAATATAATCATCTCAATTAAACGTGTGCAAAACATTCTTCACAAAAAATTAAGTATGAGAAAGCTATCAGCGAGATAGGTGCCGTGTTGACGGTTGATCAAAAATAGAATCGCGCAAAGCAATATTTGGACATATTTAAGCACGTACGAGCGAGTTTCTCCGACGTTATGGGACTATAATAAGTATGAGACATGGATACATCACTACATGCCAGAAACCAAAGTTAAGTCGGCAAATGTTTTTTTTTTCGGGCAACTAAAGAAGGCGCAAACAATTCCTTCAGCAGGAAAAGTTATGGTAATTTTTTGGGATTTGCAAGGCATCATATTAATTGATTACTTGAAGAAGGGAAGGACAAATATTAATCTACCAACGTCCTGACCGAATTGATGCCTTATCTACCATATTCGCAAGATTTGATTATCTGACTGCGGATAGCAGTTCTCGTCAAATGAAGTTATTCCCGAAATAAAGGCCTATTTTGTAAAGTTCGACAAAACCTATTATTTGGATGGTTAGGAAGGTTAGAACAACAAGGAGATTATGTCGAGAAATAAATTTATTAAATATAAAACAATTGCGTTGTCCAGCTAAGTATAGGTATTTATCATACCATCGTTGTGATTAGCAGTTCTGTAAATCATCATCATCAAACAGGATGTCTATAAAGTCTCTATCCATTTTAGTGAAAACGTTACTAATTGTGGTTTTTCTTCGCTCGGGGATTTATCAAAAGTAACTTTTTCAGATAAAAGTTGAATTACACGACCTTGGTCTAATTCGAATTGCACTCAATGGCATTGTAGCAGACACGTTCTCAAAAGTTTTTCCGGCTACTAACGAACGTTGGGAGCAATATCTTAAATGGTAATGTTGTTCACATTGTTGTTAATTCAAAATTTTGCAAAAAAAAATGGTAACTAAAAGAAAGAATACAGTTAATAATTAAATTATATCATTGTAAAATTTTATATTACAGGGCATATTTTAAATGAACATATTGAAAAGGGATGAAACAAGATTCCTAAACGTAAATGGATTATTATTTATAAAAAACATAAACCGGCATATCCGAATAATGAATCAAACTTTAAATTAATTACAAAACCGGTTAAAGAAAAACAGAAAAAAACGTAGAAATTGTTGTTTCATTAACACAACAAAACTAATTGTTTTCAAAAATTTTGCTTTTTTCTCTAAAATGGAAGGAAGCTTTCTGGACCCAGTATTCTGTATCTACTTAAAGTATCTTGCTAATACAGACTACTGTACATTTAATGATCAAATAGGTATGTATAGGTAATAATTAAATTGGATGGATAATGGCAAAGTTAAGGCATATTCTTTTTCAAGGTGAGCAATCTGAAATTAATATGTTGGTTTAAAAGAAGTACGTGTTTGTGTCTACCGTCATTCACGTGAGTCTACACGCAACACGTAATATTAACCCTAAAGTCTAACATTATCAATCAACTTGTACACAACTGTTTCTCACAAAACAAACCACAGTATCCTTTATTTATCTATTGCGTGACACGCGTTGGGTAAATTTTTTTCAACCATAAGCGTTGATATCCACGTTATACATTTTTTCTCTCACACTTTGCCTCTAATTTTCTGCGTCAATTGAGGTTGGTTTATCAATTCAATTATTAAACTACTTAATATTAATTTGAATCCATTCATTATTAATTTTTTTCTAGATATATTTACAAAAACAAATACAATTCATGTCTTAGTCCCGCATGG
Source organism: Oryctes borbonicus (assembly GCA_902654985.2). Lineage (NCBI taxonomy): Eukaryota > Metazoa > Arthropoda > Insecta > Coleoptera > Scarabaeidae > Oryctes > Oryctes borbonicus. The sequence continues at coordinate 3,648,051 of LR736867.1, read as the reverse complement.
TAACTGTTGTAACTGACTATATAAAAACGTTTGTGATGGATTCTAGGCGACTTAATTGAGTGAAACTGTTCCACTTCACAATTCGTATACGGCTAAAAATAACGCCTTGCTAATATTACCACTCTAAAAGAAAAAATAAGCGGGTTATATATAGTACGAAAAAATAACTCTTAAAAATCTATAAAAATAGAAAACCATGAGGAATCAAATTATGTGCAGAAATTTTTTACATAGAAAGTAAAAATAAATAAATTAAAGGGAGGGATTGTGTAGGTATGTAATACTCTATTTTTTCATAGTTTTTAGTTTTGTTTACACTTCAGAAAATTAAGGAATATTTTCTGTGACCATATATGTCAATATACTTATGGAAAATACTTCAAAAGCTACTAAATACTTTGTTTTCTAAATTGGCATATCGCCGTAGTGATAAACCGGCATACTTAGAGGTGTAAAACCGCTTGTATAACTATAGAGGGTAAATCAGAAAAAATACAAACTTTTTATTTTAAATTAAACATCCTCTTTAATTCTGATTTTAATTGTTGTCTGAAATAATGGTTTGCTACAATGACACATGAATACATATTTCAAACAAATGAGCAAGAACACAAACGAAATAAGAATACAAATTGGACAAATGCTGTTTTATGAGATGTTCAAAATGTCTGCCATTATTCTAGACCAAGCCTTTCCCTCAATTTCAGTAAAATATTGTCGAAGATATCTCATCGCATCTAATCTCTAATTTGAATCTTTAAACTTCCAACATTAAGCGGCCTATTTTTGCAAACTTTATTCTTTAAATCAACCCACAAATAGAAGTCCAAAGAGGGGAATCTGACGGGTCACTCAATTTCGCCTCTCCCTCCCATCCACTAATTTCGAAACATCTGATTCAAAAATTACTCAATTTATATCCTAAATGCCAAACCAGATAATTTCTTCCAGTCTGGATAAAGGTTTTCTAGGTCTAGCTCAAACTGTCGAAGTGATCGATTTGGATTATCTTGTAAGTTATTTTTGATCTGTCTGAGCTGCGTCTATTTACAGGCTGTTCTATTTAAAATAAAGAAGTTTGAAATTTTTTCTGAATCACCCAAAACCCGCCGTTTTTAACTACATCAACGTACCAATTTTCAAATTTAGTTGTAGTTATTGAGATATTTACAATGTTCCAGACTTTTGACTTTTTGACACTTGTATATTTATGAATTTGAAGAAGCTTAAAAGTGTTAGAAATCGAGATAACAACTAACATGAAAACATTCACAATTCGCGTTCACTGATTCTAACTAATTTTAGTGATATATGTATACTTCAGTTAAAAACACATTTAAAGAGGAAAAATGTGACCTTGCAATACGTGGGCGTTTTAATAACTCTAATATTTATTAAAATATACACCCTTGTAGCATCGAGAAAGGTAACCATCATCGTGTTGGTTGGAAAGGTGGTCCCTGACCTACCATGTTGCAACCATAGTGGTTCCTCAATTGCTAGATCATTTACATTTTCTACCCACACCTAAAAGCTTTATGAGTAATCCCTCTGCAGAGGTTTTAATCTATCGATATTTTAAGTTTGAAAATTCTCCGATCTGACTTTCTCTCTGAGTCGTCTGTGTGCGAGATAGATTCGGCTTTAATGTGAGGGGCTCTTTTATATTCCTCTCTATCTAGTATTTTTTTTTTAATCAAAACTGTATTTGATGGTAATGGCGTCACTGGAACTGCTTGTAATGGGCATCGCAATGAGTTCCTTCAATAGCTTCTGGGAATCTACACCATATGATCTTATTATCGTAGGATGATCTACATTAGTCTGTAGGTAATTAATCTAGCTTCATCTTGAACATCTGCAGTGGTTTTGAGTTAAAAATGACTTCCATAGTAGCTTCGGCGTGGTTTTCATGATTCTTGTTACACATATTATCAGGAGTCGACAACTTGAATTATTCAATTTTTAAAAATTGAGGGTAAAACGTGCTTGTTTTTATTATTCACTATTCACAAAAAATTCACTAACAAAAAAAATGTTTGTTAGTCAATTTCCTTAGAAGGTTGGTCAGAATTTGGGAAATATGACCTTACATGCGTTTTTAAAGAAGACACCGTTCAGCCGATTTCTTAGTTTATTTTAAATAAAATGTTCAAAAATATCTGTTCGCGAAAATCGACAGAAGTCTAAAATGTACAAGTTTTTAATAGAATATAAGTAACAGGCAAATTATCGAAATCAAATTGATATTGCTTTTTAAGATTGCCTATTTCATACTATTTATATTGTGCGCAAAAGTAGATTTCTATATCCCTAAATCTTCGAATTTACCTTTACAATTGAAATATAAATTATATATAACTATATACAAATATATAATAAAAATATCGCAAAAAATAACAAAAATTTAAATCAAAAATGATAAGGTCGCCTTTTCTTTTCTAAGCTCTAAATCTCCTACCAAATTCCGATTTCATATAACTGCAAGTGATTAGTGAAATTAATTCATACATTTACATTTCCTAACAGCTTTCTCTAATTACGGGGGGCATCGGTCGACCACGAGTTATTATTACGCCTGCATTCGTAGAGCACTTAAGATGTTCACAATGAGCATTCCCCAGTTTTGGAGTAAGGACAACTACGGAAAATCTTACTCTGAGAGTTACCAGGCCAGTGTTCGAACCTGGTAACGTACTTATCATTTCATTCGCTCATTCACTTAGGTATGTACTTTCTTGCTTAATTTGCATACTTCTGCAAAGCATAGATATCTTCGTTTTAAGTGGTATAACCAAAGGATTGTTTTAAGGTCAAAAGAACAAATTAGCCCTGCTAAATAAGAGTGTTAGCCATTTTTGGGTACAATAAGCGATTCCAAATGCTACTTGGCTGCTCATTGAAATAATTTTTAGAGCAATTTGATCAGAATAATTCCCGAAGAACGTAAAATATTTCGATTTTTAAGGGTTCCTTTCACTTTTTTAAATGCGCTTTTAGTAGGAACAATATATAGACATATTTCTACCAGATACAATTGAAAATTGATAGAAACGGGTTGGGAATGTTCCCTTCTAACTAGACAGCTTCTTTAACTTAATTTCACGGAGCTTCAAATGTACGTAACTACGTCGCGTTAATTAATTTGTAACAAATTAATTAAGTTTAAGAAATTAATTTGTCCGTATTAAATTGCTTTCATTTCAAATATTAATTTCTTAATATAATTAGCGCAAAATTATAAATAAAGTTTCTCGTTTTAATCAATTCACAAGCACAAGGCAAAATAAATTTGTAATATACTGTAAACAGAAAATGGTTTACGACGGATATTTAAATTGATTGGATATGGTTTTGAAGATAAATTATCGTGTAATCATTATTTGCGTATAACATGAAACGAATTCAACTTACGAGTTTTACAAGAAAAAAAAGGCAATTTTTATTGCTACCATAGTAAATTAAGTCTGATGCTTTTCACATACAATGTTTTAATATTAATTGGTACGCAATTAACAAAATAAATTATAGCATAGTATATCGTATAATATGATGACATCTATATTTGTTTACATTATTCCGTTCTTACTTGGCTCCATTAATATCATAATCAGTACTTGGGATTTTTGGATCTTCTTCAATAGAAATCTATTTTAGCAGAAAACATAAGGTCGCAAAGCCGCGCGCCCTTCCTGATACATCCTTTTCAAAAATTCAATTGAGTTCATAAACACAATTATGCAAATTTATATTACGTAATTATTGCGAAAATACATTTTGAATATCCGGCCATTTCCTATTTATTCTGCGGTGAACGTTATGTATATAAGTTAATTACATATCTTATACTTCACACTTGCAACGTACAATAGGTTGGAATGAAACATTTGGAACACAATGAAATCGCGGCCCTGGTTGCTATGGCGACGTTACAACGTCGGATCAAGCAACCAGTCACATTCTAGCCGGTGTATAAACATTTCGGAAGCACGATTTCCACCTGCAGCCTTATTTTAGCTAAGAGAGGTGTTGCCGCTTACTATAGGTTTTCCTGAGTTTTTGTACAGCGTACCTCACACCGGGAACTACATCATTCTATATACAACGGACTAGACATTAGAAAACTTTGAAAAAAACATATGCTCTTGAACTAAAATATGTTTAATAATCTGACACTTCCGGTTATACCGGAGTCGTCGTTAGCAACTTTGTTATTTTAAATGCAACACCCTGCATATTATTACACGTTTGAACTCCTAATTCAATTTTAAGGTTATCCACAAAAATAGGAATAGTCACCAAACACAGTTAAAGGAATAATACAGAATTTGAAAAACGGATCGGTCAAGGTAAAAATTCAAAAACGTAGTTCCTATGAATCTATTTTAATATGGTCTCAATAGCACTAATTATTTTGAGACAACATTATCTCGACAAATGAAGACAAATTTACAAGAAATAGACTTCCAAACAAACACAATTCTCATTATTGGAAAAATTCAAATCCCTAGTATTTAGAACGGAAAAATTCAACGTTTGCTACAATGCTAGATAGATTGCTAGATTGTTTCCTAATGGTCATGACTAACTTGGATATCTCTAAAGTAAGGCGTCAATCTCATAACTGGGTACTATTTTTTTTAGAACAACATTGTGTTATAGTACACATTCTCCTAAATATCTTGAAAAGCATCAATTTTAGATGTGTAATGAGTATGACATTTTCTTTGTTTTTTTGTAAGCAATTTGATAAGAAAGGGGAAAATAGGTAGTTGTATTTAAAAAATAATGTCTTGACACTTTTTCTATTTGAAAGATTAGGCGTAATTGTCGGACACGCTGTATATTTTACTACCCTATATGGCCAACGGTTCTGCAAAATTTCAATTTTCCCAGTTAAACACTTCCATAGTTATAAAAATTCACATTCACTCGTCAATCTAACAAAAAGCCAAATATTTCAAATATGGCTAGAAATTGCGACATAGTTGTCTATCAAACAAACCTTAAAATTGAATTAGGAATTTAAAATTGTAATAATTTGTAATAATATACTGGATGTTCTATTTAAAATAACAAAGTTGACAGTTATTTCTAGTATAACCGGAAGTGTTGAATTATTAAAAATATTTTAGTTCAATAACACATGTCGGCTTTAGTATACTGCCAAGTTTTCAGAATTTTCCAATGTATACTGTTTCATATATAGATCGGTGAGTGGGACATTCTGTATAGTATAGTAACTGCGTTTATAATAACCTTAAAAATGAACAGTATCAGTGTAATTTTTAAAAGAGACTAATAGACTTTCTCTGGAGGAAAAAATGAAAATAAAAGAGTTAGGTGGGTCGTAACCTCAACTAAAGTTGGAACAGATAAAGGAAAGAGGAGCTAACCACACGACGACTTTTCACGGAAACTTAATGGAAATGTGGATGTGAGGTGTCGAATTTATATTATCTTCCGTGTGTGTTGTTCTGTAATACTGCAATTGGTCATCAGATTTCAGTTAGGCTAGAAGTGGCATGAAAGATCTACATCATTTACTTTACCTGGTAAAACAAATATTCTGATAAAGCTCTATTAATGACTAGATCGGGTAGTACGTGCAATATTTATATAGTTGTATTTAATAGCACTATTTAAAGGACCAAAAAATCAACATTAGCAGTAACATTATAATTATACCTCTGAGGTTCGATAAATAGGTAACTTTCTTCATACGAAATAAATAATATTACAGACAAAAACTAGCAATGCTTTTTAGGAATGAGTAAAAACCCCAATTCAATCAATTATTACTTCGAATAATCATTTCTTGCTAATTCTCCCACAGCTAAATAAAAATAAAAATGCTGCATGTGACAGTCTCGTAGGGTAGCATTCAACCACAGTTTTCCGGCCGGCCGACATATTAGAACATTTAATATGTTGTATTAAATTTGTGGTGATTTTGAACTTGCTCTTAGAGAAGATGATGGTAGCTAAAACTCTGAATTTCGTGGTGTATTAGGGATTTTTTCTGCTAATTTGGATCTAACGCTTCCGAAAAATTAAAATAATGTCTTGAAAGAAACTTCGAATATAAATGCAAAATAAAATTTTATGCTGTTTGCAGAATAGAAATTTGAAGTCAAACTAAAAATTGCGATTTATTGTGTGACGAAACTACAGATGTAATAAACTAATGTCACACATAAAATAAGTATCAAAAGTAACAAAAATAAGTATCCTTGTGCACACTGTATCCAATGCTATATCTACCAATACAGTTCGCGAATTCTTTAATAATCAGTCAGCCGCCTGCTTTTTTTCTAAAATCATTGTAAGATTATCATATTTTTTACAATCGCGCCCTTCCTCGTCAAAAAGTCACGCAATGACACCGGATGTTCTATAGTCACAGAGAACTAGCTTCCAGGGTAGTATTTACTCGAAGTATATATATAGTATATATATTATATATAGTATTAGTATGTACTTCGTTTTATGCATGCCAGCCATCATGTGTGTGTGGCCTATTCTTTACTTGATACATAAAATGTTTCAACACAAACAATATTATTGCCAGTACATGAAACAAATAAAGACGATTTACTCCCACGTCACATGATTGCGTCCAAAGTCTTACCGAAAGATTAAACAACGCTCACAAAAAGAAAGTGCTATTTATTCCCGGACATCGAACTATGAATGTATTTTCAACTTTAATTTGTATCCCGTTTACATACATTTGCATCATTAGTCGTATTTGTTCTATTGGCGAAGTACATATGGTACATGTTAAATGTTCGAATAGTCCTTTAGTATTGTAATAATTTTGTTTAATTCTTGTGCAGCTGTTTTGAATAATTGGCGTAGAACTGATTTCTACACCACTCACACAGCAAATAACCTTGTGTACTCAGGAAGGAGCTGGTAACTTCAAACACTTGCTGCAATGATTACACGTGCGGTCAGCGGTTCTCAAAAGGAGTCCACCTTGGTAAATTGATAAAATTTATGAAACTATCTACGTCAACACTATTATTTACATTAATTTGTACATATAGTTAACTTTTCCTTAAGAGGTTACAACTACCCAGTATATTTAAATTGAAGAATAAGTCACTTAGGTGGATAGCTTTTATAATTATAATCTATTAAATAAATTATTTATTACCAAATCAATTAATAAGGTACAAAGAGAAGTAAAGCCGAAAAGAAACATTATAAACATACCAACCAACGCAGTAATGAGAGAGAGTGAAGACTAGAAAGATCGATTGACCATTAATTATTTGGTTTGCTAATCCAAATATTACGTGACCACTCATAACTCAAATTTATTTTATTCGTTTTGAGCACACCTACGCTTTCTGTATAATTTAATCTTGTAAGTCTATCGATATGTATGTACATATGAGAAGTTGCCCTGTAACGCGGCTGGTATGTAAATAGGAATTTTTTGCGAGTAATCATTTTAGATATTTTCTTTATAACAACTTCAACTTGGAATGAGGCATAACACGTGAATATCATTTTCTGCCATAGACATTGATTTCTTTTTCACACAATTATTCGCGAGATTAAATAATAATTGTTATTAACAAATTAACGGCCAAAGCATCATAAAGGAAACAAAGTGTGTATTTTTCACACCCTTTAGGTACATATTGCTGATTTCAGATCATATCATATTTACTTTGTACATATTACGTCAAACGTTTCGATATAGGAAATGCAGTTTTAAAATCAAACGTCTTTATGACTGTTGTTTACATGTTGATAATTTTACGTCAGCACCCATCGCTTTATAAAAATATACAGGAACTATTGTAAAAATTAAACCGTATCCGAAATAAGACGCCGCTACCGCAGCCGGGGAGAATTGTGCTTTCCTCTGATACCGGTTCTAAGCACGGATAGGCCATCTAGTATCCCGCAATCCCCTTACCAACGACAATAGTTGCAACCCTGTGGACTTAATTTTTTGTTTTCAACACTTTGGCATAACATGTGAAAATGTTTTATAATGTAATATATATTTATATACAGCATCCGGCAATAGGATTGAATGCTTTCAAATAGGCCACTGTAAGGAAACAGAACATATATTTGGGTCAATTATTACTAAAATTAAAAACGCAACTCTGGAAATTTAATAATACATATTTTTAGCTTTTAAGGATAACGTCCCTAAGATGACCACCGTTTCATTCTATGCACTGTCGCAATCTCTAATTATCTAATTTATCTCTTCGCGAAATCTCTCTTTGAGTTCAAGGAATGTTTAAGAATGGGTCCAGTACATTTTAAACTTTAGGAACAAATCCGGGACGGTGAGGTCAGGCGATATTGCTGGATACGCAATATCACAAAATTTTGATATCACGCGATTCGGAAACAAGCATTGTAAAACAGCAATGGTGCGTCTAACTTGTTGCGTTCTGTGGTGCCGTCCTATTAGAACCAAACTGCAGTTTGAACCATCGTTTGAAGCTCCGCCGTCGTAAATGTTCCCAACATTTAACAAAAGTCTCCGATCATACCAAATGTGGACACTCTCTTCTCTCATGAAGTGGGTTTTCGTGCATTTATCTTACATTGTTTTCTGCCCATTATCGGAAGTTCTGCTTTTTGACATACCCACTAAGGTGGATCTCAGTTTCGCCAGAGATGATCAGTTTATTAAGAATTTCTGCATTGTTGTTGAACGCTTCCAAATATTACCTGCAGAAATTTGATCCGACTAACTTTGTCAAACGGATTCAATCTCTAAACTATCTGTATCTTATACGGACGAAAATTCAAATCCACATGCAAGTTTCGTCGCAAGCTTAGCTCTGAAATTTGTAGGGCAATAGAGTACCGAATTACAGGACGGTAATTCTGACCCTTTCAATATTCTCTTGTGTACGAATTGTATGGATACGGTCGAGAAATTTTGAGGGTAACTGCCTATTTCATTGAAATCTTTTACCTGTTTCATAATGGAATTTCTTAATGGGACATCAACGAATACTGGCAAATTAAATTAAAAGTGCCTTCGAGTTTGTACGAAAGTCGGAATAAACGATTTTACAGCAAAGACCCGTTAATTGATAGGCCAATTTGTCATCGCAAGACAAAATCTTCAACGATAAGATATAATATTATAAGTATGTGTTAACCGCAAATGGTAACATTTTTAAAATCATTCAAACGTATTACCGGACCTTGTATAACAAACTACATACATTATTTAGTCACCGCTTCCAAAAAAATACGTTTTTTTTGTGAAAACTTATGAAATGAAAAGACATATTCGTAACTGAAGGTTATTTTAGAAAATATGTCTGGTGCGGATGATGAAACGGATGCTGTAGATGCTCACGCGCCAGTAGACGAAGACCATATAAATGATACTTTCCTTTGGAACAGCAAAATATGGCAGATGTTGCTAGAATATTTGAAATGCACTCACATTTTGATAGTGAAGAGTCATCAATTGGAGATGTACTTCAACCAAGTACAAGCACAAAAGCAAAAGCCGAAAAATAAAACAAAACATTTGATTCTCTATTGGTCGAAAATATTTACGATTTTGTTTACTATTGTATCAATGAGCACATATTGGAAGCATTCTGCGGAAACGACAGCGTTGCGACAAGCGACAAGCGTTGTGGAACAGTTGAGTGAATAGTCAATAGGAATGCGTGACTTTGGATTTTCAACTGTTTCATAGCGGTTGGGTCCACTGAATGCGACCTTAATGTTCATCTAAGGAAACTATGTGCAACTTGGAAAAGGAAAATGGTTCTTTTACAGCTACAGTAATAAAAAATTGTCTCTGAATTGTTTATTACAATGCGAGAAAATAGCACAAAAAAGGAGGGTATTTCACGAAAAATTACTGCTATTAATATTTTTGTCTTTGGGTATATTAACAGGTTAAGGTACTCATACAAGGGCGATTAAAATTGGCAATATTCCATGTCAATAATCCATCAGTCTTTTAATAGTATCGAACAATATTGCAATATAAACAAAATAGTTGTCGAAATTGCATGATTCTATTCCATAGCGCTGCATTCATCGTTTGAGTATGTCCGGCGACGCAGAACAATTATAATTGCTATATGAGCACCTAGAGGAAAATATGTATGTCGACTCGTGTGATGTGCATGCATACGTTCTCCTTTTATTTGCGTTATAGAAAGATGTTCGACCGCGAAATTATACAAGCGTGTGCACAACTTTTTAATCATTATATTTATTAGTACAGTGGAAAGAAGTCGGTCTAAATGAACAGCATTTTCCCATTTAAAATTATCAATTATTCACACTAATTTAAACTGTTAAATTGAGCAGCGTCAAATTATAACATTTAATGAATTTTACGTTCATAAAATACACATGTATGGGGCACTTATACATACTTATATGAGCGTAACCGGGTTACAAATGTTATTTGGTAGATATTTTTAAATTTATGTTTATAAAAATAATGAATATGTGCGAATAGCTTAAATTTATTAGTTTCTCTATCGATTTTTGTAATTTAAAACAATTTATGTATTTGCATTAAGTTTAATACACCGTTGGCAACTATTGGCATCGCATAAACCGTAGTGGAAAATAGAAAAGTGGCGGCGGTAACTTTTAAATGATTTCATCGCTTGTTAAAATAATGAACTAAGTAAAATAAACGATATGAGCACTTTTTGCCTTTAATTTATCGCTGCAATATTAAATGAGAGCTCGTGAAAGATGTTAAAAAAAAATAGTGGCGTAAACAATATAGTCGCGTCTGCTTTGTTCTTGTATTTAAATTAGCCTTACTCCAAAAATAAGTTGATACAATTGATACAGACGTTGTTCCTGCTTCGTTTAAAAATAATTAATTTTTTTCCAGTTAAAGTAAAATGTCATTGTCAGATACATTGCATTAATTATTAAAATTATATTATTGAAGGCAAGAGACGTTACTTCTTACCCATTTAAAAAACTGCAATATTAAGAAAAACAAATCATTTCATCATATCTGCCTTTAAGCATAATTGATTTAATAACTACAAAAGGCACAAAAATAAAAAAGGCGGTTTTGGTGCCGATTTTTGGCACCGAAAAGGCCAAAGTAGGAGTTGGCCATTTTGCATCAGCAGGTTCCGAAATTGGATAGTATGTCTTTGTTGCTAACCAGAAACCAGCCAGAAAAAGAAGCTAAGTATCAAATTTCGTCTTTTTAAATTGAAAAATTTTGAATCTCGCAAATGAACTTTCCCTATCCATCCTGAAGTAAATTTCCTAAAATTGTCTGCCTTCACATACTGTCCAAATTTCGTATTTCTGATTTCAATAGTTTCGGTTGTGTGTTGATTGAAATTTTAGTATAGGTGGTGATGAACATTCTAATGTTTTTATAATTTCAGATGAAGAATCCAGCAAGTTGAGGAAGAAAATTATAATATACATATAATAGATAAATAATGTAATACATTTAAAATTGAAAATAGAAAATGAGAATATTTGTTTTTGAAATTATAGCTTAATCAGAAACCTCCATGTTCGGCTTCTTTTTTATGACCTTTTGCTAAAGATAAAAATGTCAAGAGAAAAATGGATAAAATGATTTAATAGTTTTTTTTTTCATGTTTGTACCTATTATTACAAAAAATGCAGTAGTCTAGATGCCTTCCTTCGACCTGTACAGTGCCTTTAATACAACGCCTACTTCCAAAAGGCTATTCTACATTCTTTAACGTGGTTGACACATTTATGTTAACATTATTACGTGACAATTAAAGGGCGTGTAAAGCTTAAAAATATATTATGATATATTTTTAAGCCTGGCAAAATTAAAGAAATAGATAATCCACACCTTAGAAAATTGTGTAAAATTCTATTGCACTTCGTCATTAACAATTTTGTTTGAATTGTTTAAAATATGCTATAATCAGGTGTTGGTAGTTTACGAAAGTGAAACCAAATGTAAATGTAAAATATGTTGTAAAGTTAAAAATAACGTTATAATCGTTATCACGAATGCATAGTTAGCATTGCTTAGCCATATGATATGAAATATGAAATAGCGACGTTCAATCGACCATGTAGTAATTCATAAAGCTAAACCCCATCTATTTGGTCCTCTGTCTCTATCCCGGGCGTTTCAATAAATATATCTCTAACCAACGATGACTCTGGAGAAACAACAATATAATTCATCGCCCTATACTTCCTCGGGCATTAGTTTTCGAATATAAAGTACCATTCATTAAACATATAGAGAATAGTATTATTTGGTGTTAATAGTAACACTTTGGATTAGCGCTAGACGGTAAATCCTTTTTTATTTTAAAAATAATAAATATGCATATATCAACATTATTAACATTCTAATTGTTATAATACAATTATAATCAAACAATAATAAAGTTTCTTGTATATAATTTACTATGAAAGAGTTAGAAAAACATAATTTTCAATTATGAAGGATCGTAATGCTACAAGCTTTTGACAAGGTGCTCGTACGGAACTATGATCTTAGAAATAGGCGAGAATCTTAACTAAAACATCTTCTTTATTCATGGGTTTCGTCACTCTCCGATTTGCCATTTTACTAATTTACAGCCACGGTCTTGCAAATTGCAACTAAATCTAGATATCTGATAAAAGGTGCTGATGATGCTGATATTTTAGCGATTACCATGTATAAATATCAATGTTACTTTAGCTAATAACAAGTTATTCACAGCAGTGACAGTTATAACTAAACAACAACAAAACTTGTTCACTTTGCTTTCATAACCGACTAATAGCTTACTAACTATAACGAAGTCAAAAAAATCGATTAATAGTTGAGAACGCCAACAGCTAGATGTATAGGGACGATTAATGGAAATCACACAATGTATTTCAAAAGTGATCTACTGTGTAGAAAATCCGGAAAGTAAACTCCATTGTTTATAGCAATTGCATTTAAACATCTTTTCAAATAACTCAAACTGACACTATGATCAGTTACTTCTGGTGAAACAATAGCGCAGAATTTACAAAATATTTGACTTTAAGAAACCATGAACAAATCCCTTGCCAAAATATCAGATTTAATTAGCTTGTATTTTGACGTCTGTAGTAAGAGTGATAAATAGGTATAATCATTCTTTAATCGTTTGCCAGCAATAACATGTGTTACTACTATAATCAAAAAATGTAAGATCTCTTTCATCGAATAACAATTGTACAACATATAACAATGAAAAATCTACAGGTAGATACATATTGTGGAATTCCGCTACAGATTACGTTTCAAAATTACCTGATGTGAATCGATACGAACCTTTCGCAGGTGTTTCGATTGGAAGGAAACGTAACAGAGAACAGGAAAGTTGATCTGGCGAAAAATGTTGATGTCAGACTGTAGAGAACGAACATCGAGGGTATGGCGGGGATAAGTAAGGAAGGTGAAGGTCCGTGCAAAGTGAAACCGGACCACTTAATGCAACTGGGTCAGACGTCTAATGATTTTACTCGAATGCACGTCCTTTCACAGGTGAAAAACATCACAGAAGAATAGATTACGATTTCTTTTATCCATTTTTCGAGAGGAATAACAAAAGAAAGTCATTTATTTTTAAATGAAGCGTATCAACGTTAGAAATAGAGAATTAAAAAAAAATAGAGCAAATAATAAAGAAAAGCTATTTTTTTATTACGCACCAAGTTCGTTAAGTCATCCTAATTTAACCCCAAGACGTCTAAACTAAGTACTAAACCAGCCCGTATGTATTGGCAGAGAAAGCCATAAAGGCAATACCGAAATTAATGTTATGCTGTGCCCACACCAAGCCGACTAAACGAAAACAGGGCCTCATTCTTTTTGGACTATCCTTTCATCAACATTTTATGTTGTTTCTTTTTTTGTTACAAGTCCTCGTTTTCGCATTAAGAATCGCTAAAGATCAAAACGTTTCTGTTTTGTTTCGATTGCCTCCAATAGTGTTGGTTCTATGCATGTGCTTTATTGAATACGCATGATATTAATTACAATGTGGGCAATACTCGCAATCAGCGACCAGAGTGAAAGAATCATCTTTTCGTTGTGATCAAATACACGCATTTTGTGTTTCAAAATTTTCATAATACAGAAATATAATCTCTGGTGTGGACAACACTGTACAAAGCCGAAACTGAAACAATTATTTTATTATCTTGTGTGGCACGTAGATCTAGAAATAAGAGGCTTTTCTAAATATAGAAAAACATTTTTCGAATAGTTACAGGCATATTATTTTTTTTATGGATCAAAGTTAATAAGACAGCAGTTTCCGTCTAAATAATTGTTTAGTTCAACTTGCGACGTTTGGACAATTCGTCAAGCTGTAACAATTACAAGTGTGAAGAAGTTAACAGTATGGAAAATTTACAGTCCATTAAAGTTTCTCTTACCAATAAAATAAAAAATAAGATCCGGTACTATAAACAATAACAATACACATATTAGGACAAAATACATATTGAAATGGTAAAAAAAATAGTACGGTTTAATTGTTAAATTGTTAATTAATGTGGAATGAACTAAAATTTAAATCTAACACAACACTGTTGAAATTCTTAAGCGAATGAAGACTAAAAGGAAAATACGTCTTTCCCAAAACATACAGAATGGGTATAAAATAAAAGGTTACAAGCATTGCAAATATTATTAATGTCACTTTGGAAATTACATGTGTCTAGAATGTCTAGAATCTCAGGATTAGAAAAATGGAATGTGTGACCTGCGATCAATTAAGCTAGTTGAACTATGAGTGGTAACGTCGTAATTATGTTTTAATCGTTTTTGAAGATTCTGCGAACTTTGACCAATATAAGAGATTTGATAATTTTTGCAACGCACTGTGTGAACGACGTTTCTTACTGCTAGTTTGGAAATTCCGGTTTCGAGTACCCGAAAACGGTTTCCACAACTGGATAGTTGAATACTCGGGTAAGCCATAACCGGTGAAAAAGACGATCTTCGACAGCCCAAATAAATGTACATATATATTTTATTTATTTATGTTATTGTTCGAAAACGACTTTCCGTATTCGAATACCCGGTCTCGGGTACTCGAAAACGGTTCTAGAACCGAATAATTGAATACCCACTTCTTGAAAAAGACGGTTTTCGACAACTCTAATTAGAATAGTAATGGTTAACTATTCAAAGTGTTTGCCTTATTATCCATATTTTTCACGTTTTATTTTTGTAAAAGTATGATTTTTAAAAATCTGCATTGGACAGCAATACTTAAATATTTGATTAAAGCGTATGAGAAAAGGCAGGGTGGCGAATTCTTACGGTACTTTTCGAGAAATTAAAAGCAATAATGTAAAACACAAGAAAACACAAAAGTGCCCGAAATACACCCAAGTTCAACTTCAGAGAATTCCTCGTCCCCTGTTGCTGATTTTTGAGAGAAATTCACTTTGCTGGAAGTAAAATCATTATTAAGCTAAGTTGACACTGGGCGTGACATAACGACGGTGATTCCCGTTTTTATTAAATTTTGAAATCATAGGTTAATGAAAACGTGGTGTTGTTTCGTGGAACGATTTACTCAGAAGATTAGAAACAGTTGTGATAATGCAGTTGTTGGTAGTTGAGGCTTGTGTAATTACGTGCGAGATCTTGGAAATACGAACTCTAAAGGTGTTTAAATTTTGGTATGGTATACACTTTAGTAAAACCATTTAAATTTAACTCTTGGGCAAATCTTTCCACTGCTACTAAACGACATCCCTTTTATACTCTGGTTTTATTGAATCCCATAGAATTGGTTCACCTTTGGAGGACCTCATCAGCTTACAAATGACAACTCTACGATTAACGTCAGAAAAAAAATAATCAAAGGTCTGATTTAATTCGTGGTCGGTCGTAAAGCGATTTTGGACGTTCGTGTTCCACGATTCAAGTATTTACACAGGTAGTGCCTCACGATCCTGTCGCAACTCGGCTTAATGGATGATGAAAAATATTGTCCACTTTCTCACAGGGATATTCGCGGCTAATTTTGCTAATTTGCTAATTTTTACACCACAAATTTGACGAAACACCCCACGAAGTAAAATACAAGACAAAATCTAAATTCCCAGAATAAGCGTTAGTCTGGTGCGCTATTTTGGGGGAAGGCGTTTCCAGACCCTACATTGGGAGTTTCAAAGTAAAAGCAGCCAACCTTTACTGTGGACGTTGCTTGCCGAAATTAGGTGGACTTTATCAATTTGCATCACCAAAATATTCTGGCCAAATTTAACTTCAAGTCGTTATGCTCTGAAATAACAGGATGATTGGAAAAGCGCAACATACCTTGTATGCCTCGCCTGCATGATCCCCTAAACATGTGTAACATTGTGAGGTTTATTGACTAAGAAGGTTTACGAGAATGGTTGGAGAAAATTTTGTTTTTGGGAAAGCCCCAAAACCTTCACTCCACCCATTAATTACCCATTGGAAACATCCAAAATAACATGACATAAGAAACTTTAATGGAATTAATAGCATGTCAAGATAAGTGGGATAACTTGACAAATATGATGAATTATATATTGAATAACATAATAGTTAAAGGATGCACAATACTTCTACTTTAGTATATAGTGTGCGTGGCGGCAGAAATTTGAGACACGTACATAATGCCTATATACATGTGCGCGTTTATAATTAATCTAAAAAGGAAGTTGTCTTCTAACATCTAATGTTTTTAGTTTTGTATTGTGTATATGCAAATTTTATATTAGAATTATTTTTTTTTGTCGACTACATGCGCTTACTCCTATACAAACCGTTTCTATCGACAAAACAAATTACAAATGAAACAATATATTCGTATTCTTAAAGTTCAAGGTTAAATATCGCATTCTTTATTGCTGTCATCTATACGACATACCTTTCAAAGAAATATGGTTGGCGGTCGCCATACTAAAATCGAAAAAATATAACATCATTTATTTCACTTTCTAGTAGCATTGAAAAAAGAAGCGTTGATATTTTATTCATACAATTATGAGAGAAATCAAATCCAGAAGATAGTCTAATTAAGGTTTCACTTTTCTTGTGAACGACGAAACAACAAGATTTTTTTGGTACGAAAATTTTCTCCGTGTATTGTATATCACAGCCATCAATTTGATACAATTTTATTGTCTTAAAGTAAGACAAAACACAATGTAATCTGGTTAAATGTGTGTTGAAATAATTGAAGAAGTAGAGCATCACAATTTCTCACAATTTAGTCATTGTATGGTGTTACAATGGTATAATGAATTGAAACAAATTAAAATGAAGTTTCAAGTACCTATTCGATTTTCAGTTTAAAAAATATTTACTTATGGAAATATATACAGTACGCCAACGGTTTAGCAAAGTCTATTTACTTTGTAAAGAAGAAAATATCATTTGACGTATATAAACTTACACATATAGAAATTATCAAGCACACCTAAAATATGTTTAACTTCGAACTTGTAAGAGTGTATTATATCTTGGTTTTTGAGATATTTTTAAAAAGAGCTGCTTTGCAGATTTATAACGTTCCTTATACAATGACGTACTTCAAACCGGCGTGAAAAGAGCTGCCAAAGAGGGCAACCAGTTTTTCTGATGATACCTGAACGTCCGGTGGCGGCCGTAATACAGCAGCAAATTGGAGAAATAGAAAAAAAATCATATCGATCGAAGTTCAAATGTTATCAAACACAGATGCGACACATAAAATTCGCATTCATATATCGTTGTACGACTAAAATACAGTTGCCTTGCAAAAGTTCCAAGGGATAGTTTAGCTAAAACCCTTACACAAAAAACTTCATATCTGGGGTCGTCCAAGACGTATCACATACAGATTTGACATACACAAAACATATTTATATACGACTCTGTCACCGGAACACTAGTGACTTACGAGGGGTAGTTTACTTATTACCCTTACACAATAAACTTTATATCTGGGGCCGTCTAAGACATACCGCATTTCAGCCGATATGATTTTTTTATTTCTCCAATTTGCTGCTGTACTACAGCCGCCACTGGACGTTTAAGTATCATCGGAAAAACTGGCTGTTATCGCTGGCTGCTCTTTTCACGCCGGTGTACCTCAAAGACTAAATCCCGCGGAAGACAGCTGGTAGAGGACTTGTGGCACCTATCTAGGATATGTCCTTATACATAGCGTTCTAAATTAATTGTCAAAGTGGATAAAATTTCATAAATAATAACTTGCAGATTTTACCTTGAACATTGTACACAAAGAACATTGCCAAAACGGAAAATTTCCTACAAAATGTTAGTGTGTCCAAAATTATTATACTAAGGTATAATATCCCCTTAATAAAAATATTCTAAATATGATGTGAAATATGAAACGACTATACCGGATGTAACAAGTAACTGGCTTTACACAGTGGATAATTGTCTGGCGAAGATATTACGTAAGGATGATTATTATACCTAATGAGTCATGTATGCGGGCTCTGCAGATCATACCTTCGTCAATGAAGATCTCACAAAACGGCTATTTTCTTTTTTGTTATGAGCTCTAATTGTAGGCATGTTTTACAATTATATTGAAATCTACAGGTGTCTCATAAGCTCATAGCTACCAAAAGTTTTATTTTTTAAAATGAAGCATGCTACATATTACTGCATTAGTAAATTCCTTCCTAAATTCTAATAAGGTACTCTAAAATTAAGGGTTTTAGAACTACCCACGTGTTTTTGAAAAAGTCAACATTTACAAATATCGCTATTTCTTTGGAAGTATGCATTAGATTAGATAGATGCGATTTTTGGTACCTAGATTATGTGACTTTTTTGTCATAGCGACTTTTCAAGGTGAACTTACTGTCAATATTTCTCTACAAAAGAAACAAGTCATTGGAACAATTATTGTATATAATGGCATCTAATGATGTAACATTATTGTGTAATCGTGAAGTTAATTTATCTATTCGAAGTTTAAAATTAATTAAATGTTCCTTGGCAAATAATCTGAGACGTATCTACACATTTTTTTTATATAAGAAGCGGTGCATGTCATTCACAGAACAAAACAAAAAATATATAGCAAAAGTAACTATGTACACAAGATTAAATGCTGAGGCAAAATGTAATAAAGTAGTATTATCATATTTTGCCTCAGAATTTAACGAGGATTCAAAAAATGCAATAATATACAATATGTTCCATTAAAAAATACAACTTTGTGTTTAAAAGACGAGCACAATCTGTTCCCATAACAAGAAAATAACATTTTAAAAACTTCCATTCACAAAGGCACAATCCATCTAGCACGCTGAGATGAATCTGTATACCTATATCTACCCAAGTTAAATTTTCATCTTAATTTGAAGAATAAATAAACTTCGCCAAACCGGTGACTCACCTTACCTACATACCTTGGTCGTTAAGTAATAATTAATAGCCTTAATAATTTCAATACCATATGCAACAGAATAACAATTGTACATCTTAATTTAAATTATGTTGAATTTGTCGCTATTGTTCGCCTGCTGAACAAATACAATAAGTAAGTCCGTGAGTGATGTGCAGCAGGTCGTACACCTTTTACCAATTTCTAAATTTTGCGGCATTCATGAATCAAGTATACAAGTTTACAATAAAGGAAAGAGAACTTGCGAGATGTATAGCGAGCAAGAATATATAATTGGTAGTCTAATGTCTAATACAATGACAAGCATAATGATATATCGACACTGAGCGAGAAGAATTAAAAATGGAATTATGAAAAATTGTTCACACGCAGATACATATATGTAAATGTAAATGTACAAAAAGCAATTTTTTTTAAGATGTCAATGTACCCAACAATAAAAAGCATTACAAAGAGAACTAAAAGTATATTAACATATGAAGGTAGAACATTGTAGCGAACACACCACCAACCACATTTATATTCGTGAGAACTGCTTAGCAACAATAATAATAGAATTGGGCACTATTTTAGATTTAGACGACTCCGAGAAAATATATCTCCTCTTTATGAAAGCATTCCTTGCTGTTTTATTTACCAATTTATAAATTAGTTCAGATGAAACCATTCCTGCTCCAGTGAATAACTCCAAATTGGTACTTAAATCTTTCAAAAGGGGGAACTATTCATAGCCTTTCTCATGAAATTAGAACTTACAAAAAAAATTTTGCAAACAATCCGAAAAACTATGGGGTATTATCATGTTTCATTGTATTCCAATACAAATATTTCCGCATTAAATACTGAAAAGGTCACAGACGTTGAATAGTTGTTAACTCGCTCTGCGGTGACTAAATACAACAACCTACATTCAAGCTATGCGAAACTGCTGCAAACGGTCTATAAATAAGACCGGTGTGTATGCACTTTAAAAGGGGGCAAAAAAAAAACTCACTGGACGTTTAAGCAGCATATTTGATACTAAAAAACTTGCTAACTGGTAAAAATTCTTTTAGTCTCAGATAATGGCGTTTGCAGAAACTACAAAGCAGAAGCACGAACAATCACACCATAGATATAAAAATCATGCGTGTTCTATTTCAGCGGCATTTTACCTTCTAATCCACCTAGAAATAAGGCGGTTTAATTTCCTCCTTTTGCCCATAGTCGCTATGTTACGAAGAAATAGGTTTGGAAAATTGATATTTTGATCAGTCAGTGTGGGGATGATGACTTAATGTGAAGCAGAACCGAAGCACGCACAATTGCGATGCACTGATTCGAAGTATGGTCTCTTTGAAACTAAACCAAATTAGAACGCAGCTAGACGCTCGGAATTCCCTTCAAGAGTTTATTTATAGACACCCTATACAGACGTTGCTAGTTTGAAGCTTCATATTCTAAAGAACAACTGATGCATAATAATGACTAATTGGTAAAATTAAAAAAAGGATGAACGCATTGAAATCACAAATAATGGTAACGTAAATAACAATCTAATTCTCTATGTTTAAGATAACTAAACTGTTGGTGCTATTAATAACGAGTTTTGTCCTTTCAACAGTATTATGCAATACGTGTATTTTTTTTATCTCCAAACAAACGTGGTTTTTATCTAAACATAGGGCTGACTCAAATGTTATGGCAACATATAATACTAAACAAATTTTCATTCTATCAAATTCGAATTTAAATGTCGTAACATGAAGCCTGCAGGTATAACATACAATCTTAAATTCTAGATTATAAATAACAGCTAGTTATCACTAGATTCAATTTAAAAAGAAAGTGCACTGGTATCTCGGTTTACGGAATAAATTGATAAAAAAAAAAACATTTCGTAATCCAAAATTTGGAACTGAAATCAGTTTTTTATGTAAAAAAATACAGGAAATAAAAAAAAAAACCAACATTAATTTTGGGCAATTTGGCAATTTGACCTATAGAAAATAATTTTACATAGGGAAATCCACAAAACAATGATTGAAATTAAAGAAATAACTTCTTTACATTTGGTACGTTTTATAAGCATTCTTTTTGGTGTATTAGCATATTGGCAATGCAACAAATAAAAAATTGCCGAATAGTAACTTTAGAACTTGGCTTTATTCTTTGAAAAAATATTAAACATATTAATATTAAACATCATTTTTAGATGAAGTAAGAATAATATTAACTATGAACTCAAGTTAGATGTAAAACGATGGAAGAATAGTGGGAGGCTAACCACAAAACTGATCACATTACCTTATATACGCTGTGTAGCACAATTACAATTAGATAAATGCTGTTATTCACGAAATTAAGTAAATGTTTCTTTTAAATTAAACGTTTGAAATGACCTTTTGACAATAAGCAAATCTATGGACATATTCATTTCCTAAAATTCGAATGACGTCAGCACTAATTCGATTAATTTTACACTCAATACAGTAATCCAGTGAGCATTCTTTCTATTCCAATACCTCCAATTTTATCGATTTACTGTTCCATTTAGGCAAAATGACGATTCATCCGAAAACAGAATTTGGCGAATGAAGGGTGGATTACGGTTGCATTAGGTATATCATAGAATTGCATTCGGTGAACCCATTAAGTTCTTGCAGTAATTGTATTTTGTAAGGATGGCATTTTTCTGTTTTTAATACAAGTAATGCTGCCACAATTGATCGAGATATACCATAAGGATTCTTGCCCACACTTAACAACATATCAAATTTTACATTTCCATTCATTTTCTCAAGACGCTCTGCATTTGAAATGTATTTGATATTTGTGTCTGGATGTTTCGCATTAAACAAATTGCAAACATTTCTATGTCCCGAGTTTCACTTAAATGATCTATGTTTAATTAACTTTCAGATTTTTTTTTTATAAAAATGATACCTACTTGACTTGTAAAAACCTATCTTTGCTTTTTGGTAACAGTAACATTTATGAAGTGATAATAATCATTTTCATTACTTGAATAACACTATTTACCTTTGCTCTTTGTTATTAATACTTTTCTGTTTTCCACTCTTTAAATAACCATTATTCGAAAATGTTGTTATGCGAGGTATAAAAATGTTGATGGTACCATTTAGACCTATCGAAATAAGGAAAACATCGGGAATTGTCATTTAAAAAAATTATCGATGATGCCACTATTAAAAACCAGCAGCAGTGGAGGAAACTTAATTCGTGCAAATATGTTTATTATTAAGAAATAAAATTGACCTGTTCGAGCATTTCTTCGAGAAACAAATTGCATGAAATTTAAGGAGTTTCTTCCGTTGTACGGTGTGAATACGAATGAAATGCCTTATTTTTGTCGCTTCCATAGACGTACCATGCAATAGGTTTTATCGTTTTGGTTTTAGAATATGTGGGTGCTTATTTACAATATTATTGAAAAACATCGTTAAATAAAAGTCGTTATCTACTACGTAAAATAATGCTCACATTTTTAATTTATAGAAAAAATGGTAGAATTAACTTTTACTAGAAGCAACTGTTCTAAGTTTTCAGCTGTAAAGCTGATTCTTAATTGAAATGCAGATACTAGGTATGTGACAAAAATCTGAACCTACGAATAATTTGAAAGAGAACCGAAAATATATACAGCAGAGAAACTACGTATATGTACTAATAGAAATCGATATCGGAATAATGTACCACCTTCCTGTATCTATGCGAGACTGAATTTGTGTACTCTTATCTCCTACAGATAAGCACGAAGTACGGCTATGCTAGCAGTGACGTGTTACTGTACGGCTTGATCAGCTTTGATAATTATTTATTTCTCGCATCTACACGACTCGCACGGAAATTCTACCGAATCTGTATGTTGTAACCCGTGTTTCGTATCCGAGTGCACCTTTCGGTTTTGCACACAAAACATCGTCTATTTCATTTCTTTCATAACCCGAAATTTTCATAACAAGTTACTGCGAAAACCGCGATATTGAAGTTAACTTCAACAATTTCATAACCTCAGAATATTAATTTTATCAAGGTAATCATTAAATCTCAACATTTTGGCTGCATAGTATAAAGAGGAATAAGACGCCCGAAAGGCAAACATGTAAGGGCGTTATTTTCGGGGTCACCACTTAACTACGGAAGAAATATACAAGTATACGGTGTAATAAAATGTGTCAAAATTAATGTAAATGCGTCGATTTTTACATCACATCCACAAATTTTTGGGTACCATTAGAAATCATAAAAATAGGAGTATTATTATAGTATAAGGTGTTTTAGTTAAAGTATCGAAAATGGTTTAAAAATATTATTATTGTTGAAGAGTTATTCCAAATGCAATATGTATCGATAATTAAATAGATAATATGTATATAACAATGAAATACATGTACATTACAAGTAATAACTGCTTTTATAGTTGTATAGGTAATTTTCCATTTTAAAAACAAAACCTTCATTAAGAAACCATAACGAGCTTATAAGAAGTTGCGCAAGTTTACTAAATAATCCACTTAGAATCCCATTTTTTATTGCTGAATCTGAGCCAAGTTAATTTTTAAGTAAAAACATCAAACATGTATTATTACTACTATAACATAATTAAACATTACTACTAGACACTAATTTAATCTCCAAACTAAATTAATAAGGCGCAGTTTTCTCATACTCACATATTTTTCACATCAATAAAATTAGAATTTAAAGCCCAAGTAAATATTTTCCATGGTCCAAGGGATTGAAGTGAACATTGTAGCTACGAATGACGTGCTCTTTTTCAAGTGTTTAAATTATTTCGCCTCAAGTTCTTTTGTGTTTAATTCACTTCACTTAATACAAGTAATGGCAACCTTTCGTTGAGCAAATGTTAAACTTGGTAAGTAAAATACGCAATTTTTGTAAGTCACATATAAAGTGATAATTTTAATTCTTCTTTGACATTGCAATGTAAGCTTGAGTTTAAAAATTTTCAAAAGAATGTTGGCAAAGTAACCCTTTTTTCCTCCGTTTTTCCAATTTTATTTTTCTTTTTGTTACATAATTTTAATTCTAGGTTTTTGTTCGTATAACAAAAAAATACTGCGATTTTTTTTTCCACGAGTTCTTTATTAATTGTATGTATTTGTTTTGCGTTGGCTTTCTACATCTAATACTTGTATGGATAATATAGCAAAATAGTAAACAACTCTACAAATTTTATTCAGAAAGATAAAGTGGGTCAGAAAAGATTTCTTGGCTGATATTTTTCTTGAATTCTGCTATTAACAAGAATGACATATTAACATTGTTTCCTAAAAATATGGATGTGTAGGCACAATCTGAAAAAAGGAATATAGAACAAGAATAACTTGTAATACGGAGTAGGTTACGCATGTGTATATTAGAAGAAATTATTGAATTGGAGAGGTATTACATACGTGTGTAGTATTAACAATAACAAGTACCGACCTTTTGAAATAAAAATAAAATTTTTCGAATGAATGCATATTTATTTGTTTTCGTAATTTAGTAGATAATAGCAGTCTGTAATCATTCCAACTTCTTGGAAACGGACATCAAAATAAAAATATGTTTATCACAAAAGCAATAACTAATCTAGGGTGTTTTTATTGTTCTACGAAATTGTAGATATTTTGTTTCGTTAGCACAATGACCTTTCTTGTGAAACATTGAAGACGATATCGAGCCGGTAAGTTAGAAACTTAGCTCAAATTAAACAAACGCCACAAATGAGCTGTAAATATGCTTACGTTAAAAATAAAAACAGGGGAGTAAAATATAAACAAAACTAAACTTACAAGCATAACATAAACCCAAACGGTATTATCTAACACAAAGGACGGGGAAGAGTATCTTCAAGTAAACAGTATCACGTAAAGCACTAGAGTCCCAGTTTAAATAACTATAGCAAATTCTGTTCTAGATCCCGACAATGCTCGCCGAAGAATAAGCGGAACACTCAATTATTCTTGAAATTTTTAATGTGAATTAGCAAGAAATAGGTACGAGAGCGTTATTATCTCGTCAAAACCGCTATGCACTCTTCACGGTCCCTCTTCTTGCTAGCGAATATCCAGTGAATATCAACAAGTAGTTATTTGACTGGCATGGCAACCCCCACACATCTATTAAACTTTTACTTTTTACTTATTGTTATTCTACGTTCCACACGATGTACATGTTTACATTATAGGAGTATATTATAATTAGCTACCATTATGAAAAGCGTATTTTTCATAAAAATTGTTTACAACTACAAATCTATTTTAAAGAATTTAAACAAAAGATTACCAAGTTGTAATACTACTAGCATGATATTGAGTGAGCTAAAACAATTAAATTTATACAATATTTCCTATTGGAAGCGCAGTTCCTGAAATATAACTTTTTAATCGTAAATAAAATCAATCTAATACGCGCGATAGTTTTTAAGTTTTTACAAAAACAATGAGTTAAAAAAAAATAATGGTACAAATCGTTTTATTTTTAAAAATATATGCCTTTAAGATTTACGCGTTCGAATTAATTTTCGAAACATTTTCTCCACTCCGAAGGTGGTATCTCCAGAACATCGTTCTTCAACAGTTTCTTAAGATGATAAAAATCTCTGTCCAAACATTTTTTGTGTGACTTTTGGGAACAAAAGGAAGTCATTAGGCGATAAATTAGGTGAATATATCAATGTGACATGAATTCGATGTTTTTCTCCTTCAAACGGTGGAATAGAGCTGACATTGTCACGATGAAGGACGATATAACGTTGTCGATTGTTTTCCTTGATTTTATCGATAACTTCTGGCAAACAAATTGTTGGATGGTATTCAGTATCAACTGTTCTTCGACCCTCCAAAGCAATGCTAGTGACATATCCGGTACAATGAAAGAAACAAGCAATCGTTTTCTTGGAAATGATTCGTAAACGTAAACAACTTTTGTTGGATTCCGTTTATTTGGGAATACCGAAACGGTTCTTGCTTAGTTTCCGGCTCACACGTATATATCCAAGTTTTGTTTAGCTATTTCCTTACACCAATTGACACGAGCCACTTTTGTGCTCAGATTAAATTATGCATCAATGAATCCATCATTTTCACACCTAAATATTCATCCAAAATCGAACGTAGTGCAATCTGGAAGATGCATATACTTCAGTATATGCATCATCAAGTATCATGCCGATCCTTTTTAATCATGTTGATCAAAACATCGGTTTTTTTTTTAGAATAATCGACTTTGGTCGATCTTCATGACATTCAACAACGAAATTCTACAAACCAGTTATAAACAGTCTTTTCTGTCGGTGCTTGGTTACCGAAAGTTGAAAGAAGCGATTCGAACAAAAACCTTAACGAGAAATTTCAAATTAATCGCTCTTCTTAAAGGGGCACGGTAAACAAACTAATCGGCCAATTTCTGTTCCATCACTGGTTCAATAATAAATCAAATTTTACAAACTAGTAATGTCAAATTTCAGAAAAATATTTGCATACTATTTTCTCTTCGAGTTCATAACAAACGCAGAATTTACCACGCTATATATTTTTGACATTTTTCATTCATCGCTATTTTTTCTTTTTGTACATAATACTTTCATTGTTGTACAATATCCGAATGAAACATTTAACCAGTGCTCAGTTAATTATCACTTCATGGACCAGTGCAATAGCCATCGAGATCACTTGATTTTACATAACATTATTTTTTTGGGGCCATCTGAACACTTGACATGATATAACGCAACAAGTGGATTACTGCGAAAAAGAATAGAGACAGTTACAGTTCCCTTCGTGGGATTAAAACATTTTTTTTATATATTTTGTATATAATAATAAATAAAAGTTGTGTCTGTTTTCGATTTAACCAGAAATAGCATTCCACTACCGCCAAATAAACAAAGAATATATAATTGTTTTTTTTTATTATTTTGTAGATTTTAAGATTGAGTGATCCCTCTTTTTTAGCGCATAGAATGATCCGCAAGCGATGATCCTAGTACCGAATTCATACGTCTGTTTCTAACAGATTTCGGTAGGTATCTAAAATTTTGTCCTGACTATCCTAACTATCTAAATGTCTATTTTTTTTCAATTCCAGGTGTAAGTACGTTTTAATGCAAATTCATACTAATACAACCTAATTTACAACATACAATCGTGGATTTTGCAATACTGCTCCCCCTCACAAGGTGAGAATTCCGTATAGCAATTAGCAGGATAAGTATAAACGTTAGTAAATATTTAAAAACATAAATTAGGAACTCGTATTTTACAAATGTTACGTAATTGTTAAGAATGCGAAACTGACTTCTTTTCTCGTTATATTTCGGTTAAATCACATTACAGTGATACCTCGAAATACGACACTATCTTGCTACGAAAATTTCGGGGTACGAAAGGAAATTTGAATGAATTTTTGTTTCTGAAAATGAAAGTGCGTGTTATGAAACGTAAGTTTCAAATGTATACAGATTAGGCAGAACTCCCCGAGCTACTCGTGGCCATGCCAGAAAGAAAGAAACTCGCATGGAAGGAGTTCCCTTCCAAACATTAACTGTCAACTAAGAGCGTTACAGACAAAACGTCATTCCGCCTTTTCTGCAAGATTTAACGTTTTCTGTCGCGCGCGAAATTTGTAGTGCAATGGTTCCAACAGGTGACGCAACAAACCATACCGAAAGACGTGCATTAGTCTTACATCAGGAGCATTTTGGATAAAGAATAATTTCTCGTGCAACAGAGTTCGAGTCATTCACCTTGCAAAATCGCTTGTCGCGAGTTTGTTTGCGCCGCAAGGGCGCGCACTTTGAACGTTTACAAAAATTAAAAATTAAATTCAATTACATTTTCGGTACTCTTTATTTTGGCAAGTGGTGTACATGTCGACAACCAAATGTAATAGTAGAACATCTCAGAAGAGGTAGAATCTATTTGTCTCAAGGTCCATCCAATAAAGAGAATAGACCAACAATCGGTAAGTTACTGAGCCTAACCCAATAAGTTACAGTACCTATTCCAAGCCAAAATAGCAGCAGTACTAGGGTGTATTGAAAAAATTTAGAAACAAGGCGTTAATTATCGATTCATTATTATCTTTTTAGATAGTCAAAAAGTACTAAAGGCACTGGATTTCGCACAAACAAATTTGAACGCGCTAAATAGATTGAACAACCAGGCCGAGCGGCTACTCAACTGCTGACAAAATCCCCCAAACCTTCTGTATACATGACGTACACGGTAGTTAAAGCTAATATTAACCAATGGAAAGAAAAATGTTAGGGCAGGCCGGTAATTCCTAATAGAATAGGTCTAAATTTTATAGCTGACCCAAGACACTGTATGTTCAAACAGTATACGAATAACTTAGACTTGAAAGAGGAAACAACATTCAGATTTTACCAAGCGGAATCGACTCGGGATATCCAAAAGGGCGAAACCTACGCAGAGGAATCACAAATTTGTTGGGTCTGCCAAAAATAGGCAAATCTAAAAAGATCGCAGTGGCAGTGATCAATCCAGTAAAGGGACAAGCAAAAGGTAAACCTAAAAAAAAATTTAGTCCGTTCGAGATGCAATAAATATATTTACTTTAGGAACCGACACCATATTTCTTAAAATAAGGGAACAAGTTTTCCCAATTAATGAAAAAAAATAGAAGAAGTATATAAAGTCAACGTGCTCCAGTATAATAATCTATAAGGAGCACTTTCGCCCAGTAATACGTAACTGTACTGCAAAAACCTACGCAGTCATAATAGCATATGTAACATAAGTGAAGCATAATAATTATTTCCTTCTATTTATCTAATTACTTCCCAGGTAAGGTCACGAGGAGCGCCATTTAATAATATTATAGACATGCATACGTACGTACAAACGATAATGCTAGAACATCTAATATAACATACGAATTTTCTTTTTGCGTTAACATTTATACAACATAAGAAATCGCAGAAATTTTATTTTATATCATTTTATTTTTTTCTATTTCTTATTTTAAGAGTTGGAGAACTATGAGTTAAATGAAGCTAGTGACTAAAGCTGTGTGCCCGGAAATAATATATATAAAATACGTATCGGAAATCGAAAAGCAAAGAATTTTTGTACGGATTTAGGAAACAAAAAAAATATTTTTCAACATATGTTCCAATGAGGGTCATCCGCTTATTCCAACGTTTTGATAATAAATCTATACCCATTAAGAAATGATCCTTTAGTAGGACTTCAAAAAAAACTACAAGCTTTCATCCGAAGAAAGACGCTGTCCTTTCAAGTGGTTTTCTTTTAATTTAGAGACTAGATAATAGTAGCTCGGTGCCAAATCCGATGTCAAATCTATAAAACCGCAGTCAATTTTCAATTCTTTACTTGTTTCCTTATAGTAGATTTTCCTTGTTACTCTGCCTTTCTCCATATATTCAATTAACAATATATCTTCTACAACCGGGAACACCGTAGTCATCAATGTTATTAACAAAGACCACCAAATTTTTCTCACAAATTTGTTTCTGGAGCAAAATTTGTCCAGATGTAAGCAATTTAGGGATCCACTTGATCCATGATACCTTATTCATTCCTAAATTTTCAGGCGGGATTTTCAAAACTGTAGCTTCTGATATTCTCACTTCAGCAGTAATCATTAAAATCCTTATAGTTCGATCTGACAGCACCCGTTCAACTTTCTTGATATTTTTATTGGTTCGTGCTCCTACTCTTTGATAAAAAAAGTGGTTGCAATACGAATATGAGAACTTGTACAATTTGGAGACGTTTGAGTAAAAAAAAACTAACAATAATTTTATATATATAATTAGCGCAATATAGGAAGTCGTTTCCTTTGTATCATCCTAATAAAAATGTTTAAGGTTAAATGTTGAATCTTTTTTAAAGTACGCGTTTATTTGCGTAAAAACAATCCTCCCTAAATACCATCAGATGATTGTTACGCGTAGTTGATAATTTTGGAATTTCCAACATAAAACCAAAATTTGAATCTCCCGTGTTTTACTCTAAATCCTCTTAAGGACTTTTCAGCACAATACAACGGCTTGAGTTACATGTTTCGAGTAAAATCTGACTCGGAGAATCGATTCCGGCTACCCTGATTTACCTATCTGGTTTATTTTTCGAATTACACCCCGAAAAAGGCTAAGGTTAGGGATCAAAGTTTCCAACGTTCTAAAACTTATAGCTCGCTTACCGTAAGAGATAGAAAATCGGGGTAACTTTTAATGGATCCAGCGTATCGAAATCTAAAAATGAAGTTATTAATAGAGAGATATAGGAAAATTAAGAAAATTACGAAAAAAAATGTAGGGGATGCCCTTTGGAAATTCGGACAATATCCGGAAAGATGAACAACATGATCCGGTGCAATGGCTACCACGCTCACTACGCCTAAAACCATTAGACTATTATTTCTGGGGAGAATTGGAACAAAATGTGTACGCAGTGGAGTTTGAAATTCGCAACCAATTACTGGACAGAATTATTAACTATACCAACGGTATCCGTACAAGAAATGTTATTAATCGTGTATACGATTCTTTAGTGCAACGTTGCAATCATGTATTCAAGCACATGGAGCACATTTTGAGAATTTATTGTAAATATTTGTTTAAAGAATTTGTAGTTTTTATTGTTCATTAAAAAATATTACACACATACATGATGTAATTATTAATTAAATACTAATTAATTTAATAATTATGGACTCTAATTAATAAATTAATTTGTATTCTATTATGTAGTATTGTGAATTTCCTCACGGATAATTTAGAAACCCTGTATATCGCAAACTATTAAAGATTTGCCACATTTACATAGGAATTTATTTGTTCAAAATAGCATTTCTGATCTCCCATTTACGTTTGGCGTGTAAGTTATGAATCACCCTGTATACGTCTGTATATGTCAAATTTTATTTTCATCATTGTTTGGATCCGTTGACACATACCTGCATATATACTAACCCATTGTATACTCCTGAATTAGACAATAAAACAGAAAACTATAGAGCGGTAATTAAAATGTAAATTTCCCTTAATTTAATTCCCCCAAAAAAAGCCACAAAACAGGTATTTCCTTGAAACCACAAAGACTAGCAGCACCTTTTACAAATCTTGCTTTGGGCACGAGTGCATTATCATGATGTAAAAGAAAAAACTTGTGTATCGGTTTTCCAAGTCGTTTCTCTTTAAGAGAATCTCTGAAGCGAGGCATTAAACTTTCATAATATTCCGTTCCTACTGTACAACTGTTCATATGTAGAGTCAATTCGACAGATACCCTAATTGTCCCAAAAAATGGTTCCTGCACAAGGGGCGACGAACTTCTTGATATACCACTGAATCGGCTCTTGTTCAATTTTAGGATCACAGTGACAAACGTTCGATGCTTTCCTAGCGACAAGAGGAAGCATTCGTAGAGCCCATCTTGCACCATATTCTAAGGTACTCATGCAGATGCATTTTTCCTTCATTTGTTACCAAGTCTTCCTTAACAGCACTCAAGGGAATCACGTCAATATAGTTTTGACCACACATATACATTTTTTTTACGAAGTTTTGGAGTTTCTTCTCGGTTTGTAAAGATTTTTTATAAACATTTCGTTTGACTCATTTTCATAAATCGAATACAACAAATTGAAGATTAATAAAATTGCATCAATAATTTTGGTTTTATTTCGTAAATTATTCCGATAAAAAAACCATACTAACAAAATTGTATCAAGGTGACCAGCTCCCTATAAAAATTGTACTTCGTTAAATATGTCTACTTGTAAATGCAAAGTTTTAAATAGGTATAAGTAGGAAAACAACCGTTTAAAAAACAGCTGAAGACATATATTACAACAGAAGAACATTTATTTAGGAATTTAATTGCACATTACGTACTTTTATGGTAAATAAACGAAAAATCAAGAATACTAAAACTACGTATTTTAATGATTATTAATAATAATAATAACTTAAATGGTAAAGTTTATATAACGAGTACGACACTAAATGTTCAATTTGCCTTTCCAACGAATGCGTAAAAATGCAAGGTTTGTATTCTGAATGAGAGAAGCAATAAAAATAAATTGTGCACGTATATACAACGTATTTATTGAATGTATTATACTACTCGAAACTACGATCAGTTATTGGTATATGCAAAAATACAAATATAGCAAGAAACAGGTATGTAGTGGGGTTCGGTTCCTATATCTTTAATTTATTACGTAAAAAATAGATATAAAAACTATAAATTACAAGCAATACTAAAGCATGGAATGAAGTAAGTATTGCCTTACATCATATATCACAAATACTGAATATACGGCGTGAATATTTCAAATTTCTTTGGCTCATTCTCATAAGCTAAATTACTAATAATAACCTACCGCAATTTTATTGTATGTAGCACGATAAAGTGCTAAAACATGTGTTGAAGTAGGTGTTCGCGGGATGAAAATGGGGTAACTTCTACAACTATGTTAATTCAAGCCAATTAGTTGCACACGAAAATTTAAAATATAAAAAATATTACACATGCAAAAACAGATCACAGGACCTTAGTTTTTATGCACAAGCATCACTATTGAATGGAACATTTGCAAAAAACATGAATCATAATCTAGTGTAACTGAATAGATAAGAAACTTACCGGAGAAAATAAAGTTGAATACATTGGCCGAAGTACAATAAAAACTACATTTACAATTTCACAGATGATTAAGCAGGGTGTGACCCAGATAACGCCCAAAATGAAAATGCTAAGTTCACTACTACCCACACGTCAAAAACAAGTCGGACATATTCGATTTTGAAATGAAGAAAATTGACAATCACAATCGGTAATACAGAATTCTCTTTTATGAATGGGAAATTCGGCAAAAGCCGCGAAAGTAGCGGGATTGTGTTGGGATATAGAATTACTTGAATAAACAGAAATAACCCAAGAATAGATAATTATGCTCCAAAATTTGCATACAATGTACTCGGAAGCAGTTCAATGGTTTGTTAAGAAATACGTTATTTATCATAATAGACTTGTTTCATAACGCCCATAGGTACAGCAAATTAGAAACGCAATTCGATGCTCTCTCAAATCAAGAAATTTTAGACCATTTGCATGTTGCTTTAAACTATATTAACAAAATTTTCTCTGCGGAAAATTCGGAGGACAGTAGCAGATATTCTGTAAGCACAATTCTGTTCATATAAATCTTTCCAATAAAACCACTTTTTTAGATTGCAATAGTAAATTTAAAAAGCCAAATCCTTAGTAACATCTCGGTAATAGATAAGTTACTTTGTAAAAATAATATCAATGTTAGAGAATCAACATTGAATCATCCGCAAAAGAAAATAAAACTGGATAGCGAGAAAATCAAATTCAGAAGTGCTATGCAAAGTACTGAAATTAAGCCGAGGACTAAAGGATTATGCGATATTGCAGGATTAGATCACATTAAAAATATCCTAAAAACATTCATTATATCACCAATTAAACAACCTCAATTATATGAAGGATTAAAATATTGCAATTGTTTGTTATTGTTTGGCCCACCTGGAACAGGTAAAACCAGATTAGTGGATGCAATAGCAGTGGAAGCTGGTGCCACTCTACTTTCTGCTACAGCTAGCAGTATACTGTCATCGTATGTTGGACAAAGTGAAAAGTTCGTAAATTTATTATTATACTTGTCAACCAAAATAGATTTAACAGCTATGAAAAATCTAACACAATGATTATAATAATAATAACATAGACAGACACATGTTTTCTCGATTTTCAGGGAAACTAGTACGCAACAGGAAACTTTTCTCATGAGATAAATAAACATGAGTTTGTTTAATCACTGTAAAAAAATAGTTATTTCTCCTACCGTGCCCATTTCTGACTTAACGGAAAACAAGGTAGATGGTACATGTGAAGTCTTCTTTGTTAGCTAGATATGTAGCTGTTAAGTCAGATTTCGTTGACAACAGGTGTAGTTATACTGGCCCTTCTATTTTTTAGAATGCTGCAATCCCTCTTTCAACATATATATGATAGTGATAAACAAATAATTTTGTTTATCGATGAAATAGATGGGTTATGCAGACGGAGGATTGAACATGAAACTGATCATTCAAGAAGGTAAGCAATACATAAACTAGTAATTTTTACCTATAAGCAACCAGAGCTGTAACTAATAGGGAAATTATTGGATTCAATGTTATCCAAAAATTGTTTGCATAAAATTAAATACAAAACATTTCCAAGAAAAAAATTAATTTATTGAATTATATTTGGGAATTCAAAAAATTAAAAGGGTTTTATTAAAAAAAAAAACAATAGTAACAAAATTTTAGAGTACTTATTGCAACTAATACCGAGTATTTCTTAATTGCATACGTCACAGATGGTGTTGATCAAATTTTGAACATCATTTTAGTCCAAGTAATCCCATTCTACCTGAAGCAACGCACCAAATTCAGCCAAGTTATTTGAGCGGGGTACACGTGCCTGAATCTCCCTTCCTAGTCTTTCCCAAAGATGTTCTATTGGATTGAGGTTGCTACTGCAAACTGGGTAATTCATACGTACAATCTCGACTCCATTTAAATATTCATAAAAGTGAATTTAGGTCCTATAAATGAAGCAAAGCGAACCATGTGCTTTTCTAAAATGGTGTTTATGTATCTTGTAGCAGTTCCAGAACCTCCATCAACCACCGTCAATTCGTTCTTTCCCGGCCAACTGGTAATCTTGAGCAAAATCTGAATTGTTCCAATTGGCATGATTCCAGTTTTGGTGATCGTGTGCAAAAGTTCCATAGATAGCTGTAGACATTAAGCTAGTTTTCTAAACATTAAATTAGCTACAGCTAGTCGACGACGAACACATCTGCTTATATGCACATTTCATGCGTTGTTTAGTGTATTTACCATCTCAACCAAAGTCAGATGCCAATACCTTAAAACTGAAGAAACGACAAATCGATCAAATTGAGAAGAAGTACGCCTGCATTCGTTAGGTCCACGAAGGATGGATAATGGGTGGGGCAGTCAAAAATAAAAGAAACGTACTGAACAATTGAGTGATTGTTTTAGTTTTTTTGGTTCCTTGACCTATTATCTATCCTTTGTGTACACAAATCGATATTGCTAAAAGTAGTTGTCGTGTAGATAATCAGGGAGTTCTACAAAGATCTATATTCGCCCGTTTATTGTACTTAACCCTTAATTGGCATAGTGGGGGCAGAAGTGATCGATCCAAAGTAAACTTAATTGACACATTTTTAAATTGGAAGTAATGTCAGAAGTCTGTGATTCCCCATATTTCTTGAATTAAATGTAAGGATGGCGAGATGCTATCGTGTTGGAGTGTTCAGTTGTACGAATCCAACAGTAGAATTGTGTTTGTGTTTCACGAGACCCTAACATACTAAACACTTTCCCCAAAGGTTAAATTTGATGAAGTGGCGAAACAACCACTTACCCAATATCCGGCAGAAAAGTTGGAGGACATTCTTACTGCTGAATATGCTGAATATGAAAAATAAACTGAAACGCCGCAAAAATACCTCTATTATGGGCGTTTCAAATTATTTCAAATTACTAAACAACCTCCAGCGCATAGCTGAATAAAATGTGGACAACATGTTGTTTACATTGTCCGGACTGAAAGACCTGCAAGGGCAAAAAAAATCAACGTCTCCTTAAGAAGTTTAGTCGCTACTGGTAACAAATGACATTTTAGACATTATTGATAATACATACGCCAAAACTCACAGAACTATCTTGTTATTACTGAGCAACAGCGACTTTTATAGATTACATAGATAAAAGAGAATTAAAGGCCTTGGTTAGTAGTTTCTAAATCCAATCGTGAAAATATTAACATTTTTAAAATTCCAATGCCACTGAAAAGGTTTCTTTTTATACATTCTGGATTTGTTGATTTGATAACCATAGTACAAGGGACCAAATAATAAATAATGTAAGCTGATTAGCAGTAATTTCAGAGATATTTTAAAAATTGATAGATAAATGCACTAATAACTATAACGCACAGATGTGTGCTACCATACATCAAATGCTGATTCCGAGTACATACGAAAAGCAAGCCGTGACATGGTAAATACATTCGTCTCTGTGGGTAAGGTAACGGACCCTGAAAAGAGAAGTCTCTCTGCTCCTACTCATCATATATTCTAGTTGCTAACTACATAAGAGGAACCCAGAAAAACATTACCAATGACAACTGATATTGCTTTTCTAACATGTTGAGTTGCTAAGTATGCGTCAGAATGTGGGTCTCACATATGTATGTTAAAACCATACGCAAGTCTAAAAGAAAAATACCACTTCGATTTATGTCAAATAGAAATCATCAATCAAATAGAAAAAAAAGAAGTGAAGTGAATTCGTGTTTATTTAGTTTCACCTGGCAAAATATAATGGTCTCTTTTGTCTAACAAAATCAGATTCGTGAACCTAGTTTCATCCATTCATCATGTTAAAGCAACAGATGATATCATTAAAATGGCAGAATTAATTCTTTTTTATAACGCTACCATGGTAGGAAGTAGATTCTTTAGATTGAAAAGGTACTGTG
The DNA here is from genome assembly GCA_902654985.2 of Oryctes borbonicus. Classification (NCBI taxonomy): domain Eukaryota; kingdom Metazoa; phylum Arthropoda; class Insecta; order Coleoptera; family Scarabaeidae; genus Oryctes; species Oryctes borbonicus. The sequence continues at coordinate 3,611,069 of LR736867.1, read as the reverse complement.
TTCTTATGTATCAGAAAGGAACAATAAGAAAGATATTAGGGACCCTGCGAATATTATTTTTTTAGAAAGACTTAACGCCTTGTACATAAGTGTTGTTATACTTCACAGTATTTTATTATGTACAGGTAGGCGGCGTATGTATCAACATGTATGTAATGTCCCTCTCGCTAGCCGGTCATCCCACCAACGGAAAGGGTATGTGGTGGAGTACAGCGGGTGTTGAAAACGCCTGGCAGTACTGATATGTATAGATCGTATCTAACTGTACAGTCTGATACGATCTGAAAAAGTTGACGGAAAACATCGATAAGCAATAGAGAAAAGAAAGCGTAAAAAACTTTTTGTCCTGCTAATACGATCTGAAATAAAAAAAAAAAACAATCATTATTTAAGCAAGCATTTAATTTAATTATTTTGTTATAGATTAAAGACAGAATTTATGTGCCAAATATCAAATTTCGAAGATTGTAGAAAGGGTTATTTAATTTGTGCAACAAATTGCCCTTGGGACTTGGACATTGCTTTTATTCGACGTTTCCAGAAACGCTTATATGTTCCACTTCCAAACAAAGAGGAGCGCCGCAATTTATTGAAATATTATACGCGAAATACATCATTAGAGAAAACAGAGGACAAATGGGAAACGGTTTTAGATGAAACAGAAGGTTTTTCCAGTTCCGATATAACACAGTTGGTGCAACAAGCTTTAACAATACCCGTAATTCAGCTACAACAAAATCAAGTATGGAAATTTGTCGATAATAAATACTACGAAGCCTTGTCATCGCATGATTTTAATGGTCCGTATACATTTCATATCAACGATTTTAATAGTCTTCCACCCAATTCGGTAAGAACAAGAAAACCTACAGCTGATGATTTAATACAAGCATTGAAAGAAGTGCGAAGAACTGTTAGCGAAGAGGAAATTAAAAAATATGATTGCTATTTAAAAAATTGACTGTTTGTTTTTTAGTTCAATGTAACGCAACCAATAATTTCTAAATCCCAATGTGATATTAGAGTAGAATTTTGTTGAAAATTTGTTTGAGATATCTCTAGTTTCTGCCAAAATTGCAAGCAGAAAAAATATCTTTTTTTTATAAATAATGTTAAAAAAACATTTTTTGTGTATTTGTTTGAAGATTAATAAAAAGAAGTTTTGTTTCAGAAGTACATTTATTATAAGTATTCTAAGAATTAATACATATGTAATACATAAATCTATTAAACAATATTCAATTTAATATAAATCAAATAATATAAAAAGAACGCAAAGTTGCACAATTCTTTAAATAATTGTACATCGTGTTATTTTTGTGTTAAGCAAAAATATTTCTTAAGCTAACCAAAAATACGTTTCAAATTTATATACAAAGGCTTTTATTTAATATTTCGCAATACGTGCCAACAATAACACCAAGCAATTAAATATAAGTTCAACATAAATAGGAATGTTTGTTAAAATTTTACACAGCCCAAAAAGTACACAAAATAAAAACAAAAATGAAGCAGTAGAAATGGTAAATATATTTCGTTCGTTAATATACAACATATAAGCCTGTTTTAGCGAATGCTTATTCCAATATTAGGCTCGCGAATTTATAATTTAACAGGCTACTATATATTTCGCAAATTATTTAGACATTACACAATTAGACGCAAATATGTTATAGTGCATATGACCCATCTGCCGTAGCTGTGTACGATTTTCAAGACATTTTCTTTCTAGAACCGTTTATACGGTATACCTAAGTACCCCTCCCCATAAAAAACGGAGTACCTTGAAGTATTACTAATGTAATTTTTTTATGCCATCATAACGTTAGGACCAGTAGCGGTTGGCAGTAACGTAAATGGGACAACACCGCCAGCGATTCAATTTTCTCGTATATTTCTGTTAAATAGTACAATGTACACGATACGCAAAGAAAATATACGAAGGAATTGAACCGCTGTCAGCGCTCTCCCATTTACGTCATCGTCTCAGTAACAATAACGTCAGTTCCGTCAAAGTTTTGTAATATAAATGGCAATAAGTGAACTTAGAAATTGAAAATGCTAAATTACTAAAACAATATAAGTATAGAAAACCTTAATAGAATTTTATAAATGGTTAAAATTAAAATCTAATTAGGATAATTAACAAAGGAGGTGATTGTATATAAGTAATTAGACTTTAGTGCTGGTCCAAGTCAAAAGTATATTTTCATCCGTCTTATATAATTCTCTAATGCCTGAATTAAAAGTAAATATAATTTAAAATATTTAGCTTAAATACTTAAAGCAGCTACTCCTATTTTGGTCTACATCATTGAGGATAGTTAAATTTATCAATTTTATTTTCCTTGGATACTGTGTACATTGTACTATGCAACGGAAACACAGGAGAAAGTCGAATTCTCGTACCCGACTCTCCGTTACGTCATCACCCACCGCCGCTGGTTTTAATCTCTCCTATGCGCTATGCATCACTATCATATATTTTAAAAAATTAGCCAGGTTGCATATTGACTTCAATGACATGTGTAATTCTTTATTACAATCTTTTTGTAGAGGTAGGAAAAATAAGAAATTATGCAATGCATATAGACACAATGTAACAAGGTGTTTGGAATGCTTTTCAAGATAATCCGTTCTTTGCCATATAGCACAATTATATAATTAACTCTGTATTAAAGATCTCTGAATTATTACATTCAATTCTTTCTAATTGAGCATCTGCTATTTTTCACAACGAAATGGCATATAATACGAACACTTAATTATTTCAAAAGCGAAACAGCAACTGAGCCGATTCTTAATTAAAACATCATAAATTATAATCAGATGTAGCACAACGTACACATATTTCTAATATACATTGCGAACTATCCACCGTCAAATATCTTTTTACAATTGATACGCGTTCTTACAATACTTTTAAAAGCAAGTGAATATCTTCCATAGAAATATGTACAAATTAAATATACTTTATGCAATATATATATAATTTTTTATTGTGTCTTATATTTCAGTACTTCATGTCTGTACACAAAAATATGTACTTGGTAAGGCAATTTGTGTGTTTGTGTTTGGAAAGAAAGTAGTACTCAATATGTTTACACTAACTATTGCTAGAACATTAATCATATAATTTAATATAGTTTATAAACCTGCTGTTAAGGCGTACCTACAACTAATTTTTCGGTAAATAACTGTATTATTCGGGTGTTTATGTATGAGTATTATTGATAAATTAACTGTAAAAACTCGATCTCTACAAAAATTTGTAATTATTTTCTACCGAAACGTATTTGATAATGGCTTTTTTTGCAATTTTCACAAAATGAAACTTTGGCATTGTTGATCGAAGTACAGCAGAAATAAGCAATCATCCAACGAGTTTAGATATCTATAAATACATCATAGTTCTGTATTAGGTGAGTTGGGATGAAAAAATGGTCCCGATTCAAATTTAGTTTAAAACATAAAATTGAAATCGTACATCGGATAATATTTAGGATTCTATTTTTTAACATTCATAAATAAACTTCATATGTATATTAGATACAAAATTTATTGGTTATATTTAACTCAACCTTCGATAAAAATAAACAAAACCTTGATTTGCAAAGCATTATGCTGAAAACAAGTTGGAATTTTGTTTTTGTACTTCAAAGCGGATCCTAGCCTTTTTAAAATCCGAATATGCAGCTTCTCATGCTTGTTCACTGTAAAAGCCGAATCCAGTAGCTTTATTTTCACAAAATTCACTAACGTGATACCAAATGGCAAAGATTTTTGGTGTAACGTTAATTTTTACATTTAAAAGATCTTGATTAAATTCTGTAATACACTATTTGTAATTGTCTTTAAGTACTTCGCCATAATAAAAAGTTACAACTTTGTCAATACTTGAAAAACACGTTAGAAATTTTAGACACTCTACGGCGCAATATGAACAAAGCACGTCAATTTCCCTTAACAAAATTCGGCATGAATGAAAGTTCCTACATGAAAGGTTCACTTTCTACATAACACATCTTTATCCATTTACCACACATTGTAGAAGGAAATTTCAACATAGCAAAAAATAGCGGGAGGTAATTCAAAATTCGAAACTATTAAATTTACAGTAGAAGAAGAAGTGAACAACGACCTCCCGTTTCGAAATAGTTTAATAATTAAAAACGCCAAAAACCTGGAAATAGACATCTATAGAAAGGAAAGAAACGCTAAAAGATACACTATGACCAGGCCACCTACTGGCGTAGCGTTCTTTGCTTGACTGTACTCGCACCGGTATTGGCCGAAAGCAGCACTCCCTTAGTACAAAGCGGATACACGACCATTCGCGGAAGTATACTGCGAGTGAACGGTCAACACGTAATAATGCACAGCGGCAAATACTTACACTAACAATTATTTGTAAGTGATATGGTACAGTTAATTAACTAAAGATATCAACAATTTTAGTAGAAATCAGACTAGTACAAAATTGTATTATTAGAAGCAATTTCTTACAATAAAAGAAACAAATAGTGTTTGAAATTAGCAGATTTTGAAAGATAATGTCATGGAAAATATTACTTTAAACAAAGCAAATGTATTATTTGTCGTAAATGCAAAAGTTGGATAAAAGGAAACTTATTGCAGCATGATTGATAACAATTTTATATAAGCAATTATGAAGAAAATTCTGGGAAATAACTCAAAGAATGTGTAAATCCACAAAAAAGTTTTAAGGTACATAAATATTACGTACTCATACAATAATCATATGTATAATATTATGCAAAATTATTTATCTCTTGCATCTTTGTGTAACCATTTCCTTACTAAAATATAAATAAAAACATAATACTTTAGAGTAATATTCAATAATATTACTCTAAAGACCTAAATTGAAACAAACCTTTTAATAACCAAAACAAAGGAATTTGTATACGTAGATATTAAGTGTGACATTAGTTTGATAACCTAGTTCGCAACATGGCGGCGCCAGTATAAGGTCACGAAATTTGGTTGCCTGAGATCAAAGGCACCGACAGGGAGTTTTGTATCTGTATTACTATCTAATCTGTGCTTTTGTGTTGTTTGCCATGCTACCCACAGTCCTTACTATTTTATTTATTGAATAAGACATCCTCTTTGCCAACGGTAATTACAGGGCTCCATTAATTACTTTAATTTCATTAAAAATAAATCCTTATTAACCCGTTATATACAATTTAAAAATAAGCACTCCGTACCAGGGGTGAGTAATTTTCAGCGAATTATGATAAACTTGTTCAATTTCTATTCGTTTAGTTCTAAACAAATTACTCCAACAAATGCCACTTGCAAACTTTATGCCAGAGACATACATAGTTGTGGTTTTCCTATATTTCAATAAACAAATGAGTGCAAACTAAATTTCTGCACACTATTTTGAATCCAACCTTTTCGGCGTTACATTTGCAAATATATATAGTTATATAAAACACCATAGAAATGGTAGAAGAGTATCAAATATGGAAAACCATAGAGTCGGATAATAGCCTTAACAGTAGAGTTTATAAAACAATATATTATACAGCATTAACTTCAGGAAAATAATTTTTGTAGTATTACCAGTCCGAATTTTAAAAACACAAAATCATAATACTAGAAACTGTAACGATTACTACTTGTATACAATTGTAATTAAATTACACTCGAATATTATCGGTAAATATTTAATTTAAATGTCCCACGGAATCTACAAACAGCTACCTTTTTTCATTTTTAACTTCACAGGAATATTGGCTACAGCTTCCATTCAGGTACATTCATATGTCCACATGAAGTTTATTTTCTGATTTTCTGTATATCTCATATACTTATTGACAAAATTTATGTAGCCATCAAATTAATAGAACTGTTATAATTATTTCAGTACGTTACGATGATGTTCTAATCAAATAATCCATCATTGTGTTTAAATAACAAAACAAGTAAGTACAAATCTTAATCATAATTAAATATTTACTTACGCTTATTTGTTATAATATACAACCATCTTAAACTCTAAAAACTACTTACACTATCTCTATCTTGTAAATCGTGTAATTGGGGTGGCTTTAGAGGTTCCATTTGGGGTTCAAGATCTGGGGCGCTGCCCCATTGGCCATGAGTCATCATTCTATCATCATACAGAGAAAACCTAGCTGATGATTCTTTAGCGGCTTTACCTCTGGTTCGTCGTACTGACGGCGGAACATCACCTGGCGTTTTCACTCTTTGTGACGGATTCTTTAATCTAGATAGGTCCGTTGTTGAAGAAAACACTTCCGCAAACTGTTCCAAAGATCGTTGTCGTAGTAATGAGTTTTTGTTCTTTAGTATCTGACTTACTCCTGCAAGGTTACATTTGTTTTCCGCAGTTTCCACTTCTTCGGGTTTAACAGTGGTTAATGGTAATGTTGAAGGTCTCTTCACTTCATTTTCTGTTAGTAAGGATGTAGTTACCCCATTTTGCCCGAAACTGTTGACCAATTTACCGGGTACAATTTTAACCTATAACAATACATTCAACAACAATATTTATAAACATATATAAATTACGGTAATAAGTTATCTAACAATAAAATAACTCGACATTTATTAGCTAACTGTGTTAAGTTAATTTTTAGCGTTAAGAAAAATTAATATAATTTAAAAGTAAAGAGATAATCTCATTACTAAAGTTCGCCACATTCCGTAATCGTTTCTGCAGGCTGTTATTAATGATTCTAGAAAAGGTAGCATTTTGAGAAACTATAGATAGACATAACAATAATCAATAATGTTATTGAAATAAATTGCTATTATTTGAAAGAACTATTATATCCAATGCTTTACAAGGTAAACTAAGCTTCCTGCTGCACATACGAGTATTACGAAGACAAAATCTTTAGCTAGGTCTTACTTGTGATAGGCAACATTAAATAAAGACACAGAAGAAATGTACAGCTTGTCAAACTCGAAGTAATTTACCTAAAACACCTTTGCAATATTGGCAAACCATATTGGTCAGACCAAAAACAAAACAAAAAGTATTACTGAGAGCATTGAAATAGTTCAAGGTAGGTCAAAATGGCCATATGAGAGATTATAGGTTTAGAAAACCTCCTTGGACCGAAGCCAGAGTTATTAACAAACACTTCAGACTTTAAACTTTATTATATTACACGTACGAGGTTCACCAATTAAATCGTAGACAATTCAGTCGAAAAATGAAACGATGAAACATAGCATATTAAACAAACTTTAAAGAAAACGATTGTTATCTTTTCTCCAGATCCTGAAACTCAAATTAAAAAACAAAATTTTGAAGTTAATTATGAACCTAATAAAAGAATTAGTTTATTAAAATATTCACAGTTGCATTTCACACTAATTTGATTTTAAGCAAATACTAAAGAAAAAGGCTAAAGAAAATATTTACCTGCGTTTCTTTACAGTTGGTTGGATTCAATTTTTCTTTTTTTCCATGAAATAACTTCTTAAAAGCACTCCATTTGAATTTACTTTTTGGCATCAGATTGACATTGTTCATTGGTTTTGCATCTAAGAAAGTACCGTGGACTGCGTTTTGTAAATATGGAATTGGCATCGCGCGATGATTTATTTGAAAGTTAAGGTAATCATTGGTGATTAAATTTTGAGATTCCGAACTCATGCAATGCTTTGATGATTTGTCTATTAGCAAACTATCTGTTGATCCTGTTAATAGATTTCTTTCCAAGCATGGGTTTCGACCTTGATAAGGCTGAATTGGTGTTACACAGACTGCTAATTGATTTGAATTTTTACAGTTTTCTTCTGACGGTGATAGCAGAGTTTCTATGGTCCCCACGGAAGCATCAATAGTGTGATCGTGTAAATGATTATTGTTTATTAAAGGCGTCGGGCTTGCTGGCGGATGCATAGGATGAAGAACTCTGCCCCTCAGTGTTGGCAATTCCAAAAGTCGCTCCTCTACACATAATGAAGTTAACCTAGCTTCTGCATCCTATACAAAAAAATATATAATTAGTTTATAATAGTAATAAATTTCTTTGCTGCGCAATGAACTTAGAAATACATACAAAGATTACAATAGGGAGAGATTCAGTTCAATAACTAAAGTTATCCTCTTTTTTTAAATCCCAATCCTTAACAGAAAGTATTATAAAACTGAAAAACATACCTACATAACTAAAACCTCAAATTGTAATTCTCAATTTGATGAATTAAACAAAATATAATGATACCATAGAAAAAAAAACTAAATGAAAATTATGTAGAAATTACTATTTATGACGGACATATTAGGCAGTTAACACAAGCACTCCGATAAATTTCCGAAAACGATTAATTTAGGTCCTCTCATGCGCATGCTCAGAGTTATAGGAGCGACTAGATACACTCGTGTTTATTCTCATGAGAAGGGGTTCGTGATGCTTAGCTGTTTCCTCGAACGTTGTCAAAACACAAGTCTGTTTTATGGCATTGAAAATTTAGTCATTTCTCAATACTGGTTGATACAAATGACGCTGAGCCAACGGCCAAATTCAAATAATTTTAGTTTATACAGAATGATTTGCGATAACTTTTTATTCATTTTCCCCTAAGCATTAATCTATCCACCTGGTTAATTCTTATGGATTCTTATCGCTACTTGTTGTCGTTTCGTTTGAGTATTAAGCATTCACATGAAAACACTAAACATCCAGTACAAAAATTGAAAGGTTATGTTGAATGCTGACGATACTGTTCACTTTGGTACAAGAATGTTTAGATCAAAGTCTCGTTTAGAAGCGCTTAAAGCACCCAAACTGAACGCACTTCAAATCGTTTTGAATAGAGAGGCAGATTATAAGTAAACGACCTTTCAAAAAGTGGGTGTCAAACTATTTCCTTTTATTAATAACGCTAATTTTAAGGGACTCACTTCTTGAATGTGTTTAATTCGTATTTGCTTATATAATGAAGTCCTGAAGTATGTAACCACATAATTCATCAGTTTTTTATAGGCAATATGGTTATTTCTGTTTTTTTTTGTTGCCTTTGGAATGGTTTACGCATGAACCGAGTAAAATAAATGCAAGTCAATTTTAATATTCGGTGTTGAATTAAATAAACACTACGCTTGTAGAGTCGGAATTACTTGAAAAAACTTTGCACAAAATAAATAATTGGTTGGGTAATAAGATAAAATTTGCTAGACTAACTACTGCGAAAATTTGAATTATCGGAAAATTTGTTGTTAAACTATAGTAAACGGGGTAAAGTGATAATTGGTGTAAGATTAACCAAATAGTGAAATTGATCCAACTTTATCTTGATTCGTGTTTATACTGTTTACCAAATACTAACAAATTTGAAGAAATTTGCCATTAGGTAATTAATTCCAATTAAATTTGATAAAGCGGAGGAATAACAGCAATTAACAGAACAGGTAGAAATAAGGTAAAATAACGAAAACTAAGGACAAAAATAAGAAAAAGGGACGATTAAATAATAATTTGACAGATTGACAACTATTAGAATAACTGACTATTAACGAGCTCTTTCAATGCACCTGTCATCACAAAAGACAATTAGGTGCTTGTTGCTATCCAACTTTGCATAAGAACAAGAATAGATTATCAAAACCTTTATCGCTGCATATCAGGACAATTCTTAGGTTGAAGTATAAGATATGTTGTATCATTAGATTCGTCTCCCCATTACTTTTCCAGAAACTTTAAGACCTCACCCTATGAGTCAACTAATTTCTTATACTTACAATGAATATGGAAGGAACTGGATTTATGAATGGAAAGTAGTAATAATAGTTTATTAAACTACAGTAGACATGTCATTACCTGATCCCAACAATCCTCTGCAGTTTCACATAGCAACCTAGCAGCCGCCGTATCTTTCCATGATGGAGGCCACAAAGGTCTGGCTTTTCGCCTACTAACCAATGTCTGCATTTGTTCCAAGGTTGGATTATCGCCTGCTTCTTTATAAAATGGAGGCATATACGCTTGTGGCTCAGCAGCCTGCATATCAACACATCTCGTTCCCAACTCCCATAATACCAATCCTAACGCATATACATCGACTTGCTTTAGAGCGCTTTCGCAATCACGGAGATTGACTGCGCCCTCTAATACTTCAGGAGCCATATATCGCAGAGTACCTGTAGCAATTAGTAAGCAGTAAGTTTTTATTGAACGCAGTATTGAAAAGACGGTTGGCGGTTTCTTAACAAATACGGTCTCACTTGGAGTTATTTTTTATAAATTCATTTCAATTTCTCAAGGGTTGCAATAAAAGAAAATAATACTTCTTTGTGTGCGTTTATACTTTAGTTTTTATAGACTCTTTTTGTACTGTGAATATTGAGAGGGAGTGCCCTACCGAAAAGCTTTGTATTTTTACAAATACATACATTTATTAGCTTTAACTAAAAAATTTATGTATTTTATGAAAAAATACATTCCATAATCTAAAAACAAGCTTTTACTAATCGGAGTCTTCAGTGTCACTTCCGCTAGATCAGCAGTTATACTCTCGTAAGAAATTACTAGAGAAGGGCAACTTTTGACTACTTCAGAAGCAGCCAATGTAGTAATTAAAAAAAAAATAAGTACAGGTCATATAGTTTAAAAATAGATATCATTTAAAAATTTCGGCAAATGCTGAGATATTAAGGTAAAATAAGGCCGCATTTATTCAAAAAAACCTTCACCTATACTTTTATAGAATCTTACCTGCCTCACTCAGAGATTTATTTTCAGTCTTTCTAGGAATCACAGCCAATCCCAAATCGCAAATACAGCATGACAGATCATGCCTAACCAAAATATTTCTCGTATTGATATCTCTGTGAGCTATACATAATTTGCCCAGGTCAGAGTGAAGGTGTGCGAGACCCTTTGCAATACCAAGACTCATTTTACATAATGTGGACAAATCTATTGTACGATTCTTGAGATACTCTTGAAGGCATTCTTTTTCTAAGCTCAATACTAAGAGGTAGTCAACAGAACCATTAGGACCGATCCTTTCGCCGCCTCCAAAACATTTTAAGAGGCACTGATTTTCAGATGCTTCTTTATATACTTCGTGTTCGTTAAGAAAGTAATTCCTATAATGGGCTGAAAATACTTTAACTGCTACCTCTTGGTCATCAATAAGGCCTCTCCACACAGTACCATAACGGCCCTGACCTACACAAATTAACGATTCAATATGCAAGTAATTAGCCGAATATAAAATATACATGCACATAAACTAAAATTAAAGAATAAATAAATATACTACATAATAATGATACCTATTATAGTAAGCATCTTTAGCTTGTCCAAACTAAAATCTGAAGATTGCGCAGACGGGTGCGGTCCCATCTCAACATCGCTTTTCTTTGGTTTTCTACGCCACCAAAAGCAAACTATTAATGCAATAAAAAGCATCAGGAAAGCGAATAAAGCAGCTACTAGAATCCAAACAGATGGTCTAAGGTTGTCTTTCGAGATGCTCTCTGATGCAGACATAGTGGTCTCTTCCTTTGGAACATATGCGTCTATGAAATAAGCATTACACATGTCGCCAAAACAACAACAGAATTTTGCTTTCACAGCTTTAGGAGGCTTTCTATCCGAAATACATTCAGTGCGATCGCAATCATGATTTTCACCACCTGATACAGCCCAGCAACCTGAAATTATTACAATCGTTTTAGTTTATTATAACATCTAATGAAAATTGTTTGCTACAATTTCCATAATAAAAAAAATGTAAAGCGCGAATTGTAGATGCGTTAACTGGAGGATCTGTGAAATAATTTCGTTTGATAAATAAAATCTTTTATTTAGTTTATAATAAAGTAAACATTTCGGAGTTATTAAAAAATGGGACGCTTGAAGTTCTGTTTGTAATGCGTTTATACATCATCGATGATTGTATTCAAAAATTTTGCAACGGTCTAGAAAATGTTTGTAAATTCTTTAGTACGTTTATTGTAGTTGTAAGCTAGAGAAAGAACTTGAATGAATTTGAATGCATCTGCGGCTTCTGGGATCACAATCGCTTACAATTTTACTGGGTTTATAGTAAACATCAAAATGAAATAAAAGAAAAACGTAATCTAATGACCAACCACAGTACCTCCTTATGCTATTCAAAACAATATCAGTCTTATCTAGAGATATCACTATCAACACTTGTGATATAACAATGGATATTATAATATCCGTTTCTTGCAGATGATATAAGTCAGCTAACAAAAATTGTGATTTAACACTAGTTTGCCTTTTATTTCTATGCGGTAATGAAAAAATTACGTGCTAAAGCCCAGCACACTCTTATCTGGCTTATTCTACAAGATGGTAATTTTGTTAACAATTAAGATTTGCTGTGCGTAAAGTTTGTTGCTGTTCAATCTCTTTAAATTTGAATATCTGTTTTAGCAAATAAGGGAAACGATTTCGGACTTATTGAGGTATCAGCCGTATGAGCCAGAGAACTGTGTATGCTAAATTAAGGTAAGTTAGGGTAACTGCACTTGCAAATTGCCCTCGCCGTAAAGGGCGAAGCGCAGTTAATTAATTCTCAATATGCGAATGATTTGATGTAGATCAGTCTTTAATGCCAAATGTACGAGATTCGATAATTTTCACCATGTACAAGCGACCCAACCATTCGGAATTGTAAAATTGATCGTATTGAAGCTGACATTTTCTGTTGACATCTATTCATAATATATACTTTTATACAATCTGACTGAGAAACTTTTGTAGAACTTTGTAAATACTTAAAATGTGTCGTTCTTTAGTAAATTAACTATAAAGCCATGCGGATAACCTTTTTTGCTAAAATATTTGCAGCTTCATTAAAAAATACATTATAATTGTAATAAAATCAGTGTCGAATGCTACTATTTATGTACATATCGGTAATATTTTTGTCATTTTGATAATAGCATCGAATTGAACCAAAATTTCTTTAAATTGTTGCAAATTATAATCTATAATTTTATAATTAGAACATTTTGGCTTAAATTATCCGCGATAAACCGCGATAATGATGATAACATTATTGATAGTGTCCAACGCTATTAAAATTTAAGGAAACAATATACATATATACAAATAAGATTTATTGCTTACCAAGAATAAATGGTAACCAGACACATTAAGAGACTTAGTAATTATTAACCACGTCCAAGGAATTTTTTATCCATTTCTAATTAACTAACTACGCATTAAAATAAATCATCAATATGTGCACTAAAAGGTTTTTTGTGCCCTGCCATTACACATGCTTTTTATCTGTCAAGTGGATGTTCTTTGCCTACCGCCAAACAATTGGCTTTTTGTGACATTACATTCCCTAAAGCCTATTTCAAAGTGTTTTACGGTTGGCTCGTTTTCTCTTAAGATCTATTTTTATCACATTCGTCACTGTATTTTCCGTTTTATTAAAGGCGTATATTGGTACAGTGAACAATTTTTACCATTAAATTAAATAAAAACAAAAGAGAAATAAAAATTATTTTTCCATTAGTCATTGCAAACATATAATAGATATATTTATATTTCAATTGAATATTTGATAAGTATCCTAATCTCCGGGGCAGGTTAAAATTGATTAGATCCTATACAGAATTTTTTTAAAATTTCGCGGATAATTTAAGTTGGTAGTTCCGGTAAAAAGGTCATATTCACAGACATTACGGTAAAAATTGGTAAGTATACCCTTTATTACCAGAACGACCGACTTAAATTATCCGCGAAATTTTAAAAATTATATGTGGGATGCTGATTAGCAGAAATATATAAATAATAAGTTGTTCATTAAAAAAACACAGTTACTTATGCGCAACAAACCACCAGTCCTCAAACAAATTTGCTAATAGATGTTACCTGAAAAGGTAGTACTAACTTCTCAAAAAACGACAATTAAAAAGCAACTTTTCGCGGTCATACATTAATATACACCTCTTTGTATGTGTCATAATTGTACGTTTGCGCGATAAATGTATCATAAGAATAAATAATAGTGACGTCATCTATACCAAGCAAATATTGCAGTTCTATATAGAACTGGCATTTCCGTGCTTCGCGCCAGGATTGTAGTATGTGCGTACCCACAAACAGATAGCCAAGAATGAAAGAAATAGTAACATCGAGTGCCGATAGGAGATGCATGATGGATATACATATTCATATATAGTACGTAGTACTGTACTCGGCGCAAAAACACAACGTAAATAATAAAATAAATAATTCATATTATTTAAAAACATTGTAAAACAGATACCTTCTTAAAAGAGAAATTTAGTCGCTTTCCAAGCACATGGTAATTTCTTACCTTCCAGCACGTTTATATCTATATATCTATTGCGTCCATAACCACACAACGCAAAAGCTAGTGCAGACTCATGCATCGCCGATCGGCGGTCGCCGCTAATATTGACTTTGCCCATTCAGCAGTTTGATACGTACCTACTACAACGGATCTAATCCTATACCAGCTCTACTTATATACCTAAAATATATGTTGGAAAACTCGCTTATATACAAATTGTTTTACGGCCAATATACAGGGTGTTGACAGTCCGATGCGAACATAGGCATTTAACATGTAGTTTAGTTTTATGCGATTTCCTGCTCTCTTTTCATTTTACGGCAAAAACTGTAGGATATAAGGTTGTTAAGAATTAAATGTTGCACACAAAACTGTTTTTACATTTTACACAAAGCTGTGAACGAAGGCAATGGAGGCAATGGAGGCAAGAATAATAGTAGTAAACGTCATAACGAAGTGCATGAAGAAATGGTACTGGCTATGATAAAGACATGTGTGGTTTGTACTATTCAACAGTTTTGAACATGTTAAGAAAACCAAGAACTTCTTACATTTGATTTTGAATCCAGTAACACTTTTTGTGAAATTATGCAAAAGAACTTCATTCCACCCATTTGTTTTATTGTAAATAACGAATCAAATATAAAAAATATTAGTACATGGAGCAAAGAAAATCCTCAATTGGATGTTTATACTAACATTAAGCAAGTATTATTTTTTCGGGTACATTTCCCCAAAAACTTAATATTTGGGTAGAAATTTCAGAATCAATGATGAAGCAAGTCATATGAAAATGCTTCCACGACCTTGATGCTGATTTCTTCTTTGATGTATCAATAGAACAAATACTTACACAACAATGGTGACTGTACGGAGAATATATACCTGTACTTTACAACATTGTGTATTTGAATTCGTGATTAAAGGTTATCTCGCAATGCTCTTGTTGCTGTACTTTGTGAAACACCCTTGTAGAATGGCACAACACATTATTGATTTATAAGCAAGTTGTTATTGATAATCATGGCAAATCGGAATGATACTGTACAAACAATCTACTAGCACCAGCTATCGATTCTCTTATTGAAAAAATTATAGTCCGTTATAAATTACTTAACACTTAATTTCTATGGTCTCATTAGTGTAGTGTAGCTCTCACAGGTCATCAAATAGCAATTAACGATTAAACTTACACTAATACAACATGCCACCTAGTAAACATGAATAACTCAATTTTTGTTTTAATTTAAGTTAAAGAAGTATGTAAATCTTACCTTGTCCCATAACAATTATATTGCTACTGTTATTTGGATCTTCTATAAATAATGCATAGCAATGGTTTGTATCTTTTTCACAGTCAGTAGAAGCATTTACAATTGCAACGGGGTGGCCTTCTTCGTTTACATGTGATATGGAATGACGACTTTTGGCACATTTTCTAACACTTGGTTTAGGGACATCCGCAATATTATCAAATTCACTGGCCAGAACAGTAAGTGCAAAAAGAACACTCAGGATTAACATATTAATTAATAATTTCGAGTTCATTCCATTCCTACAATAATACAAAAAAATGTAGCTACAATATTTTTTAAGTGATAAATAGCTTAACTAAGAGATGTAAACAAAATTTCATCATGTAATTAAAATTAACGAAGTATATTTTTTCAGAGCATTAATTTCGGCAAATGATAAAAACTACTCGTAGTAAATATTCTCGTATATCACACATTCAAAACATGTCACGCTAACCAGTTGAAATATTGATTAAATAACTGTGATATAGCATTTTATATTACAAAGGATTTATAGTGCTCGTATTTCAGAAACTAATAAATAATCCCAACGACAGCGACACATTCTGCACTAGTTTTTACACATTATAAATAGATATTCTTTTTACTTTCGTTTAATTTTCACAAACCACTAACGTAAATTAAAATAAGTGAATTATAAATAACCTTACTAAATTTCAATGAACTCGCGCATTAATTTAAATTGATAGTACGAAAAATAGTAGACTGTACGAAGCACGCAATAGTTGTGTAAGTAAACATCGCTTCCAACTTTTCTTGATTATTTTTTTAATTACAGCAGTATGTTTTGTCGCCGCCAGCAGCGGTCACATGACCAAAAAATGACAGATGCCGTCAACAGGGCGCCACTGCAGACTGCCGCGGGACCATAATGCAGTTGAAATAGCCATCGATGGCAAAATGTTATAGAATATCATCGAAACTGGTTACATGTACCGTTTTTTTTTTCTTGAAGGGCTGTTGTATTATCAATCGCTCGTGAAAATGAACAGCTCTTAAATTTATTCGAATATCAATTAAATGAACATGAACAATTTCTATGCCTTCAACGCATTAATTAGCTTATTTTATTATTGCAGTCGCCACGAGTGATGGCGAGCGGTGGGAGTAAGCTCGCGCAGCAGTAGGTAGGTATAACGGATTTACCATTGGCTCCACATAAAACTTCACTATACCATTGGCGTAACGGTTAATATTTAATAATGCAACGTTAATATTTAATAAAATGCTTTTATGAGGATAGGAAATCTGCGGACAATATGTTTGCTGTTTATAATTTATTCATGGAAGATATAAACGTTACCGCAACAGAATATAATTCTTATGGCGAGATTTTAATGACCTAATAAATATTTAACAAATCGTAGTGTTTTAAAGAAATATTAAAGATGGTAATTAACAAAAGAGGAATATTATTCAATCGGTTTATTAAACTTAAACATTATAACATGCAATACATGAATAAGAAAGTAATTATGCAAATGTAACCGTTAAGTAACTAAATTAAATTGAAATCTCTTCCGCACTAAAAATCGTCATCGTCACTACTATTATCATTATTTACATTTAATAATTAAGTTTTCGGTCGTTTCACCAACTAAAGTTTCTGGTTGTAAATATTTATTTTCGGTATCGACGATGTGTTTGCAGCCTTATTTCCAATCTTATTCCGATATTTTTTGAAATTCTTGTTAATTTACGTACATCTTCCATCTTAAAAGAGACATTTCTTACCGCGACATTACTCTTCACCGTAGCCCAAATCAGTTCCATAGGATTCAGGTCCGGATGATATGGTGGAAGCCTTTGTGCGTTAAAATTTTATTTTGTTTAATCATTCTACATAGTTGTGGGTCTACAGGGAATATTTTTTGCGTTAGCCAATCTCTCATCTCAGCTTTCTTACTAATATTCGTTGGAGCGTGATCTTTTGTTGTGATAGGACGCATTATCTATCACAATAACAGAATTCATAGGCGAGTTTGGCATAACTTTTTCTTCTAACCATCTGCCACAATTTTCTGCACACATGTCTGAATGATAATCACATATCAGCAGGCAATCAGGAATAAAATCTATATTTCCATCTGCGTGTATTAATATGAACCTGGATCCTTTGCAAATGTTTTTAAAGAGACCTTTCATACCTTCATCGCTCCACATTTTGGAAGATGTATAACCACTATGAATGTACGTCTCATCTATATAAACAATGGATCGACTCTGGTTGCGATAATATTTAATTTTTTGTAAGTAATACTCGTATATCAATTCGTAACACGTCGTTCATCTGAACGATGAAAGTCACGTATCATATCCCGCACTATTCTTAATTGGTATGGCGATAAGCTATTGACATTCTTTTGCCTCGGTCTTTTCTTACCAAGACTTCTAAATTTTATTTTACCTGGATTTGTCGCATTCCTGAACAATTCCTTCTATTGTTCGCACTAACACTAATGGTTTTATTTCACTTACATTTACTGATGTGCTTTTACTTTTAGAAAAATAATTATACTCCCCTAACAGAGACATTTTGAGACACCACGGATAAATACTCAGAACGTATTATTCCAGCTAAGTGGGCGTGCACGCTTTTATAAATGTTTATAGCATATCCCTACTCCTCGTCATCACTCGTGGCGACTGCTATACTAAATTAATTTAAGTTCTAAAATAGTGTAGTGCGGGCAGTAGGTACTTAGTTTGTAGTTTGTTAACAATTTTTTTTGTTTCTAAATCAACATGTATGGATAACCTAAATGGTAAAATTAAAACAAAATCCTAATTTACAGTTTATGGTTTAGCTAATTTTAGGAGTACCTTAGCTCATTCTAATCAGATTTTATGCGCAGCATCGCAAGCGATGAAAATTGCTAGAAAGGAGCAAGTATAATTTGTAAGATGATTTTATACGCATACTTAAAATGATGCCCTTGTTATCTTAAAATGTTTCTAGGAATCCGTTTGACTAGATCCCTAACACTGGCACCGCTTATTCATATTTTCAGAACTGTGTAAATATTGGCGAATTTATGTTTTAATATTAAAGTACATAGTTGTTCTAATAAAATTGTACAGAAGCAATAATACCTTTTCATAAAAAAAATAATATTGTCAGTAATAATATGCTATATCTACTCGAATCGTGATGGACAATGGCTAAGCTAGATAACAACGTTTATGCTGTTTTTAAAACCCTTCACAAGGGAATGCCCGTCTAAGGCCAATTTTTGCGTTGTGGAATATAGTAGTTAAAACTTCACCTCACGGAAAAAAAAGCAAGCAGCCCAAGATACAAGTTACAAACAAAATCTATGTAAGTTAAAATTTTATGCAAGGAGTTGTAATTTGCTAAAGTCCAATTTGGTAATCGTGTAACATCACATTACAAAAGTAATTTAACCAAAGAAAGAGTCTACTATTTCTTATGTTTACATCTTACATAGTCTTATTGCTAACACTATTGCTAATATTATCGATAGCACACAATTATCGATGTATACAATGATAGTATTCGATAGTCACTAGCGACAGTATTCAATAGTCACTATTGATAGTATTCGATAGTCACTAGCGACAGTATTCAATAGTCACTATCGATAGTATTCAATAGTCACTATCGATAGTGCCCATCACCATGATATATTCTCTCTTGCTCGCCTCATCTGATTTAGTCACACCATTTGTCACACTTGATAGTGACTAGGAGCATTGACGTGCCAAAAATCGTGTTTGGTACAGACCATTACGTCTTTCACGATCAAATTATTCTATGCTCACGAGGTTGGTGACCTGATTTCAGTTTTTTTTTTATTTAAAATATAAAATTTAACATAATAAACTCGTTACTATCAATTGTTTCAAAAGTTCTTAATATATTCGACACCTTTGGTGGTCATGAATAAAGCTTCTGTCGAATTACTAATATAATGATTTATTCGTTTTCATACTGAAGTAATTAAATTGGAATGTTTGTTACTGTTAATGAAATCAATGGTGAAAAGTAGTAATTCTTAATTAAAACAAGTGATGAAATGTTGTTTTAGTTAGTTAGTTTTTAGTTTAGTTTTAGTTAGTTTAGTTAGTATTTTAGTGTCTGGCAACCCTGGTCCGCAGTGGTCATGCCACAGGATGGTCATATGTTTGTGTTTCAGGTTATATATGTAACCTAGACACATGTCTAGGTTTATTTATTTTTATTGTAACAGCATGCGAAAACACGTACACTTCTTAGGATCATGAATAAATGTAATATTTTTACAATTTACCGAAAAATTTGGAATAAAAGGAAGTAAGTAATAATTGATTCATATAAATATTAAATATTGATGCTTATACTTGTGTTCTATATTTAGAATAAACTTTGGAAATTATGAAATTGTGGAACCCAGTATTGTTTCACCTGGTCGAACTGTACCAAGTCATATAAAAACTCCGAATTATATATCTGGTGATGTAATCAGCACTCCAGATGTTGTAGAAATTAAAAATGAAACACAAATTGCTGGTATGAAAGATAGTTGTAAGTTGGCAGCGAATTTATTACGAAAGATTGGCCAATTTATTCAAGTAATTTTTTTATGAAAAGTACATGTTCCCTATTATATTTGAATTAGAAATTTTAGATTGGAAAGACTACAGATGAAGTTGACAGTTACGCCCATGATTTGATTATAAACAGTAATGCATATCCATCTCCGTTGAATTATAAGAATTTTCCTAAATCTATTTGTACGTCAGTAAATAATGTGGCTTGTCATGGTATTCCCGATGATCGGCCATTGAAATCTGGAGACATAATAAACGTGGATATTACAGTAAGCAACCTGGCTTTTAAATTATAAATTTACATTTATAGTTATATAACTAGGTTTATTACAATGGATATCATGGTGATTGTTCTAAGACATTTATCGTAGGAGATGTAGATGAATTAGGTCGAGAATTAACAAAAGCAACTGATATATGTTTGCATGAAGGCATTTTAGTATGCAAACCTGGTGTACCTTTTCGAGAAATTGGAAAACGTATATCGATCAAGGCCAAGCAGTTAGGGTTTACTGTTGTTCCATGTTTCATTGGACATGGTATTGGTAGCTATTTTCATGGTCCGCCTGATATATATCACTTTGGTAAATATCTAAAAAGTGTCGAATTTTTATAATGGAAACATTTTAGAAAACAACTATCCAGGGAGAATGGAATCTGGAATGATCTTTACAATTGAACCAGTTTTAAGTCAAGGAAGCAAAGAAATTGTAATTTTAGATGATGGTTGGACTGCTGTTACAATTGACGATGCAAGAACTGCTCAATTTGAACATACTGTCTTAGTTACACATTCAGGGGCTGATATACTTACTATACCTGATTAACTATTTGTGAAATTTTTGATATTATGTATGTTTACTTGAAATACACAAGCAGATAATTTAAAATTACTCTTGTTTCAAGTTGTGCTGACTACAATAGCAACCTAAAAACATTAAATGGTGTAGTAAATTGACTGAGATCATTTGAATTTTTGTGCATGTCCACCTACAAAATTATATATTTTTATATTGATAAATGAAAGTAAATATGGACACTGACAAACTTATAGAAGAGATTTGGGGAGCTGAAATTAATTGTGATCACGAAAATCATATTTCAGTAGGGGCGACAAATTACTATTTAAAAAGCCAATCTTCATAAATATGTTTAAGTGACCGCCGTGGAGACGTAGCAAACATGCGACAATTAGAACAGAGTACATGAAATTTCATTAAAATTGCGCTAAGAGGATTAGAGAAGAATTCTTGGAAAGAACACTATTAGGAAAAAATATATCACTATTTCTATGAAGATTCTTGGCACCGAATACTTTGAAAGTAAATAGCTAAGCCTGTAGAAACGAGTGCGCACTCATTGGCGGCGGTAATACACTGCTCAAAACAATTAGAGGAGATTTAGAAAAATAATAATAAATAAATAATATAAGACGCAAATATCTTTATATTGCAACTATAACGATTTTAAACAAGAAGCAGAATGCATTGACAAGTTTCAACTTGTACAGCGCTTCAGTGTAGCGCCTGCGTTTGAGGGTATTATACAAGCGCATATCCACACACATCCACAGGCTTGGAAAGTGATAGGAAGGTGGACGGAGACAGCAAGCTGTTGCTGAAGTTTTTGCAGTTAGCCAAAATGTAGTTTCGCGAAAAATCACAAATCGGTCACAGCACAGCAAATTATCTCCAGTAATGGTAATATTTAAATAATGATATAGTTCCACACTATGTTAATATTAATAAACAGTAATACATTAGCATTTGGTAAAGTAATTACCATCACAGTTCTTCTGTCAACATGACACCAATTTTCGTATGCCGGTATTGCACAATTACATTAACTTAAGTATAGAACTGCTTACGCTCACTTGGCGGAATGTCGAGAAAATACAGAGGGCGTGGTAATGTTTCCCAGCTAAGTTCAGAAATTCTTTTCCAAGTTAGTCTTGCGCTATGAGGTCTGGCATTGTCCTTGCATTTTTTCAGATAAATACTGCTTGTGGTTACTGAAGGTGTTTGTAAGTTAGCAGTGATGGTTCAACTAGTTTCCAAAAACTCGTAATGACCAATCCCGGCTGCTGTCCACTGAACACGCAATAACGTTTTTTTCAATGCAAGAAAGCCTTGGGAGTGTGTAGTATTGGATCAGTTTAGAATTTGAGTACAATATCCACTATTCATCGTATGTTAACAACCGATCAAGAAAACGTTCATTATTGTTCCCCGAACAAATGGTACGACGGCTGAATCATCTGACAACACATTTGTTAAACTTCCACGTTTTTCCTAACCGGTGAAGGTACAAAGGAATGGTTTTCATCGTTCAAATTAACCTTTTTGCAATCTCCAAGTACGTTATGCCTCCACAGCCTGTTGAATATTTTCCTTGTCAATAATCTTTGGTCTCCCAAAGCGTGGCTTCATCGATCAAGCTAAAATCTCTCGAAGAAAATTTCTTGAATCTCCGAACGTGATACATATTTTTCATGTCACCGCTGCAGCTTTGGTGCATAATTTGTACTTATAGAATACACAACCTCGAATTAAAGTTTTATTCGTTGCAATTTTAAATTATTTTGAAATATGGAAATAAACAGTTGTCACCAAAAGTGTCCAACGAAAGGATTAGTAGTAAAGCAAATGACAAGTAACAAATATGTGCTATCGATCTACAACTTTATTAACGGCAATCGTCACCCTATAAGGTATCGAAAGAAGAGAATGAAAACTACAGGAAAATAAAACAAACAGGTAAGAATCATGGTTTATAAATGATATTTACAGTGTACAGGTTTTATTTTAAATTTATCTTTAAAATTTGAACAATTTTCACTCATTTCTAACAAAATATACATACATTACCCTACTTTACAAATATTAAAAATGAGTGAAAAATATGAGAAAATAACCAAATTCAAGATTAGTGAACAGTTCGATAGTACAAAATGGAATGTATTATATTTCAAATACAAAGAGAGCGGATAGGTTCTTTTTGGTTATTTTCACATGTGGAATATATTTACTATATACATGGATCTGATTTAATACGAATGCTGACATATCTGTAACACAATATATTTTTAATTTCTATATAATATAAAAATATACTTTGTACTTTATCTATACCTAAAAGTAATTTAGACAGTGCCTGAGTCGATAAAATATATTGCATCTATTTACCTTTTTACAAAATCGTGAAGTACAATATTTTTTTCATGTCAACTAAAATAAAATAGCTTGTTAGGAACAATTATTTCGAATTTGGAACTCAAAAGTACAAAACGTATAGGAAAACACGAACCATCAAATCATGTTCTTAAGTAACAAACGATATGTCAACATTAACGAATATTCAAAAAATTACTGAAAATATTTTCAAAAACTAGTTTTTTCGAGAGAACTTAAAATAAACGAACAGGAAATGTAACGTTAAAGCAGTACGTGATAACGTAACCTATCTTTTTGTACTATAAAATAATAACCATTGGAAGTATCTGATTCTGAAAACAAATATAAAAATTAGCAAAATGAAAACAATACCACCATTTCGCGTTAGAAAACTGTATTGCACAAAGTTTGGATTCCTTAAATGAAGTGGAGCGGTGACTAAACTGATCTAGTCAGAAACTTTACACTATTTAAAATAATAACTGTACAGGAGAAAATAATTATATCTATTTTGGTTCTTAAATTATTTTCGCTTTAAGAAAAAGAAAGAAAGGAATTATATCACTTCGGCATAATAAAAACTTTTTGAAGAAATAGCATTAAATAAATTATTAAATAACAAAAAATTCAAAAGTTTAAAACAGACGACTATTTAAAAAAATATATAAATATAAAACGTGGATACGTTCTCTTACTAATAGTAAATATTAAAGTCAACAATTAAAAATGAAAAAATAATTGAGATTTTAAGAGAAAATCATGGAGATCTTGTTTTACTGCAATTTTTTAAAAAATCCCGCAAGTTTCGATTTTTTAATTCCATCACAGGAACTTCTCACTTAACCGCACTTATTAAGTTTATTTGTTCAATCGTACATATCTCACGTGGAGTCTTCTAATCTTTCAACGCGGTATCTATTGTACACAGTGTAAGGGGTTCGTGTGTAATCATTATTAGTTTGTATCCTTGTCCTATTTGGTACTACATTATCACCACGTCCCATTAACCAGTCTGTACACTGTTTGTTTTGTAAATCACTCACGTTTACAGACACCCACTTCTTCAACCACGAGTGAAATTGTGCGGCTAAACATTTCGTAACTGCAGGATGGGTCTGGAAAAAATACATTTTTAAATTAATTTTTGATACAAAAAGAATAAGTAAAAAAACGTAAATGCATATACCAGTTGACAACCAAATCTAATGTAATAGCTATAAACGTATCAAACAGAGAATAGTATATTTCATACGTATATACAAAAGAAGTTAACGTAATAGAAGCGATTGATCCACAAAAAAACAAAAAGAACCTAGAGTGTGGGTAAAACAGGATCGAACATTATCAATTATACTCGTTACTCGTAGATTATCGGATTATACGATGGGACAAAAGTAAACTTGGACGGCTGGCAAGCGACGAAGTAGTATGGGCAGTGTAAACAAGAATCACTTTCGTACAAGTTTATTGCCATTATACATTATTAATGCATTTCAAGTGTAGTCTCATCAAGATGATAAAAACTTACAGGGTATATAAGAGATGCCGCAGTACAAATGATATTAGATATTTCAAATCAGAGGAAGTTATGGAGCTTTGAAGAATTTTTCACCGTTTGTTGCAAAGTTGTACAAGATTGTAAAACATTATTAATCAATTGCCTGAAGAAACCTATAGTAACTTTGGAGAACATATACAATTCAGTTAATTACACGCATCCTTGGTAAGTTTATAACAATCCTCTTTTGTAATAAATAATTTAATACGAGACGGTTGGCAAGTAACGTAGCCAAATTAAGCTGCTATTAATTAGCTAATTAATAATATGAAGTCCGAGGGGCAACGCCATAGTGGTATATATCACATGGTAGAAGGTAACATTCAATGTGGTTACCACGTACTACCTAGCTATTAAATTAGATTTGGTTGTTAGCTGGTATCACCGAGAAGTGCAAAAGCAGCACATATATTATTTCTGAAAATTCTTTGCCTCTACTAACGATTTCTTTCGACACGATGGTACTTTTTTTTACATTGTTATATACGGCATCAAAAATAATTATTGTAACGTTCAATACCATTATTATTAAACTAGATTCTTCCCTTTACACAAGATAATTACAATAAAAGTAATTTCCATAAAAGGTGGTCATTTTTGAGGATGGCTTCTTTCTGGCACGATTACAAAATACGGATGGGTTTTAACATGGTCAGTGTTAAGATAAACCTTGCATACCAAACACACGCATGCTGCTCTGCAAGTCCCCGGTATTACAAACATTAACGCAGTTATCAAAATTATAAAAATGTAAGTACTATTAGATAACGCAACGTGCGTTTCAAAAAACCTAAGCTACTATCAGTTTAATCCAATTTTCTAAATTCATCCGTTAGATCAAGATATTGAACTCAAAGAGATTTACCCAATACAAGCAAGGAAATGCTTATTATTTTCTAATTAACTTGAAATGAAAAAACAGATTACTCCGGTAAGATTGTATTACAAAGAAATTGTCTCAGCTTAGCAAAAGAAAGAGAAAATTAAGGTTACAGTATTTAACATACCACCGACGTATTTGCCAATGTTATTACCAATGCTGGTTTAAATTCTCTGATGTGTGAAATATCTACCGTATTAAAAGTAAACATGCACCAACGCTAATGTTGATGCTAATTGGTGATACGTGTTTTGTACACACAATACGACAAACTGTAAAATTATAAAGTTGCCATGCCGTCTGAATCCGTCTTTACTTAGTTCGTAAACGTTCCATAGAGTCTAAGTATGGACCGTATGAAAACTGGTGCAGAATTGTGATCGGATAACCTTTTACTATTTCTGCTGTGTGCTTCGACCAAGAAGTTTTCCTCCGCATAACGTAGCATAATAGTCTCTAAAGTAGTGATATGCATGTTTTTGGCCCATAACTCCGTGCGTACGAAGATTTGGCCGTCTCCATGCTTTAGTGTAATTCTACCATCATAAGATTAGATAATTTATCCGAGTTTCGTCAAATCACATTTTCGAGGAATGCATTTGAATATTATTGTGGCTTTCATTTCACATTCCATTCTTTTAAATAGCTCTAAATTCATGGTTATTTTGTACTTAAACCTTACCTGCACCTAAAGGTTTTCGAAAATATTGATGAAAAATAGATTTTATCCTATTTTCCGGAATGACTATAATTTGCGTAATGATCAATATTTTGCTTTTCGCTTTGAATACTATTTAAACCTATGGAATTAGGAATATTGTTTTAAAAAAAGGAACCCATACTATTCAGCGTGTGCCTAACTTCCAAATTTCAAGCTTTTCAGGATAATGTAATCTTGTGTTATTCTGCTTACTCTCTGGTAATCATCACTAAATTATATAAAAACGAGGCAAACTGCTTGTATATATTTTTTTAGAATGTCTGCTACTTTTGCTCTAGGTTGCAATCGATGGCATTAATTTCTTTTAAATAAATCGAAAGTTAAGTAAATCTCACAAGATTGTTTATTACTGTTGGCTAAGAAACCGTAATATTTGGCATATCCGTCATATTATTTACTTTGAACTGCCAGAATTAATTCAAATTTTTTTCATGCTACGTACTTTATCAAGGATTTAGATATAGAACAATGAATAGTAGTAATTAAATGGTTTTTCATTGCAAAACCGAATGGATTCCAAATGCAATTGTATTAGTAGAGATAAATTTTGAAAAACCTCCGATCGCGGGCCACCAAAACAACAATCGATTTTATAGCTAATCAAAGGAATTTGGGACTTTAATCGCGATGGCGATTGTTCTATAATCACCAAAAACGTTAACAATTTTTTTTATCTAAAAATAGAATGACATACATTCAATGCTTTTTGATGACGTTTTACACCACATACAACGATAAATTTTACTGAGAATTTCGATATTAAACAAGCGATTGTTAAATTGAGGAAATTTAATAATCGTTTGTAGGAAGATTTTACTACTGTCGTAGGCTAGACTTATAATATCCTTCTAACTTCCTTGCTCTCTAAACAATACGTCAGAAAAAGGAATTTTGCTCTTGAAATCGAATTTATCAAAATTTAATAAAATCAAGTTTGGTAAAATGTGATGTTTCCACTTACGCTAGAATTGACGAAGATAAAACGATATTTCCATTTAAATGAATTAGTACCACTATAAATTAATATTAATGTCAAAATGCGCCTACTAAACAAGATCACAATATTAACAGACAACCAAGATTTTATTAGGCAGCAATCTAATACATATAAATATCATGTTCAATACTACTGTTGTTAAGCTTTATACAACACGAAAAAATATGATTACTTTAAAAAATTCAATTTTTAGTGTACATTTGTGATTTCATACATGGGTTCTGGTAAGCGGCATGTAAAGCTACGTTCACACAGCAATGCGGAACAACACGCCCGCTTAAAAGACTTGGAAGTTAATTGTAGGTTGATTCGCTTGGCCTACACTAACTATTCTGAGTAACCAGTAAGAATATGCGTTCATTGGGCCTGCATGCAGCTACACGGAAATTGTTCGTTAGTTTACACTTTTTACACGCAGTCTAGAGTACGAGTAAGAAATGTATATACCGAAATAACTAGCCCGAATTTAAATTTCAAATAAGGAGAATATTGCAATAGTTGAATAGCTTCTTCGACAACAAATGTACGTATTGAAAGGACGATTCTAAACCTATAAACAAATGCTTCCAAACTAATCACTAGGAACGCTGAATCTATAATCAAAAATGACAGCAAGTCGTTCCTTTACATCTGCTTGGTATAAACTTCGCGAGCATACTTGTACTGTCTACTCTGGTGACGTCACTTCACATTACACCGATTAAAAAGTGCAGCCCGAGCGAACAAACTTTATGTGTTTGATTTACAGTCCAATTTTATCATAAATGTGTACTTTTCTGTGAGCTCATTAAAGGTTATCTATTTAATATTTATTTGCGCAAGAAGGTATACCGTATACTGCATGTATTTTATGGATATTTTTAATGAAACATATCTTCAAGCCATATCACGCCCTGCGAATCGGTTCAACATTCCAACCCGAGTCTTAGAAGTCTGATATCCAAGGAGAAGTGTAAGCAGATACAAAATTAAGCAAAACGGGAATAGAGTTGCATAAACCACGTAACGTATTTTTATAGGGTGAGCAAGGCTTTGTGGATAATGCACCATTATTTAAATCAGGCCAAAAAAACTGGTGATAATCACAGACATTAATTAATTAAAAAATTGTAGAAGATAACTGAAGAACAACTAACACCAGATTATCACCACAGTCAGCAATTGTTCTCAATAACGCAAGTTACAACAATGCATTGGCTATTAGATATTCAACGTCAAATACAAAGAAAACTAATGATATATTGGCTTGAAGAATGGAACCATTGTGTGCAGGCCACAATGCACGAAGATAGAACTGTTCAATTTAATTAGACAAAATAAACCAGTGTATAGTGTATGTTTGTGGTGGAGGGTAATAGTGAAGTGCTTCATTGCCACAGTATCGAGTAACGTGATTCAGTGTATAGTGAACAGTACGCTTACAAAGAAAAAACACTCAGTATACTCAACTACCCCCATACTGAATTTAATTAAGGACAAGTCCTTAATTAAATTCAATAATTTTTTTTAGAAAGGTTGGCATATTTTTATCTTCTTGTAGAACTTATTTCATTCCTACAAATATTGATAGCAAAGAAAAATAATGAAATACCGAATTTATTTTCTGCTTTGACAATATGGTGTTGATATATACAATTAGAATATAACCGGTGTACAGAAAGTTAATTTCTTTTTTTTGCAAGGATTACGAGAAAGAAGAACCCCCCGACGAATTGTTAAAGTACGCTCTTGTTAATTCCCGTCTGAAATACGCGCCTAATTCTTATATTAAATGGAGCACCTGTGTGTTCACCTCTTATACTAATATCTTAACTTTTTTTTAGTAATTTAACATTTTCAATGTCGAATATTCATTTATTTCCATTTATTTTACGAAAATAGGCTCTAACGAAGCTGAAGTTATTATTACTGTTCACAAATATATGTTTTGATGATCATTTCGAACACTTTCACATTATTTATAGTTGTCTCTTTTTAATTAGTATGAAAGAAAAACCAGTTCAAGGATTAGATTAGGAAATATCATCTATTTGTGAGCAGTAATAATGTCAGTTTCGTGAAGCTTCGCTTTTGTAAAGTAAATGCCAATAAATGAATATTCGAAATTGAAAATTTCAAATTACTAAAAAATATAAGATATGTGAAGATATGAAGAAGTGTAGAAAACCATAATTCAATTTTTTTAATGTTTAAAATTAGAATCTAATGACGATCATGCATACAGGTGTCCCATTTAATATAAAAAAGTTTAATGATAAACCAAAAGTATATTTTAGACCACTCTAAGGATCATTTTTTTCATCACTTTACCATCAACTCTAATACCTGGACTAAAAATGAATACCATTTAAAATATCTTGCTTAAATATGTAAATATGACAGTCACTCCTCTTACATTTTCAAGGATGGTTCAAATTTATCAAGAACGGCTTGAATTAGGCATAAAAAACATAGTAACTCGCCTTTCTTTAGTGGTATTATCAAAATATGCAATAATATACGCGGTATTCCATTTATTAATATTGATATTATAAATGTTCGCAATTTTGAGATGTAATTTTTTTGAGTCGCTCAGTATACCTAGATCTAAATATTTTATCGCTTTTCGAATGAAGTGCGCCTATATTTATCAACATAAATAGTGGTAAACCAGTAATATTCCGTGGTAATAAAATGTGGTAAAATATGCCAGAAATAGTGGGCAGGTCATAACATTTCGTTGACAAATGTTTACTTAATAAAATAATAGATAAAATGTAGTCGAATATAGTTTACTTACTTCTCTTGCTCTAGCCAAGGCACCGTATTTATATAGCATACTTCCTTTATCGGCAGTAAATGTAATTTCTAAGTTGCCATCATCCAATCTGCATTGGGTATTATCTAGAATATTGTAACCGGCATGTTCAGTCTGATTTCTTTCTGGTGGCCGCCGTTCATTAAGTTTCCTCTCCAATTCTTCTAAACCGTCCAGCTTCTTATCGTTCTTTTCGCCATCGCGTTTCATATTATCTAGCCTCTTACTATTTTCTTGATTCATATCCACAGATTCCAGTTTTACTCCATCATTGCACGTTATATTATTTTTCTTGTTCCTTCTCTTGTATTTTCGTAAATTTCTATTTAAATACAAAGGCAAGCATTTTCGGGCTATTCTGGTACAATTTGCAAATTTTTCTTTGTAGCTGCTCCATTTTTTCGCCTCTTCTAATTTTTTAGGTTCTTCTGGATCAGTATCAATCATTTCAATAGTTAATCGGCAGTCTTTCTTATAAATGTATATTTTGAAACAATTTTCATCTTGTACAGCTTTCTCTATCGTACGCTGGTATGCCAACTCTTGGTGTATCCGCCTATGGGCTGTAGCACAGGGCCCACCAGCACCGCCTTTCTTCTGTTCTTTTTGAAACATTTCCATGCATGTTATTGCTGTTCTCTCAGTGACACAGTGTTGCAGTTGCCGCACGGCGTAAGAGACAACCTTGTCCAGGGTGAATGCAATATATGCATGTATACCAAACATTTCTCTTAACGTATCTTCATACGTTGAAGATTCCATATTGCCATCTAATAAATTTTTAACCATATCCAGAAATGCCGGGTAATAATCTTCAACTTCGATTTGCGGCTTTGGTTTCAATCTAAGTGCAACCGCTGTACTTTCTTTGCGATTGTTTCTATTTTTAGCTTCTTCATCGGCTAAGGCAACGGCTCGTTCATAAATTTTTGCAAGTCTTTCGCAGAGTATCACATGTAACCGCAAGAATAAGTACCAATTATTACTTGCCATAAACAAGGTGTATGCT
Source organism: Oryctes borbonicus (assembly GCA_902654985.2). Classification (NCBI taxonomy): domain Eukaryota; kingdom Metazoa; phylum Arthropoda; class Insecta; order Coleoptera; family Scarabaeidae; genus Oryctes; species Oryctes borbonicus. Next base: position 3,579,742 of record LR736867.1, on the reverse strand, counting down.
TCATCCTGAAATAAAGTTAAAAATAATATAAATTATACACAAATATAAAACATCCCATTTAGTAATGCCATAAACATGAGAATCACAATTTAACAAAAATTAATAATAAGTTGGCCTATTTACTCATAGCTTCAGTAATATGTATTTAAAATCGGTTACATATGCGCTTGCGGCACTATTGTATTGAATATGAAAAAAGTAATTCCAAATTGAAGTGATTTAAAACATTTTGGTAAATTGTGCATAAAGTACGTACACTTAGGTGCAAAACATCAATTCGATCCATTATTAGTTTCATCTTTAATCGTCCTTCTAAAACATCCACATGATGTACGTAAATTTCGATTGGCGCTGGTATTTCTAAAATATACCAACCTAGTGATCTTTTGTTTTGTATTTTGCTAATAAACGACGAATAATGATTTTAGTAACAAACTTGTGGTCGATAACCGAAAAGGTATTCAGTGTGCCTTGTGTTTGAGAGTTCAAAAAGAGCTTGAAGTGGAAAAGTTCTCGAGTTGTTTTCCAAAGAAATGTCTAACTCAAACGCATGCAGCCAAGGCAGTAACTTTCGTTTCTTTCGATGCTAGCTATACCAGATCAAGATCAGACCGCAGAAAAGCAACATCCGAATGAGAGGATCGATTTTTTTTTTTTTTCAGATTTAAGGGATGTGCACCTTCAGCTCAGATCGCAAATCGACTGCGCCAAGTAAAAAGTACGCATGTAAACAAATGGACAGTTCGTCGAGACCAGCCCAATATCCACAGCTATTTGTGGCACATCGCAGAGCTCGACTACCTTTTGCATAAGATCACGAAAATTGGAATCATGTCGATTGGAGCAACGATGGATGGGTAAGTATTTGGAGAAGACAGGGAGAGCGATTTGCTTTATGCACCGTAGAGGTTCTGGTTGGGGCTGGCATAAGTAGCGAAGTTCATACTGAATAGATGATGGTTGGTAGAGGTTCAATAACGGTCACAAGGTACACGAAGAGTATTTTAGAAGAACACATGGCTCCTTTTGCTCCATTTATAGAGCCTAGTTTCATTTTTATGAACGATACCAAACGTCCACATTGTAACGTGTCTTTTTTATTCAGTTTTATCTGTTCTAATGGATCGAATTCTTTGCAACTGAGTGTATTAAAAAAACTTAGGTACTTTAAAATTATAAACTGGCATTTTCTTTTCTTATTATTACCTTACTATTGCACACATCAAAAAGCAATTGCTGCTTCCAATGTAACAATATTTTGAAAAAATTTGACCTCTGAAAAGATCAACTTTTCACAAATTGTATTAATTTTGCACCATGTATTATACAGACACAAAAATATTATATCTGCTTAGATCTATGATGCACTTATTTAAACACATAAACACCATTAGAAAATGGTGTTTAGAAGAAATTTATTTTAAAAAGAAATAGCAAACAATAATGTAGCACTTTAATCTTCTTCATTGTACGCGTTCATCTACATTTTTTCATGTTGCCAACAATTACAAAAATTTTGAAATTTTTTAACATAATGCTTGATTTATATTATACTTCTTTCGTCTAAAAATGTGTGACTGACTTGTAAACTAGATCGACTAGGACTAGAAATTAGTTTTGAAACTAGCTCTGATCCTAATTTTTCATTCAAGTTTCCCATTAGACATACATACTAAGCTGATTTTCAGGATTACCAACTACGAAATTAAGCCTCTGTTTTAATAAACTTGAAAATATTTAAATAAAAGTGGGAAAGTGTTATGTAATCTAATTGGGAATTTTTAAGACGAAAAAAACATAATATAGATCAAACGTAACAACATAATTCTCATAGTATAGATGTAAAAACAAAAAACTTTACTTTGTACTCATATTCAATGACAACAACGCATATTTCATACAAAATTAGACACATGTTCAAATGTTCTAAGTACTTTAAATATACAGACACCCTTCAGTGACCTAAGCGCATAGCATACCTGTGCCATTTTTTTGCATAGGAAATCGATATGTGCATCTCATTTAATATTGCAGTCAGTCTAGGTTTAAACCCAAGGCCTTTAGAATCATATAACTGCAAAAAAAACAGGTGCAAATTTTCCTTTTTTGTAAATATTTACGTTTTGCGTGAAAATGAAATAGAGTCACAACAATCTATTTCATTTTTACATCCTTTTAAGCGTGTAAAGTTACTACAGATTGGTAGCAAATTCGAGGAGAACGGCAGGGTTAAAGATAAGTGATAAATTAGGTATAATTCATTATAATTAACCAACTTTGAAACAAACGGTGTAATGAAAACGCAGATGACATAATAACGATGATGATTATGTTTTTAGTTAACTACCAAAATGTCAATACAAGATAAATACATTTTACATTTGACAAAAATTGATTATCTAGATTTAATTTTTTAGTTAATACGTTTGTTCGCTCGGGCTGCACTTTTTACTCAGCGTAGTATAAGATGATGATTTCATTAGAGTAGATAGTGCAGGTTGGTATGTGGTCATGTAACATATACCAAGCAGATACAAACGAACGACTTCCCGTCATTTTCATCACAGTATTCAGCGCTCCTAGTGGTTAGTTTGGAAGCATGTTTACAGGTTTAGATTTGTTTGCCTTATAACAGCTCCATTTACTTTGCATTTTTGGCTCCACTGCAACGAGATTACTAGTATCGTAAAATACGTACATTCGTTATCGAAGATGATATTTAATTATTGCAACAATGTTCTCCTTATTTGAAATTCAAATTCGCCATACTTATTTCTGTAGAAGGAACAACTTTCATGTAATTGTACACTAGTCACTGGGAGTAGTTAGTGTAGGCCGAGCGAATAAACCTACAGATTCAATTTCAAAATTTACAGTTATTCATTTGTAATTACCTTAAACATTTAGGTAGTAGTAAAATATTTAAACTTTGTAACATCTTAAATAATAATTGTTAATGTATGAGATATACAGATCAGTTCGCTCAAGTAGATATACCACTATGTTGCGAAATCTGTAAAAATTTAACAGTTCGTAACAATAACGTTAAAACTAACGATATATACACTACCGTCCATTGAAGTTTGGCCAAGTAATAACAGTTTAAAAAATTAAAAAATAAAAGGCAAGTAATACCATAAAAATTAGTTTTTTTTTTTATTATTAATTATTAAGACACAAGGGGCAAGAAAAATATCTAACTTCTTAAATATTTTTCTTGTCAGCCTTTGCATTGAGAACTGCTGGAACAACTCCCGGCATCCTTTCAATTAATTTTCTTAGTGTATTGTCTGGGATTCCTTCTTAGAGAATATTCCAGAGTTGTTCTTTGGAAGTAGGACCAACAATTCGGACTCTTCTATAGAGTTCATCCCACAGTAGCTCAATAGGGTTGAGATCGGGACTCTGCCATAATTTGTAAAATATTCGCTTCTTTTTACTCATTTAGATATTATGCGCATATTCGGGCCGTATGCTTCGGATCGTTGTCGTGCATAAGTGAAATTCTCGCCGATTACTCGCAGCCCAGAAGGAAAGGCATGGCATTCTAATATTTCGCGGTAGTCCTCTTTCTGCATTATCAAAAAAGCAACTCCAAACTGTAACTGAACCGCCAACGTGTTTTATTGTTGTTATAATGCACCGGACAAGCATTCTCTCCTGTTTTGACCGAAAATATTGATTAGTCGGTCCATAAAATATTTTTTCAGTTTTACCGTTCAGTTCCTACTCTCTCAGACTTACTGCAGTCTTTTCAATTGGTTACCCAGGCGTAGCAGTGGTTTACAAGCTGTCACACGACCATGTAAATTTCCTTCCGCTAGCCGGCATTTGACCTTGGTAACTGAAATCGGATGCTGACGTCCGCGATCGAAATCACTCGCTATTTCTGGTGCAGTTTTTATGCGATTTCTTTTTCGTATTAGTTGTTGTAGTCGACCATCTGCTGGGGTGGTTATTCGTGATAGGCCTAGACAGTCACTGTCTTCCAAATCGCCTGTTTATTGTTATCGGCGAATGGTATATTTTATTATCGGCGCGGCTACATTTAAGTTTTCATCGATAAGTCTGCTGGAATGACCTTTTTCATGCAAAGTTATTATGCTTCATCATTTACCAATATCTAGTGATTTACCACGGGGGATTTCGAACATTGTTATTATACCTTCCAGTACCACTTATTTAAACAAAAACTAAAATCGTATTAAAACATTCTAAATGGTCAAGCCGGGTAAGAGCGAGCCCCTAAGAGAAAGAGACGAGATGCCATAAAATCTTTACCTACTTGGTCCCGTCGATGAGACTAGTAAATAGGCTACGATGATTGGGTGCATAAAATGTGTAATTAAATTTCTTGTTCGTAATACTTTGGTTATTTAAGTTGCATGTGTGTTTAACGACAAATATATAAGATTACGATGAATGCAATGAAAGTTATTAAATTAAGACATTATAGAACTTTCTCTTTTGGCCGAGGGCGGTAGTGTACGTAATGTTCAAACATAATGCTATATTCAAATCAAGAATCATTATAGCTTGTGAAAAATCGGCGTTTTCTACTTTCAATGGTGTATATTATACCGATATTGGGTGACAAGACAAACGAATGTCATGTATGTATCTAGTTAAGCGTACTGATCGGTAGACCGTTTACGTTTACTACCACTATAAGTGAGGGCGAATACTTCAACATTGGACATGTTCTTAATTTATATACACTTTTTGCACTGTATATCGAATAAATGCAAACGTGCTGGTTAGTTGGGATGTTACCACTTACAGCTTTTCTTGGTTTACTTATGAACAAAAAATCGCAAATACTAGATGATGTAAATGTTGCATTCACAAGGTGTGTTCCAAAGGGGCGGCAACTTAAAAAGTGAGATTTCGTTGAAACTCTAGAGACTGAAAGAGTACTTAAGCATAAGAGCAACACAATTTTCGAGGATGGTATGGAAAGTAGTCGTGTTTGAAGACAAGTGACGCTTTGTGTCAAAATTTCGGAGACTTATCAAATTATGTTGTCATGAGCAAGTGAGCAAGTTTATGTATTTGTGGAATCGTGGAAAACGAACAATGCCGGTCAGTGATTTGATATTTTTTCATGGATGGGAAAACGTGTGTTAAAATTAAAGAGAAGTTGGGTACAGTTCATACGGACCATGTACCTTCGATGTATATCATTTGATACTGATTTAATGAACTTAATCGTGGTAAAATATCCACCATTGATGGGAAGGGGCCAAGGTCGTCCAATTGAGGTGGCTACGGACGTTACGATATCCTATTAGCAGATCGCCGGGCAAGATTAGAGATTACTAATATGGTAAACATCTCAAATAAACGTGTGGAAAATATTCTTCATGAAAAATTGAGTACGAGGAACCTATTGGCGGGACATGTGCCGCGTCTGCTGGCGATTGGTCAAAAACGGAAACGCGTGATAACAAAGCAATGTGTGGCATTTTGTGATTGTAAATGAGAGAATGGTAAATCGGCAAAAAGAAGGTTTTCCCGCCGAACATGCACTAAAGAAGACGAAGACGATTTCATTAACCGGAAAAGTTACGGCGATAATTTTTGTTTGATTGATTCGCAAGCCATAATTTTAATTGATCGTTTGGTGAAAGAGGCGACAATCACGGGACGGTAGTGCTGCTGATTTTTTTTTACCGATTTGATGCTTGATTAAAAAAAATCACTATCATGATAACGCTCCGGCCCACTCGTTGGCAGTTGCGACAACGAAACCGACCTCATTCGCCATATTCGATTTTAGATTTTAGTCTTTGACTCTTTTTCCAAATTAGAAAAAGTGACTAGACGAAAAGCGGCCCACGTCAAATGAAAAAGTCATTGCTGAAACAGAGAACTATTTTGCAGAGCTCGACAAATTCTATTATTTGGATGCCTAAACAATTTGAAGAAAAGAAATAAATTTACTAAATACAAAACAATCGTGTTGTCTTCATTAATAAACGCTTTTATCATATCGTCTTTATCTTGGAAACTGTAATAGGCATGATTTTTTGTTTAGAACATAATTTGTAATATATTACATGGTTATATATTTCTACCAAAAATAATTTGCATCGTTCTTGAGATTATGCAATATAGTTCAAAATATGTTTTTTAAAAAAATATTTTATGTAGTTTCCGAGATATTTACAACAATTTTAAAATTGAGCAATTTTTAAAAGCTGCTGAACCCTGAAATCGGGCAATTCGGTCGTTAAAAAAATACGTTGTTCTTATACCGATCTCCTGATTTACCTCTCTCAGTTTCATTGAAATTCGAATTTTCAAGCTTCCAATGGAACACCGTATATGTTTGCATCTTTCACAAATTATACATCCTCTCTAAATTACAGCCAAATTACCTGGCACTTTTACATTAATTTTTTATATCTGCAAAGTTCCTTTATTATCTACTTACTGGATCAGTCGATTGTGCATGTAATGGAAGTACTTCCTCCTTAATATCAACTTCAGAAAAACCAGAGTCGCCCTCTGCTCTACCGGGTGACTTGCCAGGGCTTATTCTTTTTTCTTTCGCATCATTTGAAGTACTACGTGGACTTTCATCCCCTTCTTCTTTGTCATCTGAAAAAACCATTAAATATAAAACATCTGCTCTAGATAGATAGATTTTGTTGGTAATATAGTTTATGTACCATTTTCACGTCAGCAAGTGGTGCACATCATTGGCAGAACCTTTACAGCAAATAATGTAGCGGAGCAACTATTTCTTAATTTTAGGAAATCACAACATTACGCTACTTTTCAGTTCACGTATTTACTGCGATATATAATGAAGTAATAATTTCATCAATCCCAACAACCGGTGTATATCTTGGCAAACGGTAGGTATGCCTGTGCGAAGGTAGGGTAAGGGGAACATACTCTTGTTTATCAGTAGCCTGGTAAGATTTTATTTCATCAATTACTATTTACAACTTCTGCATTGTATTACATAAAAGTAGGATTACTAACAAACGCTATATTAATGCGACCGCTAATAAATGCAGCTATTACGTCCTAACTTTCGCTCACAGGTGTTTATTTCATCGAGGTAACGCAGTATAAGCGCTTTTGTGCCAAAGTGAAAAGTATCGTCAGCACCTTTCAACCTCTGTACTGAATGTTTAAGACAATTTTCCAAATAGGAAATAGCACCATTATATGCTTCTTCATCCCAGATATTTTCATTGTTCAATAAATTCAGTATTAATTTGCATCAGCAAAAATATTGTACAAATAAGTTTCTTCTCATTAAACGTAGATAAATGGCAAAAATGACTAAATCTCACAAATATCTTTGATAGATGATTAGGCTACCGGTTTCGTGTGCACATTAGTGTTGGGATGAACATAGCGTTCTTTCACTCGTATAGCTAAGCGTGATTACTAGTTATAAGAATCTCAAGATAGCATCGCTCTCTGTTCGTACTTCGCCTTCATACGTTACCGTCATTCGACTTGATAGACGCTAAATACGAATGAAAGCAGTTGGGTGCACCGGATCTACAAATACATATATAGCACACAATGAAGCATGAGACTAGCGTGAACTAACACCTTTGAACTTCAAACTAATTGATAAACAGTTAGACGTTTAATAGAAACTAAGTATATCCACTATTAGTAAGAACAGCAATGTATTTGCATTAACTTTTCCCGTCATACACTAGCGCGTGCAAAGGATTTCAAAGATTGTTTTCATCCATACTGCTTCATTCACGAAAACTACATGATTATACACACACTTACAATCCAAAGAGAATGGTTCTGTGTGCTTTCATATGAGCGCTTAACACTCGAAGGAAACGACAGTAACGATTTTAAGCACAAGCGCACACAATATGTATGAACGATCGGGGATCCGTTTGTCCGAAAATATGTCATTTTCTAAACTTTCCTATTATTTTACGTACATCTGAATTTAAAACTGATGTTTCTAAAATTCTTCGCAACAATATCTCTGACCCATTTCATCCGACTTTACAACATTCTTCCGTGCAGTGGAAGTTGTAAATTATATCCCGAACATTTCTAACTTCATGTTCCAGTAAATTAATTGAAGAATCTGTTCGTTGTACTTTTCTTCTAGGACTGCGACATTTCCATTGTCGGTACATTGTTTCTGCGTTCATTGCTTCAACCTTTTTTTTTATGGACACCTTGTTGCTTGAGACGCACATTTTTTATATGTTTTAGTGTCTGCTCTTCGGTTGTATGTTCATAAAAGCATGTGTACACATTAAACACAAGCTCGTTAATACAGGCTGAACGCAAGGTTTAAATTAGTTCAGAGCGCCCTTCCACCGCTCGCTAAGATAAATGCCAGTTGCTGAAATTTAATAAGCTTTAAAAAGATTTTAAGGAATTCTTGCTTTTTTTACTACACAATATCACACATAGTTTACAAAGCCTTATTCTACCTTGTGCACCTAATTTATAAAACATCTGACATAACCTAACTATTAACACAGCTATCTGTAAATTGGTATTCGTATAGCACAGACCTCATCAATAACATGCACTTGCTACGTAAAAATGGTATAACATGAGCCATAATGACAAATTATGAAACATTAAGATTCTATATTTAATATAAAATGTTTCAAAGTGTTATTTTATTCATTTGTAATAAGATTAAAAAAGGGGGATATGCAAATACAACGTTAAGGAAACAGAAAAACAAATAATGTTGGAATGTGATCCATCACACTTGTCCAATGCATTGTTATTAGTCTAAGAACTTTTTCAACCTAATTCCTGTATTCCTGTATTTTTACACTTGCTAAACACTATGCGATAAATCTACTTTTAAAAACGCATGTTATTCAATTTTAACTTACCATCTTCTTCCCTCTCATCATCACTAAGTTGCTGGCGGGGATGGAAGAACAAATCAGGCACGAATTGGCGCAAAATATGTTTGATTCGACGTTTTTCACCTTTCTGTATACCGGTTTGTCGTTTAACGTGATGTATCAATAAATTTGCAGCATCGTCTAATATTGTTCGGTCCCTATAATGGTAAACTAAATGTGGTCCAATTATTGGCTTACCCGCGTTTTCTTCATTCTGCTCATTTCTCTGTAACACAATCACAGTTAAACAAACATTTTTAACTTTTACGTAAATCACCTTACCTCTTCAAAAAGAGTTTCGATTTCGTTAAATAAATTCTTAGACCTCAGCGCCTTGACATCATTTTGCTTAAAATTGATACCTTGGTAATCTAAGCTCTTAAGGTAATACTTCTCATTCTGTTCTCGCCAAATTTTGTTAAATCCCTTTTGAGCTTCTCGCCACTCTTCTTCTTTGGCTTTAAGACGCCGTAGGACGACCGGAACGGCAACGGATGGATTCCTTTTAAGACCGTCGATAATATCTTGCGCCTTATCACCGTAAATTCTTTTCAAGGCGCGTTGGTGTAAAACCGGAGAAGAGCCTCCAAGACAATCGTCCAAATGAAAACGGGAAACCTCCTCAGCAATCATACGGTTTATTTTTTTATTTACGCCTTCTAGAACTCTGATGGTCGATGCATTTGTTTCAATAACGACATCCAGCTCAAATCGTTCATCTTCACAGCGATACATATATTCTTCGTATTGGTTTTTGCGGGAACCAACAAATGAGTTGTCTTCCGCCCATGATGGAAATGATACCCACTGATTGTTTAGCACTTCATGACATAAGGGTGTACGACCGGAAAATTTTAATCCTTCCTGCGATGGTGGAATAACACAATAGCTGGTTCCAAGTCGTTTAGCAGTGGAATAATCGATATCCAGAGCATGATCACCTTGAGGTCTCTCAACTCGTGTTACATTGTAAGGTACTGCTTCTACTTCATTCTGGCCAAGAAAATCCTTAAACCATTTCATCAATTCCGGAAATTTACTCAAGAAAGGCGTTACTAAATGAACTAATTCACTTTTTGAAACAATTTCTTGGTTAAATAATGTAAGACATCGCAAAAAATTGTTATAAACTTCTTGCGATCGCACAGCCTTCCGCACCTAAAAAGAAAAAAAAAGACATTTAAACTCAAAAATTCAGCAGACAGCGGTTTATCATTGATAAAAGTATTATACCAAATTCAAATTCAGTTCGGAAAATTTATTTAAACTATAGTTTGATGAAATATTCTGGTTAATTCTAAAATATGACAGTCAAATTATGAAAAGAAACCAGTAGAGACCATATTTCTTCAAATAAAATCAATTTTAACATCTCAGGAAGCAATTAAATGCACGAAATTTGTTTACATCTGTTGGTGCATATAAGCTTTGAGGCTTGTTATAACCTCAGGTTTTTTAGTGTGTAAATGATGTGTGTAAAACATTCCATTATTTTGTTACTGTCACCTCCTCGCCCTAAAAGGTGAAGGGCAGTTAATTGTTTCCTAACATGTAAATGGTGGCTGGAGACTGTAGGACTCAAACGTACAGCGCCTAACTCTACCAGTTAGAAGTAGCCTCTTTTACTGTTAGGGTCCTATAAGTCTGAGGTGGCTAAAATACATAGGCACTGTTGCAAAATTTGCCCGTTATATAAATGCGTAAGTATAACGGCGGCGAGTCGCTAGTTGTTTTTGTGTCTACTGCGCTAAGCTCTGGGGTAGTAGTTTACATCCCTAGTTTATTTATTTAATTGATTATCCTTGCTTTTCACAATTTTTTGCTCTTTGTCTTTGACCGGTTTCGTCAGCTTGTAAAATACTGAAAAATTGTAAAAAAAAAGACATCGATGTTATTTTCCAACAGGATAGCTCCTCGTCTCATATCGCACTTTCAACTCAATAATGGCTTGTCTAACAGAATATAAAAGTTTTTTCGTGGCCTTCCAGTAACCCGGACTGAAATATTATCGAAAATTTATAGTACTAAATAAAAAAAAAAATAGCCACAGAACAATAACTGAAATTAAGACAAATATGGAATACGTTAACTCCTAAATTTCGGCTCATAATATCACACAATATATATATATATATATATATATATATATATAACAATTTATAGAAGCGATTTGGTTTTAATGGTACAATTCGTAATGTATTATGTAATTCGTACGATGTGCCTGTGGATTTGTTGCAATATACATAATATATGAAAGTGAAACATAAATCTTTCTACGTGGTTTAGTAGACTTTAGCTTCATTTTTATTTATTTATTTAGTAAAACAAGTAATTTATTTTGATTTATTAGGCCCAAAAACTATTTCATTAATTACTTTTCCACATTTATTGTTTCAAAATTGCTCACTTATTTATATTTAGGATATCAAAGTTAGTTTTCAGGAATTCTTTTTTTTCTTGACATATATTAAGTAGCAATAAATTTGGATGAGCTCGGCGGTGTAAATGCGGAGACTGGGCAAGCTATCAAATACTGGTTGTCTAGATATAGAGTACAGTAGAGTTGCTCGGTCACAGTATACCTCACGGTAGCTGCTTTGATCAATTCTGGGAAAATTCATCTTATTTGGACGTTTTTGAATCTTGTTACAATGACATTATCGCCGTAGCTAAATCTCTGATGTTTATGACACAACCGATATAGTGAAGGTGGTACAGTGGTGCTGCAGTTAACAATAAACAAACTATTAATTTGAAGCTTTTTAACATTAACATACACTTTTACTTCACAAGTCTAAAGTAATCTCAAAGGATTTAGGTAAATTTTCTTTTTTCGCCGAAAAATGAAACAAAAACCGGTTTAAAATTAAAGGCTTTTTCGTGATACTTTATACGGATGCCACCAATACAAACCAATTAACAATTAATATTAATTGGCATTATCTGATGATTATTGATCAACTATTATGTTTTACCTACATATACAAATATATCTCCGCAAGAGTATGATTTTTCAAATAGAATGATTACAGCCTAAGTCCAGACTTTATGATATTTTGTACTATTAGTAGCACTAATTTAATTGGTTTAACTTGTCCCATAAGAAAAGTAGCAAACGACATTAAATTTAGAACGCAACATTTATTGAAAAAAAAAAAAAAAAATGCATTAAATAGTTAATGAAATATCACTGTAAACTATATATTTGGAATAAGACTTGATGTAAAGTCTGGACTATTTTCTATCTATCGGGAATCAAAAATAAAGAATGAATTATTTTTTCTAATGTGTAATTTAGAGAAGTAGTTTTTACAGAAAAACTATTCACACAAACTCTGTACAACACAAAATTAAATTTAATTACACGAGGCATATTTACAAACACACATTCATTCGTAAATTAAATTAAGTTGGATAAAATTAAATATCACCAATATCTAATGTCATCTGCGTGTCATTTGTTAAACATCTTTGTTGATTTTGGTTTTGTATTTATTGCTTTTTATTGTCGTTCTGTGTGGTTTTCATAAGCAAATTGTCTGAAATAGTTCTTTTTAGAGCTCTACTTACTATTATTCAACATTTGAAGGTGTTGATGTAATAATTATATAAAATGGTACTGATAACATATTATTTGTTACAACAGTTTTGGTATGGTTGATGAAGATGTATTTCGCGCATCAGCAGCGTCATCACAAAATCCTCCAGGAAAGTGTATTGACAGTAAACAAAGGTTAATTGCTTATAATCTATATATGGACCTTAAAAAGGACAATTCTAAGTTGGCAGCTGTTTAACTGACTGCAAAGCAGCTTGGGTTGGACGAGAGAACAGTAATGGATATTGTAAAAGAAATGGATACCACGGGATTTGTTAGTTCACCCTCTAAAAAAACGGTTTCCTCATACAATACATGATTCTTTAGACAAAACACAAAAGTCAACAATTATAAGACATGTTAATTTTAAGATTGCCTCCATATAACTGCAACCTAAGCCCAATTGAGCTAATATGGGCACAAGTGCAATATTGATAAGACTAAACATTGTAAGTAGTGACACATGGAGGAATAGTATCAAACATATTATCGAAGAAGAGAATAAGATGTATCAACTAGATAATATTGTTGAAGATATGGTTGAATAATAAATCATAACAGCAAATACATCATCATCATTGTTAGACCTGCCATCGGAATCTGATTCGGAATAACATTTGCATAATGAACTGAAATTATTTGTTCACCTTTTTCATCATTTGATTTATAAAACTCTATGGCTGTATAGCTAACAAGAATTCTATATGTATACATTAATTTTTACTATTATATAAATTTGAAATATGTGTAGTTAAAAGATTGTAATGATTAATTAGCATTTGATATTTTATTATAATCATTGATATGCATGCCATTATTATTGGTATTGACTGTACTGTTGTTCAGAATGCAGGTGTTCAGGCTTCCCTTTATCATTGATGTACGTAGGTTTTACTCTACTCGGGATATAATAAATAAGTGCACTTAAAATGATAACATAGCTTTCTTTTTCACTTTAAACTCATCTAACCACATCATTGACAATAACCCAATTCTGTAGAAGATTTAGAAATCTTCCTGTTGCATGTTGACATATGTTATGATGTTTGTACTAGGATATGGCTCCGTTAAGACCACTATATATTGTTTGCATAATTGGCAATATTGAAGGTTCCCTGTTTGGGTTTGTCTTGTACATGTGGGATTGCCTACTCTTCAATTATACCATGGAAACATTCTTCTTTTAAAATTGATGAAGTTTACCAACGGAGGTATTTACCTCACGACAAATGTCATGAGATAACACTATTACGTATTAAAATTATACTTTCTGTGGCAAATTTTTAATTCAAGTTTATCAATTGCAATATTGTTATTTTAAAGTTTATCATATGACAATTGTGTTCTCTTTGATTAACTCCAAGTGTAATCCCTTTTATTCACTAATATAATTATACAAGCTCCAACTATTCCAACAAAACAAATCAGTCTCAACGCGAATGAAGTATACTTTCCACTGCACGTGATACAAGTTTGGTTTTAAATGAAACCCCTGTTTATTGCTACGTTTTGGATTCCCTCTTCTATTCACAAGCTTCTTCAATATGCCCCACACTTATGATGATTCAAAGGTTATTGGATTGAATTTTTCAAAAGTAAACCAAACCATTTTTATGGACTAGATTCTAGAAAATGGCTGGCCAAGTTTGATTTGCGTTATTCAATTTGTTTTAATGGAGCACCTTGCATATTTTATGTATTTGTATATTGCTTATACAAATTAAACACCAAAACTTATCGAATAATCTTTGTCTCATGTTTTTCTGTAGGTGTTCCACCCACCTACTAGTTGAATGATACGGAGTACATACTATGTGTTCAACTGCAAATTTGATCATTACTCCAAAAGAATACAATAAATTTGAGTAAAGCGAATCAATTTAATAAATCTCTAGAGCAAAATTCAATTTTTAAGGAGAATACTTTGAAAAACAATAAAGCACTTTAAATTGGTAAATTGTTTGCTGCTATGGCTACACGCAAAACTGAAAAGGCGCGATGGTGGCTTTAAAGCAAGTGTCTTCTTGGAGGGAAATGATGAACTTCCTTTAGCTCAGTGGATATTGAAATATTCCGATAACGAGGATGATCATGTTCCATTATTAACATCAGTTGTCGTCAATACAGCATTTAGCAAGTGACTAACATCGATAGTAGCTTAATTGTTATGGAATTCACCGCAGATACACAGCTGATAAATATCATCTGAAACAAACCCCGAGTACGCAAATAATTCCAATACAGATGAGAACGAAACAATATCACCTACAATAAGTGTACAATGCGATTATTATTTTATCCACCTACACTGGACTGACAGACGTTGAAAACAACATTGGAGAGGCGTCCGATATGTTAACTCAAAAATTTCTTTTAACGAAAATAAATTATTTTTCAACAAATAGTAATTAAACATGCCTGTAATGTTTTTGTAGTTATACCTATTATCAGCATGAAAGAACTTTACTAATAAAATCAGATATATTTTAATGCATTATTTCATGCATTCGATATTTTTGTTCATTTTATGTTTAGGAAGACTTGCAGAAAATAAATTTGGTATATTAGAAACGGAAAAGTGTCTTTTTAAATACATCATAAAAAATGAACACCTTTTATAGCGAATGCTTCCTTAAAACGAACACTGGGAAATTTATCCGAGTTACATTATATTCTAGAATAACTTCCACGTTTAACTAGTATTATATAAATCAGAAGAAAATTGTAAGTTTCTTACCAACCTTATCAAAAAAAGCGTAGTCGCTTAAAGTACAATATTTTCCTGCTTCCGCCAACGTAACATCTCTACACGACGTTGACATCTTATGCTTCTTTGGAGGTGGAGCATCTTTATTAAGTAGATTAGGGTAGGGTGGAGATCGTTTCACTGTATTTAAAAGATGGCTGTGCTTTTGATTGATAAACCTGTCTAGCATTGGGTAAGTTTGTTTAACGGGTTGTTTTTTTACAACGCTCTGCGGATGATCAGATAAAGGTGGCGGCGTTATGTGACTTGTAGCATCTGGCAAGAATTGGCCGAACTCAGCAAGAAGATCGCTTTGATTTTCAAAGAGTTTAGCAACTTGACTGTAAACTTCTTGCTCTGTTAAATGCTTTCCGCTTCCGGGACCTTGGGAAGTTTCCTTTAACGTTCGTTGTTCTTTTTGATAGGTGTGTAGAATTTCCAAAAATCGTTTATATTTCTCCGGCTGTCCTTGAAATCGATTCTGTAAAAAGAAATAACAATAGTAGTAGGATGTTTAACGTAAACGGAACGCATATTCGGCGAAAGTACACATCTGTCGCGAAAATAAGTATTATTTAATAGTTAATGCGGATTGAATAATTAATGCAAACGTGCATATAGAACTTAGACGTCGAGTTAATAATTATTATCATCTAAAGATAAAAATTAATTTCAAAATTATCTTTGAGATTAAGTAGTAAATAAAACATAACTTGTGTTATATATAATAGCAATAAACAGTGTACCCAAAATAAAACACGCGATAATTAAATACATCACTCGTACGTTCGATCTAACGCATGCGCACTAATATATCGTATGAATAATCATTTTATTATTTAGTTCTTTAATGCATTAAAAACAGGTGTAGCCGATACGCTTCATTTTCACCGTCATCCTTATGTCCATTTGAAGTTCTGTGTGGAGACAAAACACATCATCGGCATCAGGTAAAGTAGTAAAATGTATTTAATTTTTATTCTTTGTTTTAATCAATTTTAATGGTTTCTTGCAAAATTTTAGAAAAGATTACTTATATATAAATTTGTAAATGTCAGAAAATAAACAAACCTGCGGTGCCAAGGTAGTATTATAATTTAGCATGGAAAAAATGTAAATAAGTAACTGCAATTCCGTCCTGTTTTGTTGATTTCCCTTACTAGTGTTGCTTGATGTTCAGTAAAAACTATACATTACGACGAAGTTTTTGTTTTATGTATGGTATTTACTACACTTGAGTGAAGCGAAGTTTCAAAGTGCTAATTGAAGCTGAAAATTACATTTTTATGTGCCGGTTAAACGAATAGACGTTGCTATGAATGAATATGAATTGACTTATGTTATGATCGCGAGGTTCCGAATTTTAGGCTAACTCTTTATAAGCGACATTTGTTATTGCGGCGACAGCACCGAAATCGGCCGAGTGGTCTGTTTAGATTGAGCATTAAAAGGTTGGGTGATTTTTTACGATTTTAGTAAAGGCCTAACACAACAGCAATGCCTCGATTCGTTTCGTTTAATTTTTAGTAGTTTAGTAGTGAAGCGAAATCAAAAGCGACTGTTTATAACTGGTTTTGTAAAATTTGGGCTTGGCAAAACTAGTTGTAAACAGTCGAATTTCCAAAACATCCATCAAAGTCGATTGTTGATTGCAGTACATTCGATTTCGCATGAACATTTAGGTGTGAAAATGATCAATCCTCAATGAATTCTGCATAATTTGACCCAAGCACAAAAAAGGATCCTGTCAAGTGGTGCAAAGAAATGCTCAACAGAGGAATACATTTATATTCAGAACATCATTTATCTTACCACCTAAAAGTGTAAGCTATGTAAAACTGTATTCTACTTCTATAACGCATTAACTGCCCTTAGTGGATGTAATACCCCTACACTAGAACGTTAACATCGATTCATCCACTGCATTGATTTGCAATACAAAACATTAATTAATGAAAACAATACACGTGAAATAGATTATAGTTGGTTACTAGTTAATTAATTTTGGGGCATCTGACTAATAGTATTGGTTGGCTACCGACACCTAAGCACCCAACGCGTCAAACTCCTAACAGTGTTTGCAAAGTTTAGAGTTTTTGATGGAGAAACTGCGTAACTTCTTATTCTTATTTGGCGCAAAAAGACTTTTATTCCAATAAAGAAACTCAAGACGTAGATTTAATAAAGCTTTAAAGAGCTGATTTTATGTGAGCTGGAGGAAGTAAAGACAGCGAAAAATGTCTTTAAATATTAATTTAATCATTTTGAAAGATAATTCAACTTTTGATACGAAGGCTTTAAGACGCACGTTCGTAGTAGGCTATTGTATCTTTACGCGAAACCAAATAATTCACGTTCTTAGGGCGGTAGGTATATAAATTTCTCCCACGTTTAATTGTTAAATGTATCCCTTTGACACCTCGACGTAAGTTATTTGGTCTTGAACAGAGTTACCACATCCTACAATAAATACTTATTATTTAGGCTATAAACGTAGAAAGTAAAAACCACTATAATTTTCCGCTTTGTTTTAAACATGGGCTGTTTTTATCGTTGGTGCTTAAACAAACACGTTTTTGGATTTAGACATACAAAATCGAAATATTTCAGCCCTAAATAAATCCTTTAAAATAGATACTAAATTACCTTTAAAAATTTTGAAAAATATACAAAATGTTCCATCCACAGAATAGTAATTGTTTTAATAAAAAGGCACTATTCAATCGCTTTTCTATTAACTGTATATAAATTTAACCGATTTCATATGACCAACAATAATGAAGATGTCAATAGTGGCCCGTTAATTTGGATCTCCCTGCAAATAAAAAAGCAGCAGAAAATTCGGCACAATGCGTACACAATTTGAAATGTTTTGCCTATACATTGCGTTGTGCAAATTGGACGTCTACCGCTTTACGTCCTTATTTATATAACTATAATAAAACAGAAGCAAGTAAGAAGCCGGGGAAATTAGATGATAATTAATTTTGACAATCACGTAACTCCACAGGAAATGTGCCAACAATCATGTGGAACAGCGTAACCGGCGTGAAACGCACTATAAGTCAGATTTTGAAGATAATATAACGTAAACGTAAAATTAACTTTTTTTAATGGAAACTTATGGCAACAATTTCACAAAATTCCACTCAATTAGAAATTCAGAAACAAAACCATATTATTAGAAATCTTAAATACTTAAAGTGACGCTGACGCCTCCCCTACCTTTGATAACTGCCTGGATTCGTACGTACCTTCTCATCAGTCTCTAGTAACAGTCGAGGCAATTATTCTTGAGATCATATACGCTAGTATTTTTCATAAATAATGTTATTGGTTCGCGTAGGGCTACTTTAATGAATATCACATGCGAGTTGTCAGTTACCGAAGGAAGTCAAATAGCGTTGCCGAAATCATTTTGGTTTATCTCAAATGGCAAAAGCGCTCACGTTATACTGCACACAAATAGAAAAGAAAGAAAACTGAAAGTCAAAGCTACAGTAAGGCAAAAGATTTATCTAGTGAATTGTGCGTGCATCAACGAGAACTGTAGGAAAACGCACTACACAGTGGCCACTGATCCATCCATCCACTGATACAGGGCTACAAAATCGTCTTCGATGGGCCAAAAAAAAATATGCAGATTGGTCAAAACTTATATAGGCCGACGAATTTAATACAGTAAGTTTGAACAGTAGTTTCATTTCATTTATAACGACAAAAAAAATAATACTAAAATTTTTCGAAATCTGTGAAAATAAATAAGATGTCTTTTCTATTATGCAGTACGTACGGAAAAAGAACTTTACTTGTTATAACAACAATGTTAAATAAAATCCTGCAGCCACAACCATATTAAAATTATTTAAAAATAAGGACTCCGATTTCTACATTCACAAGGACAATGTGCCTTCCAACCTATCCAAGGAGGTTTTGTGTTGGTTTCGTGAAAGTAGGATACGATGTCTCGAGTGGCCCGCAATCAGCGGATCCATTGACACAACACTGCTAAACACAAATGCAAGTAATTAGCAGTATTAGAAAAAGAAAATTGTGGAAGAATGCGAAGCTATAACTGCCAACAGCTGCCGTAAACTTATTTTTACAATACCCAATTCGGTGCAATTAATATTTTGTGGTGCCACAAAATAGTAACTTAAACCATTGTGCTTTTGAATTGCGGCTGGTTTTATTAAAGACATGTTAAAATGAACACAAACCTTTTAAAGTAATTTATATCGATTAAAATGATTTCAAAAATATATTTTTTATAATTTATTGAAACCCATCAGTCTGAGCTACAGGCGATGTACAGGTTCATTTATCCGGTATTTTCCTGGTTAAATTTATCAAATTAGAAAACCAAGATGTTAAGTTATTCGGCTAGATTAGAGATGATGAATAGGTATATCACTCGATCGAAATAATATACAGTCGTTTTTTTTTAAAGTTATGTCGTTTTGCAGAACTAAACGAGTTAGTGCAATTGTAAAAAATTGCAACACTGTAATCTGTTTCCAAACAAAGATACAACCACTCGCGGTCTGTTTAACCTCAATTATAACAGCATGTAATTGTAATAAAATCCCATTCCAGTTTATCTGTGTTTTGTAATATGCAATAACCACTAGAGTAAAAAAAAAATACAACTATTTTCAACTTCCAAAAAGTATAGACCTAACAGGTTAATAGATTGAGGGTATTAGGTAAATCAAACATCATTTCTAAACGAAGATCTAATTTAAGGTACACAAATAGATGGATTTATATTTGCAAACCTATTTGATGTTGTTGGACAGGTTGTGCCACCTTATTAATCAGCTTAAGGACAATATATCCTACGTATCTAGTTTCTATGGAAAAAAACTTCAATATATTATTAAGAGCATCTTTTAAGAAGTTAAAGCTGTATTTTGGATTTTTATAACATGACACGATTAGTGGATATTTGACATTAAAGTTCACAAAGTCTGTAGACATTGAATATGACATGAAATAAAATATACCGTGTTAAAGGAGTGTTGATATCTGTACGTAACACAACTATGTAAAGGCAAAATTATTCATAAATTTCAGATGTGGAATAGCAAGTTATTCAATCGTTGTTCCCAAATTATTTTAAAATTAAAGTTGGTGTGGTTATTGCATAGTTTCAAGCTGTTGCACCTGGGAAATCTACACTTAAACGCTATCATCCAATGTATGTATCTCAGATTAATTGTTAATTCTTCACCGAGATCCAGGAGTAAGTACATATAATAATTGTTAGATATTAAATAATTACAACTAGAAAAACAAAAACAGTAGAAAGAATAGAACTAACTTTCCATTAGAAACTTCAATTTCAGTTATTTATTGTAAAATCTTTTGTTTTGTTTGGAAACAAGTTACAGTGTTACCAAGTGCACTTAGTTTCGTTGCGTCAAACTAATGGACTTAATTGTGAATAATTCATAACATAACATGTTTAAAAAAATGTCGATGACACAATTCATCTATGTCTATTAGTAAAACAATAAAGCTTGCGACCATTCGTGTTAATCCTTTGTTTTTGCCATTTCCGCTTTTTTTATTTGCATTTTATGTATTTATTATAAAATAATACTGATTTATCGCTCGTACAAACATTCAAACAATGGACTTACAGCATGTTTATGTATTTAACTAAGGTAAGCGATTTCTGATGAAGGAGATTGGTTAATATCGACACTCCCTTCACGTGAACTTTCGGTTGCCATCGTCACTTTAATCGGCACTCGTCGAAAGTGTTGTACGCGAGTAAACAAAGTTCTACATCTACTGACCCTACTCATCGATTTCAACGGTTTCCATCATTTACGTAGTTAATTAGGCAGTTCTCTACGTCGTAACAAGCTGCGGTTCGGTGTTGTTACTATCTCAATTGTCTTACACAGAAGGGTATTAAATTTAAACAGTAAGTAAACATAAATTACTTATTCATTTCATCGTTTTATCAAATCCTCATATTGAAATTTCCAAAATTTATTTTAAATTATTCTAAGTAATCTTTTACTGTTGAAAAGTTTTGCCTTAAAACTTCATTAATAGTATGCTTGCCTGTGTTGCTGGATAAGTGTTACAGGAGGAAAAAGGCGTTTATATTTTAATGGATTTATGTAAAAAAATATCCTTTATGACAGTTTTCGCTCTTTTTAAGACTTCTTAATACTAATGCGTGAAATAGTTATGCGCTAATATACAGTGATGGCCAAATGAAATTCAATATATGCAGCTTTTCATCCGATCTCCGATTTAACCGGAAATCATTTTAAACTTTTTTCTTCTTTAAACGTTTTCTACATTTACTTCAATAGTATACCAAGACATTAACTATAATTACAATATATTAACATGGCGGAAAAGGGAGATGAACGAGCAATTTTATGTAGAACAACGATACAGCACAATTTGTAAACAAATAAATATGATTTATGTATCAGATGTTCAAATTAGCAATACACATACTTCTTGACAGTATATCAATCTGTGGTGAAACCTCTGAATGATATTTGGAAAATATCAGGCGTGATACTTCGTACTTCTCTCAAAATTCTAGCCCTCAAATCATCTCGTAAAGTATTAAGTGGTTCGGAAAATAAATTGTTCCTCTTAGAAAGCTCCACAAGATATCATCCAATAGATCTGGAGATCCCGCAGCCTATTCAATGATACCTCTTCGTCCCGTTCATTTTCAAAATTTAAGTCTAGTTGTAGTCCTTGTAATGCATAATAGGGTGGGCGCTTGTCCTTCTTCCATTAGGCCGGCGATAATTTACATATTTAAGAGATCCACCTGTTAAATTACCATTCAAATAGTAAGGTCCGATAACCCTGTTTCTGAAACGTCAGCGCAAACAATTAACTTTTGGGGGTGTTGAGTGTGGGGCGTCCTGTACGCAATGTGGATTATTTTCGGACCAACAGCAACAATTATGCCGATGAACCGTGCCATTTATACAGAATGTTGTCTCAAGACGAGGCTTATATATTTCTGCTTTTTTAAAAATTATTCCTAATGAATGTCAACTGATATTGTGGATATGTGCAAAATGGCATTTTTTTTGTCATCTGTTGTCACTTTTGGTCATAATGTTTTGGACAAATTATGGAATATTCCACTCAAATTATATCTTTTTAAGTTTTGCAAAATAAAGGAGAGCTTTCTTGGTTGTCGATTTGGACGTAGGTGATTAAATAAATCGCCTACTTCGCGATAAGGTCGTAAATCCAATCATTAAAACTTCAATTCATTCTCTTTGACTCAGTTTTAACATTTTAAACAAACTAAATGCAAAAAATACATTTTGTTATTTGACAGTTACAACTTTAATTTAATAATCGTCTCTCTTGTCTTTCAGCAGGCAACTGAGAGCTCGACTGCTGCCCAAATTTAAATTAATATTTTTCATTTTTATACAAGTTATATACAAAGAATATTGTACTGTAGCAGAATATAAATAATATACAAGGCGTTTAATTTAAAATTTCTTTCTTGGAGATTCTTGGAGATATTTAGATGTTTCCTAAATTTTGCCTGTCACGGTATAGCTGCGTTTATAATTCGTAGTAATGCTTTTTAAATCGTGAACTTGTTAAATGTTTTTTTTTTGTTTAATAGTAATAAATAAAATAATAATTACTATATAAAATAATTTTAAAAGAATTCAAATTGTCTTAGTATTTTTTGTCTTGCATTGCAAATATGCAGTGTTTTCGACCGCTAAATAAGTATTTGCTATTATATTAGTTTTCCCTAAGAACTGTCTGATGGACAGCCCAAGAAACATATGTACATGTGTTAATTAATCGATAAAAACATTTACTTTATACGTAAAAAAAATACTTTTACTGTGAATGATACAGCAAAAAATATAGCAATATTTGAAACAGGTTTATTTCTTGCTTTACATACTCATGATATTTTGGCTATCTAAAAGTAGCCGTTAAGAATATAAATTAGATGGGTTAGTTGCATAATCGGTCATTTAAAATTCAGAAGTCAACTAACAACAGACAAATGAGTTTATAAGATCGGGCTAATTTTTAGTATTTAAAAAATAATCTATGGTTAATGATTACGTGTTTTATTAAGCTGAAATCTTTATTCTGTGATTTTATACGGACAAGACTAACATATTATACTAACGGTAATCCTATTTGATCTGATTTACTATAAAATATAAAGACTCTACAGTAGTGAAAGTATATTCTACTTTAGTGAACTACGACAAGCTGTAAATAGATTCAACAATTGATGGTGCGTTATGACACTTAGGTTTACAAAATTATCGTTTCTTTTACTATAGTACTCTGTATAAATTTATATATACTGTGCGCCCAAAAAGTCTGGAAACACCTGGTACATAAAAAAAATGTAATTAATGATTTATGAAAGAAATAGTAAAACAAAAACATTAATTATGTTTTTAATAAGAGCTAGCTTTTAACGATGCGAGTCAATATTCTTTTGCCAAATAAGTTAATGAATCCAAGAAACCAAAGAAACTCCCGTACGAATTTCGCATGGCCCAGATCTTAACTTCAGCGCAATATAGCATACAATTGCAAAAGATTTGAAAGAAGCGAACATGTTCTAAAAACATGAAGGAGGTGCACACTGTGTTAGTTGGGAACAATTAATACAATAGCCACAAAAGCCTATAAAAACAAAGCCGAGTCTGCAAAATGAAAACACATAAGTCTGGAGAAGTTATTCAACAAATGATAAGTGTATAAACAGGATAGACATATATTATTTCAATCACAAGCAATAACCGAAATGGATAAGATTTTACATTTTATGTTTATTTTCTTTAAAATAAATCTTTATAAAAAATGCGTCAACTTCTGGAGATACGAAATCATAAATAAATATATAAAATCCAATAATTTTAATAGATCGTACTATAAAATACCGACATTTTACTTCAGATTTACACTACATAATTTTTTTTGTGTAAAAGTATGCATCATGTGAAATAGCTTTTATGCGTACGAATGTGTCCTTCATTCCCGGAATTACCAACTTAAATCATTCCCCAATTTAAAAAATGCCAAGTATGTAATAACAACATTTCCGTTAAGTATGTAAATCTGCGTCTATACTAAGTAGAAGGCAATGTTTTCAAGAAAATTCGCTTGAGGCGATTTTTAACAATTATTAATGAATTACAATATCTATAATATTCAATCCTTACATCTCGTTCTTTTTTTTTTTTCAAATTTTAATCATTTTATTTATTTAAATTTGTAAGTTTGGTTTACTTTGCATTTCATAACATTCTTTTCATTGTTATTTAAAAGGCTAAATTCTATACTTGCGGATATTAAAATTCTCCACACAAAACAAATTGACTGATCAAGTACCCCGTTCACTATTAGCATTACAAGTAATAGTTTTTGTGTAAGCTTTAACATTTGTTGTTGGGCCATTTTCCGGTATTAAGGAACATGATCTTTTAGATAGTTAAGTCAAACAGAAAATTCCATTGTAAAATGTTTTACACTTGCATTATTAGGTTTCAATTTCCACCGTTATTAGAACGTACAAATGTGATGAGAAAAAGTTTATCAAATTCCATACATTTAAATAATTCATTTTCTTTTATATATACTGCAACTCAAACAATAAAATAAATAATGCGGAACAGGCATGTCAGATTTAGAAATTTCTTGCATCATTCGGTCACCGGTTGTGAATGAGGATCGCACGTGGATACCTGGAGCCGTTTCGAGGATTCGAAACGGCTGTCTCGGATTAATTAATTTATTAAACTTGTGTGGTGCGCAGTGTGTCGATACTTTTGTGTTGTTTGCCATGAAAGCTTTTTTTTTATTTTTATAATTATAACAAAAAATTTTGTGCAGAAAATTTCTTACATGTTTAAATGGCAAAAAAAAGTTCAATCTTAATTTTTATCTAGGACGCAACGTAAGACCCCGGTGTGTAGAATACAATTCCTGAAGCGTTGAATGGGAGCGGATTCTACTTGAATTTTCTAAAGCTCAAAGTATACGCAAGATTACAAAAACGACCTTAGTATTTTATTTTATACAGTAATGTATACCATAATTTAATTATTTGTTGACTTTAGGCTCTTATGCGAATGCAGTTGATAAATAGATTAAATGGCTGCGATTATGTTTACTACAGATTGCGATTGACGTAATTTCAGACGAACGTTGCATTGATAATTTGCACATGTAGCGAGCAAGCTCGACCTATACGAAACTTCGAAATATTGAGCTTCGCTGTATAGAAAATTCTGCGTTATCCTATAGAAGGAGCCAGGAATACAAACTTGTTTGTATATAGTTAACTATTGAACGTTAGCCAATAAAAATATACATTCATAGATATGTACGAAAGTAATAGCAAGTATTTTATTGCTCGTATGTGAATGATTTTAATCTGGCGATCCCCCACTGCATCCTCGTGCACCTCTCTATACCAAAGAAGACGAGTATATAAGCGGCTCTTGGCTTACGTAATACTCTTTCTTCATGTGTTTACAAATATAAAGAAAAATGGTCAACTTTAGAATGTGTATGAATGAACCTATAGTAATTTTGCTACTTCTACGTTTATTTTAGAAAACTGCCATTAAAAAAAAATGTGAATGCTACGTTAAGATACATATTCAGTAGAAAACAGATCTTTTTTATTATTGATAAGACTCAATTTGTTGGAATTGTAGATTCGTAGCTACTATGCAAATTGTAAAAAGACAAAATTTCCAGATAATGTAATACATCAGACATCATAAGCTATCTTTAAAAATATTTCTTAGTATACTAGGTGATTGAAAAGTAGTGAACCAAGGACTCACTTTGTTATTTTAAATAGATATTTTACATTTTTAGTTTCTTGATTTATAAATAAGTCAATGGGACGTAGGTTTTATGTCTATTTCTAGCAGATTTCAAGATTTTTATAGTTTTGTTTGAATCACCTAAATTTAGATAATATACATATTTCCTTCAAAAAATCATAAATACATTTTAGTGTAAATTTTTGAGATTAGATACCATATTTAGCTCTATTTAGACATTGTACTAAAACTCCTTCGAAATATACGGGTTCTTCGGTACTGTGAGTCGGCATATATGTAAAACCCATATTATAGATATACTTCTAGATGGTAAAACCAAAAGAGTAATAATATACAGGTTGTTCCCTATTCATTCCCTGCCCATTCACAATTAGCGTAAGCATAACAAATATGTAGCATAATTTAAACGTAAAAATTTGTAGTGGTCACAATGCACATAAATATTCATAGTTGCGCAGAACATACTTATGTTCTGTTACTTCCAAGTTAACCCTATTAAGAAATTAAAGCATGAACACATAATAAAGAAAAATTAGCTACTGTTATAAGTTAAAAGGCGTTATATTAATAATTACTACTATTCAGATTAGAGGTATTTTCTCTAATAGATGGAACATGCCAAGGTATTTCCTTGAGGATTAAAACATTTCTTAATTATCCGTTACCTGAAAGCAACGTATACACAAGGGGTGTACTTTTTAATTGCTTGAATCTTTGATCAAACAGATCCAGCAACATAAATGTTTTTTTAAGTTATATAAAATAGTTGTGTTATAAAATTATTCGAACGGTCCGTTAAAAAAAAAAACTGCAACGAGTGTTTTCTAACTGCTTGATCCATTGATCGAACAGTTCGAGCAAAACAAGTGCATTTTTTACAAGTCGAATAAAGTAGAAGTTTTAAAATTGTAAAATATTAGATGAATTGGGGCATTGGAAGATCTAAATTTCATCAATTTCAATACAACAAATACATAACGAAATAAAATGAAGCAGTAAAGAATAAAACTGTATACTATAATTTAAATGCTTAATTGCTATATTTGTATATTTATATAATCCATACAACGAAGCTGCTTACTTAGACTCTAAACATTTATTAAAATTTAACTGTTTCCAGTGATCGAACGTGGATTAAAATGCGAGATGAATGTGAGATGCGGTAAATAGATTGCGCCACGTTTTCCAGCCTTTTCTATTGTACCAACTTACACGGACTATAACGTTTACATTTTACGGTGTACTGGATTTTAAAGTAACAAATACATAAAGTTGAATTGATTCAACTTCAACTTTATGCACGAGTTACGAACGTCGTAACATTAACGCATGTCCCACGTACACTATGAACAGATGCGTTTCTTAACTTTACGAATTGCGATACACTTTACGCATACACTCATTCCCAAGAAGCACTAACTACGTTCGGTACTTGTCGATCATCCTGTATATACGAAGACGTGTTTTAAAGACACTTTGGTGATGTCTATTATCTAAAAATTTTAGCTTCGTACTATTTACAATTTTACAATTCCAGAAGATTGCGACACCCCGCATATTAAACACGAATCGCCTTTGTTCGGTAATGCTTTCATTTCTCCTATATTCGAACAAAAGGATCCAGCTTTTAGTTGGTTTCGAAATCCATGATTATGTCTTTTACTGAGAAAGCATGGTTACCTTCGTTTGTATGCAGAAAGGTTAACTCCTCTAATTGTGGACCGTTTTCATGTAAAGTAGCGTATCCGATCAAGCATCCTACAGTAATAAGAATATTGGGGACCGATGGATGAACGGAAATAATTCGTACCTGATGTAATAGGTACTGGGTAATCGTTAACGAGTAAAAAAAAAAATTTGACGCAAAAAATATGAACTGGTGCAACAGCATGCTGATCTAATTTAAGTTGTCGATTCAACGTGTACACTTTGTATAAAAATTAATTTTCATTTTTAATAATCAAAAGTTTTCCGTGATAACGGATGTTTCTATTCCTATTTTTATAATATTACTGCATTTGTACGGCTCTACCCTTTTATTTATTTTACCCGTGCGATTTAAAATTTGATTTTCTACCATGCAAAATGAAGCTAGTTGCTTTTTCTTTAATAGCGAAAAGTGTGATAATATGAGGGTTGGTACTGAATTCGTGATGTAGAATCGCGGGTTAGTGAACTAATTCACTTTTTACGGTATGTATTTTGAGAACGTTTTTTCTAGGTACAATAACACAAATACGTGTGTGTAGGTGTCTTCATTTGTTTTAACCAACAGCTTATCTTCATTAATATTAGTACTACAAAATAGTCCAAATTAGAAATAAACGTGTTCCAGGTTGGAACCGTGTCATGTCGTTTCTTTTGTTAAACGAAAACTCGACGTTTCGCCCACGATCATACCGGGCTTCTTCAGGAGAGGGAAAGGTGGTAGGCAAGAGTTAGCACGGTAATTCAACGTGTAAGACATGCCAGAGGCGAAACTAACTAAGCGGGAAGCAATTGATCACGGTGACGCAGCATGTGAATCATCCAACCTAAAGGCAAAGATCAACTGTTGATTTTTACACGTTGAGTTACCGTGCTAACTGTTGCCTACTACCTTTCCCTCTCCTAAAGGCGCCCCATATAACAACACGGTGACACGGTTCAAGCCCGGAACACGTTTAGTTTTAACCGACTCTGCCCGTGGAAGCCTACATTGTTATAGTTTAAATTGCCAAAGCGATACCATTAAGAGTGAATACTAAAACAATGGACCAGATATTGTAAATTTGAAGTTTTGATATAAGTTGTACCTATTTAAATGGAACGCCTTAGTAAACCCCGCAACGAAATGATAAAATTTGTGTTCGTTTTAGAGATGTTCACTATATCGCAATACTCTGTACATTATATTGCCAGATAGGTGTCGCAACAGAAAAAACTTTATTATGGATAAAAATTATTGCTTGTTCAAAATTGCGCAAATATTGTAATGTTTTTCATAACATACTGGGTGAACAACTATCGCACAGTATTTGTCAAAATGACACTTATTACAACAGTGTTATGGAGAATTTCAAAGGAGGTAGAAGCTACGTGTTGCGGAAGGTGGTAGAATTATAGAATAAGTAAACATAATTGTGTTTTGTTAACTTATTAATGTTTATTTTTTTATTTCAATAAAAATATTAACACAACAATGGTCATCAACAAGATTATGTCAAAGGTCTAGTATTTGTGATTTTTAGAAGCAAACAATTTTATAGATTTTTTTTTATAAATCCATAAGTTTCTTTCTTCTGACACCTATCCGGCGATATACCTATATTTATATCGTGTATAATATATTTTAGATACCAACAGGGCACATTACGATAATGATGTCAAATAATCGACAGTGGCTAAGAAATACGTTAACTATTCAGAAATCATAAATAAAAACGATACAAAATAAATTAGCAATAGCCAATCTACTCAAAAAGCGTCAAATAAAAAAAAAACGTATTGCACCAATAAGCACTAATTAACATATGCAATGCAACCACATAAATATATTAATCAACATTTCCATATTGTTTTTGGCATTCCTCGTTTGCAAAGTATAAAATATATAGATGTAAATATCTAAAGCGGAACTTACCTTAATTTTATTAACGTAATTAATAGCATGATTAAATTCCACGGGTTGATTTTGCGGCGTTTCCGTCGAATGGCCCTGTAGCGCCTGAGTAACTGCTGCTTGTGCGGCCGAGAACTGAATGGCATTATTGTGCGACGCATTATTGTGCATGCTAGATGCTGTAGTATATCCAGAGGAATGATGGAGCACAGGATTTGAATGTGGGGCCTGGGGAGCAACAGAAGGAACATGTGAGGACAGGGAAAGAGGCTGTGATTGCGGCAGACCGCTTAGCTGCCCCGATGGAGTCATGTTGGTGTGGATAATCCCTGAACCAGTCATAATCATTTCGGGTTTTTGTGTAGATTCAGAGACCATCGTACCTGTAGGACTGGGAACACTCACAGAAACTTGAAACGCATAACCGCGATCGCTTTTCTGCACTTCGATTTTATAGCCCGGAGGTAAAAAGGTATTGAATCCAACAATTAAATCGGGGAATCCATTAAATAAATTTGAGACTCGCTGGATGACTCCTGGCGTATCTATGGATTGCGTCTTGAATTCTTTCATAATATCCAGAAAGTCATTGTAAACTTGAGGTTTATCACCAAACTTGTATTTAACCAAGTCCAAATATGATAGCGCATCTTCAACTTTAAGTCTTTGAAAACTACTACCAGGTGATTGTTGTTGTTGTGCACCTTGTGCTGGTGCCGTTGGAGGTGATGTACCTTTATTACGCATTTGCGCATGGCCACCTACAGATAGCGGTTGTATCGCCTGGGTCTTTCCAGAATGAGGAGCTGCTGCGGTTGGCATGACGCCGTAACTAGCTGGAGGCGTTGGCGGAAAAATAGAGGACTGCATACCTTCACCGACCACTTTTACGGTGCCGGCGTTGGAGTACGCGATTGTCGGGGTTGTGTTAGGTAACGTTTGACGATATAAATTCCCAGATATCGGAGGACCTTCTTGCACAGTTTCGTCCACGCGCAGACGTTTCATTTCAAATCACATTGAGGCGGCTGTAAGATCAAAATAACTATTAGTTACAGTAACACATGCATCTAAGGTGCAAATTAAACTGATTAAACAGCACAATCAAAGACGGCAATCATCATATCATACAGCAACGACAAGTAATAAAAGAAAAAAGAAAACATTTAAACATTTATAGCGAAACATCAATACACTTAAAACCACGAGAAATGGGCATCTATATTACGACTTAGTAATCATTTCCCATACAATAATCTTTCAAGAACGTCAACCACTGTTAAGTGTAAAACCTACAAGAATTAAGCGGAAGGCACTCTTATGTCTTAATTAAATTTTTAGCTTAAGAATACATTACTTTGTAAGAATAAATGTATTTTGTTAAAAGTTAAATTGATTATAACTAGCGCAAGAAATTGTGCAATTTGAAGGTATTCGCAATGACGGTAATTCAACGGTAACGATTTTGGAAGTCTCGGGCAAAAATAGTTACGCAAACGTTAAATTAAGAAATCCTTATTTTTTTTGACTTTTCTTACTATCGCTATATAAATCAAATTATCCTGCTGTCACTGAACTAGGTGGAGATTAAATAAGTATCACCAAAGGTTCAGATACACACGTAACTCTGATAGTGAAGTAAAATGAGTTGGTTCAATTTTGTGTGATCGGTGTTATTCTTTTTACAGTGTACCTATTAATAAACAAAACTTGATATCACTTTACACAAATTTGTACTACTCTGTATTTATATTGAAAATGTAGACATCAATGAATCTTTGAAATACTTTAACATTAAGACTATGAAAGTGGGACTTGAAGAGGTGCTATGAAAAAATTTGTCTCAATTTATCGTTATATAATAAGATGTAATTTACGCATGCCGCTTTTGAAATAAAATTCGAATTTTATTTTCATACACAGCACACAATTATTCATACGTAAACATACGAAAAATACCCCTGATAAAAATGCATGCTTTCTATTTGATTAGGAACCGCATCCTTTCAACGTATTTTTAAGAATTACAAGTTAATATTTCAACATAAAGCTATAATCGGATATAGCTACAAAATGTCATACATATACAATGTCAAATTATATAAAATTTCTTTCGAACCAGTCATGCACTAACTACTTACATGTGACTTTCGTGTGGTTTTCATCTTACAGAACGTTTTGTGAATAAACACGGGAAAATAAACAAACATCACACAAGAAAACAGAACGAAAAAACGAACGGTCCTAAAACGCTATGCAACTGCCATGTTGAAATTTATTTCAGCTGATCGGAGATACGACACGCCCACGATCCACGATATTCTACAAAACTAAACCGGCGGGGAAGCAGTGGTCTAAAACCGAACCTGTACGATATGTGTATGCATGTCGTTACTTTATACATCTGTTTATTACTCATTTGAAAACAACGCAATAAAACGTTAAACTGGTTAGACTGATTCAAGCAAACTATTACACTGTATTGCTATTGCGCAACTTCTGGTCAACGAATGCAGAAATATAAATACCCAAATCCTACTGATAAATGAGACGAGAGATAATTTACATTTATTATTATCTGCATAAGAAATGTATCTAACTTTATTTTGGGCAGCATCTAAGAGAAGATAATGTTGATTTTCGTTAAATGGCAGCTATGTAACTTTCACGATCGACCTTGAGTGGCCGATTACAAAAAGTACTTTTAGAAAGCCTAAATTATTTTTAACGTGCACAAAATACATACAAGCATACGCATTCACGTATGAATTTTATACCCACAAACTTGATAAATAAGGTTTTTATTAATTGCAATAGAATATTTACAGTTGAGTATATATAATAGAAGCAATCTCTTGCGTAATCGAGTTTATTTCATGTACGTTACAACTTACTCTTTTTGATCATGTGTCTGGTAAGTGATAGACAATGTAGAAGATAATGATTGATTTCCAACACATTTTGTTGAAGAAGCACATATAAAAAGCCATTACAATATTCTGAGATGACATCGAATCACAAGTATTGTAGACTTGTCTTTCACCGCACTTGACAACGTTGCTTGCCCTCCAATACCGCGGCTTTGTTGCAACCTACTCTGCGCGGGTTAAACCTGGATTCATAGTTACCTTTGTTAGACCGGCATTCGAAATCTGGCAATGTCGCAAGAGAACTACGCTCCCGCGATCACAAAACCTAGCTCCTCATTGGACAGTTATAGAATCGATAGGACCGTGGTAGGGGGAGAGAACGGGTCGCAGAGGTGCAGCAGTATTGCCGGGTGTAAACGTTATTATTGTATGCAATTTAAAGGCTAAAGTCGCATGTTCCTCGGTGTCGGTAAACAAACAAAATGTTGCCTTAATATTTCGTAATCGTTCCAAAATAACCAAAACGATTTCTGATATGCACACGATGTTAATGCACGAATAAGAGATCAATCCTTACAGACACTTTCAAAGACACAAAAATAATTTCGTAAATCAAAAAAATTACGCCTAGTTAACTCAGTTGCCAAGTGTACATAATACAAATCATGATACCTTCTATAACGTGCTTCACACCGTTGCCAGCTCAAGTATCCGCAACGTCGCTAAATATTACAAACACTAACTAAATTTGGTATTAAAACACAATTTCTTTGGTATTTCAGTTGAAGACGAGTGATTTAGAAAACACCCCGTGCACCTCCCACTTTGAAATAAGTATATCTAATTTTGGACCACACTAAATGACGAGTAATCCTACCAGTTTATATTTATTTCTTGGTTTAAAACGTTTAAAGTTTATAATATTTGTGAAATAGTAATAATAAATCACTTCGAAGTGATTATTATCCCGTTACAGCATGTAGGACTCAAAAATATGTCACTTACCTCATAGAAGCCTCCAGAGACGCAATACTTTCAAATTTTACTATTCTAAACAAATCACCCTTAATGTTTAAGAAGGTGAAGCACTTTTCACGAAAAAAAACCGATTTTACACTAAAATTCAACAAAGTAAAAATCTGACACATTCTGTTGACAACCTCCCTCGACAATGACCGATTGGCGACTGCCTGCTCGAAAATTTCAGAAGCTTGTTTGGACGAGTCCATTAAAGTGGTACGGTCGCGCATTAGAGCAGAGGAAAATTATTATTCGTTATTAATGTTCGATTTTTTTTCCTACCTCGTATTTACAATTAATAGCAGTCAATTAGATACTAGGGAGTTAAACAGATACTAAAATATTCATTAAGTAGGTTTTATTCATTTTAAATTTGAACCTACCATCCCCATAAAAATGGATCGATCTAAAGGGTTGCCTGCAATTCGATATAAATGTTGTAGATGTCGCTTATAACCTTATGTGTAATTAACGATATAGTTTTTGTGGCTTGCTGGCAATTTCTAAAGGAATTAAATTATATACTGCCCATTGTTTAGTTTACATTTTCCATAAGTCTATCCATATTGGCGAAGGCTGTAGTAACATATAATATAATTATGACTACTACTGCTACTATATTTTTTATCAAATGGAATTCCTTATCAAACAAAAACACAGTATTGGTTAATATTATTTATAGTGCAATGCAGCACCAATCAAAACACTATAACGTGTCAACAAGAGTTTTAACGTGGTTTACGTTATTTTCTAGGATTTAGGTATTATAGATAATTAGAAAAGTGTTCGTAATACGTATTCGTTTAAAAGTGCAAATAGTGTTTCAAGATGTTTAGATTATTAAGTTTGTATTTAATGTTAATATTTAGCCTCGTAGCAGTTGCGAAGATTAACGTGGATGAGCTTAAATGTTTGGGTATGTATTGTAATATTCATAAATATTAAATTTACTACATTTTACTTTAAATTACAGTATGCCAAGCCACATTTGATGAATTAAAAGTAAAGCTAGATAAACTGGATCCTTCCTTACAAACCGAAATAGGAGGATATCAGTTAGATACTGAAGGCAATTTGAAAAGAAAAACTATTTCCCAAACAAAATCTGAACTTGTTTTGTCAGAGATTATTGAAGAAGTATGCAATTCGATGGATGATTACGTTCGTGTGACATGGAAATCAAATGGTACATTGGCAATAGTAAAGATGATATTGGAAAATTCGTCTATGAATCCAATTTTATCTGAGGTGAATTTTATCACCGATGATGATTTAAATAAAAGTCTGAAATATTATGTAAGTATAACATTTCAAACCAAAATGCTTTACGATGAATCTTTCTATATACTCTTTTGATTTACAGTGTGAAGAATTGGTTGAAATGTATGAGGAAGTCATTATACCAGAAATCATGAATGAAGTAGATGACCTTAAAACAACAGTTTGCCAAGAAAAAACTGGTTTATGCCAATTGGGGCCAAAGAATGAACCAAAAAATGAATTATAAATACTCAGATGAATTGTTGTATATTTTTTAATTGGTTGTGAGGTAGAAATTTTTATAATACATTTCATACTGTACTTATCTTTTTTATCAATAGTATAGATATTTGATAAGAATTCCTTATCGCCACCTTATACAATAACAATTATGGCGTTGATTTTGCAGTTTTGTAAAGAAAAAATTATGATTGAATGTTTTCCTGGTTGTTATTAATAAGTACATGTTAAATTATTTAGACAAAGATTTGTTAAATGAAACAGTATATAACACTATGGATTTCAATAAGCTTACTTAATAGATAAAGTAATCATTTCCTAAAGGGGGACATAAAATCAAAATATCAATTTGAATCAACGTAATTCCCGTTCGAGATATTTTCACAACTATTGAAAATTTTTACCCATGCAACAATATATAATTGTACTCAGTCTTAAGCTCTTATTTCTTTTTTTTTTGATTTGTACTTTTTTCATCGGGTAAAAGTTACTTTAAAAGACAAAATTAACGACTCGGAAAACATTCGGTAATAGTTAAAAAAAACAATAAGTTCCAATACATTACAGAAATTGTCAATTATGTAAGTATATAAGTAAACGTTAACTATTTTCGCAAAATGGTGTTTTTTTTCAAATTTAGGGTCGGTTGGGAAACATATAGGGTGATTCACGGAATCCGTCCATTAAAAGTTCTAGAATTTGTAATGATATCTCGATTTTTAAATTTCGGAGTTAAGCATAGTTAGCTATAATCTATGTAGAAAAGATAACTTCAATGTCGCACTTCCGGTTACATCAAAAGTCATGGCCAACTTTGGTACTATAAATAGAAACCTATATTTTTTGTTGCATTTTTAGATTTTACTAAGCATTTTAAAGCGAATTTTATAAAACATTTTTTTAGGTATCGGTTACCATTTTAAAGTTATTTTGACTTTTGTGAAAAAAAAACAGAGAAACATATTTTACTCCATCACACGGTATGATGCATTAATGGCGTGTAACAGCTATACAGTAAAAGGTAGAAAGCTTTTATGTGAATTGTGGAGGGTACAGGTCCTCTACTATTTAACTAAGGCATAAAAAGTAAACAAAATTATACAGATGTCCATGGCCTAACTTCTTAGTACTAAAAGTATTTTTTTTCAAATGGAACGCTGTTTATATTTTTACACCATGTGATGTAGAATTGAATTGTCTATAAGTGTTATTACACCTACAGTTTCCAGAAAAAGTATTTGCACACTAGCTCAGTTTAGAGTTATATTAGATTTTCCGTTATAATAGGGTTGATTGTAGTCCATTCTTCCGTTAAAGCAGTTATTAGTTGTTCCTTATTTTTTATTTTGCGCAAATGAACTTGCTGATCCAATATATCCCATAAATTCTCAGTCCGGTGATTGTGGAAATGTTTGCAGCATATGTGGCACGTTATAGAGTAACCATTCCTTCACTATCTTTGACATATGTTTAGGGTCGTTATCATACTGAAAATGAAAGCGACTGTTTAAATTTAATTTTTCTGCACTTTGCTTCAAATTTTGTTTTAAAATGTTCAAATATCCATATCTATTCATTATACCATGAATAAAAGATAAGTTCCCTACGCCATTTGCCGCAAAACACCTCCACACCATAATACTGCTACTAATTATCCAACTGTCCTGTATTTTTAATTTATCTAATTGTTGAAAATGGTTTATTTAATATGCGACCAATTTCTCTAAGAGATTTTCCTTCATTATGTAATTTTATTACTAACTGCTTCTCTGTACTTTCACTTACTTTACCTGCTAAGTCACTGCAAATATTAAACAGTAGTAACGTGTTGTTGAGAATCGATAACCGTATGGGATTCCCCTTATCATAGATTGATAAGATCATCATAAGATCATAGATCTTATCCTAAATTTCTGTACGGTGTGCAAATACTTTTTCCTGTATAATTTTTGTGTTAATTACGTAATGTTTTTCTTATTGCGACGTTTATAAAACTTTATTTTGGTTTATATTTACTTTCTCTACATTAAATTTTTTTGTTTATTACAATAAAGTCTTTTATTGAAAATAATAGCAACTGGAAATGTTAAAATTGAGCTAGTGTGCAAATACTTTTTCTGGAAATTGTATCTCTATCGTTTTTTTTAGCATTAGTGATTTTAGGAAAATGTTTTATAAAATTAGTTTTAAAATGCTTAGTAGAAAACAAAAAAATATAGATTTCTATTTATAATATCAAAGTTAGCTATGACTTTTTATGTAACCGGAAGTGGGACGAGTCCTGTGAATCCTGTATAATAGCACTAGGGCTGCATCTTGGATGAATCCTGATTCTATGTTGCGGATGAAAAATACATTTTTTAAGTCATAGAAATACGAAATAGAGAAAAATAATAGAGAAAGTTTGTTTCGTTTTACAATTCTTATAAGGCATTTTACTTTCGGCTCGTTTTTCAAATTTCGAAGCGTTCGACAATGGCACCTTGAACTTGTTTTCTATTTTATTTTTTTTCTTTTCAGAATATTTAATTGTGAGGTCAAATCATGGACAGATGTTGTGTTTATTATTGATTATTGGTATGATTCGGTGATCGAGTATAAATTTGTAAATAAGCAAAAAATAGTGTGCGAATAAGGTTATCATAACGCTGGAGAAGTTATAACCTATAACACTATAATTAGTAATTATAGTATGTTGCACTGCTGATATTTAAAACATGATTGAATTTGAAGCAAATAATTCTCATTATAATATTATATCAATATTAGGACAATGCTATAATGGTATTGGCGTCGTTTATCTAGCCAAGCATGCTCCTTCAGGGCAGATGGTTGCTATTAAAAAGTTTAATATGGACAAAGTTAGAGACGAAGTGAATTTAATACAGGTATGGAAAAGTGTTGGAAATATTTGTTTGCTCAGTATATCATTTCCAGCATGAAACTATTTTAATGAAGCAATTGCGGCATCCTAATATT
Source organism: Oryctes borbonicus (assembly GCA_902654985.2). NCBI lineage: Eukaryota > Metazoa > Arthropoda > Insecta > Coleoptera > Scarabaeidae > Oryctes > Oryctes borbonicus. The sequence continues at coordinate 3,541,699 of LR736867.1, read as the reverse complement.
TTGAAAAACTTGGTTTCGTATGTTAATGACATAGAGGTATGTATAGTAAGCCCGTTAATGGGATTTAGTTCTTGCAGGGATTTATTAAATACCCACTTCTTTGAAGGTAATTCGCAAAAATAATAGTTGGCTAGGAATTATAATTGAGTATTTTAGGTCTACCAGAGAATGCAATTTGTTTAATTCTTAAAGATATATTACAGGCTTTAGAGTATATACATCGAAGAGGTATTATACATAGGTAAGATTTAATTACTGCTGTATTATTACTATTAATTCGTAACATGTATTTAAAGGTCAATTCGTGCAAATCATGTTTTATTATCTGAAAATGGACATGCTTATCTAACAGGATTTCGTTATTCTTGTCCTATAATAGAGAATGGTAAATGGCAAAAACACATTCATTCTTTTCCTAACAATATTGTGAGACCAAACCTGAATTGGCTAAGCCCTGAAGTACTGGCTCAAAATTTAAGAGGTAATTTAGTATTAGTTATATGTATTTCTATAAAACAGGGAAGACAACATATGCTTTTTAGTGACATGTCTATATTAATTCATTTTGTAAATCTCGGAGCTTATTTAAGTAAATTGTGAATACTGCCAAGGGATGTAAAGGCATGGATTATTATTAACTCTGTAAGAATAGTAGTAGAATGGCTGTAGGTTGGAGGGCGTTGTTTATGTTGTTTACGATAATTACAATATCGTGTATCCCCGTTAAATGTTAAGTTACATAAACTTTTCTATTCATCTGCGTCTTCGGAGCGTCCTGAAATAATAAAGAATACTTTAATATTTTGATAATTTCATTTCTATAAGTATTAAAATATGTGGAAATTTTAAAGGTGGTGTGATTCTAATTGCAGTGAGTGTCTCTATTATAAAAGCTTACCATTGCAGTAAGAAACGTAATATGCGCCAATTACGCAAAATGAATGTTTGGTGGATCTGCAAACTGATCCAGATTTCAAAGAAAAAGAACAAAAGATTAACAGAATTTAATTTTATTTTTATTAACAATGTGTTGGTGAATCCCCTTATTACTTTCACACTTCCTCACTGTTTATGGCATTGACTCCAGTGAGTAGCCGATGTCGTCTCGGAGTATGATGTCCTAAGCAGCCTGCAATTCATGCCGAAAAACTTCCAGATTTTGCGAAGGATTCGTTAAGTTCCTCCGTTTTTTTCCCATAATGTCCCACGTGCGCTTGATTGGCGAGAGGTTGGAAGATCTGGGTGGCGAAGATATTGACATGGTTTTCTTCGAACCGGTTTAGAGAAGTTACGATGGGACGGACGTTGTCTTGAATATCGCAACGTTCCTCACGTTCGACCCTCATCATGCTTCTCTATACAAAATCGAGATTCATCACTGAACACCGCCCTATGCCACTCCACGTTCCAGTGCATTCGCAACCGACGTCATTTCAAACGTTGCTGTCGGCGTTGAACCGCAAATGGTAACACCAGATGTGGTCGATAAGATTGCAAGCCGAATGCTCTGATTTGGTGACAATGAACGATTCGAAGAGTCACAGGACGACCTTTATTGCCTGATTAGGAAAGTCCTCTCAGTCCATAATTGATACCAGCGCATGATGATGGATTGGTTCCAGTTAAGGTGGTTTGCAACTTTCCTAAACGCCACCTTCGCGCCATCCAGCAATTAGACCTGTGTAGAATTCGGCGGTAGTTGCCACGTTGCCGCACTAAAGGCATAATAAAATCTCAAAACACATTAAAAATATTACAAAAGAAAACGGAGGAATTGAATCAAAACTACATGACTACTTGATCCATCGTAACAAAATTATTATCAGTTATTACCTTTGAATAGTTATACGTTTTTGCCAAGTTTGGTAAAAAAAAAAATCGAAAAAAAGAATTTATTAGCAAGCCACTGTAGTCCGATTCTAGATTCAAGATGCGCCGCTTTCGGCAAACTTATGACTCAACTGTATTTTGGAAAAATATCAGTGGCGGCTAATCAGGGATACCAGGTTAGGCAGTGCCCGCCAGGTCCTCGCTCAATCAAAATTAAATAAAACACATTTAAGGTCAATTTCTTTTGACATTTTTATAAGCTAAATAGTATCTAATAAACAGTGTTGGGGATTTTGCGTACTCTCAAGCAAGCATATAAGGATCGCAGACCCGTATACAGTTATTGTATTTCCGCGAGCCTTTCCTCCTTCAACAACAGATAACCACAGCCCGCAGTTAGCCCGAGAATTCATATTTCAATAAAATGCTAGTTTATGGTATGACTTATGTAGTTAACACCTGTTATTCTGTTAAAAGTACATTTACTTTTTAACCCTTTCGGGACGGCAAATGTCGATAGGCGTTTCGTACGAACAAATTGCCCATCCCAGAGGGGTTAAGACTCGTTGCAATTAATACAGCATTGTGCAAGTGCAATTAGTCACATGTGCAAAGCAGTAAGGTTGTCTACCATCTGATCATTAGCACCTACGACAAAAGCAAATTATATTTATCAATACATGTTTTGCATACTTTACAGGTTATAATGAAAAATCTGATATTTACAGTTTTGGAATTTTTATATGTGAATTAGCAAATGGCTGTGAACCATATAGCGAAATGCCAACTACCTTAATGTTAACTGAAAAGATGAAAGGTACCACACCGCATTTGTTAGATTGTACAACAGTAGTAACAGATGATCATGACAGTCATGGTAAGTGTAAATAATTGTAAATGAACTCGTTCATATTTGATCCTTAATCGTTTTCTGAGAAAGAAACGTAAATTATAGTTATAGTATAAACAATGCAAACGTAGAATATAAATTGTAAAATAAAACTGTCGTATTATATGCATCGTTTACTATGTACAGATTAGCAGAAATAAAATTATAAATATTTTGTTGTACTTCCCCACGCGTGAATTCAGATTTAAATATAAAACAAAAAAGCGCTTTTTTAACGATCTTAAAAGAAAATAATGCTAATTACTACTTTTTAAAGTACAAAGGTGCAACATCCCATTTCTCTAATTTGTACACATTTTTTTCTAGGACAATTTAAATATTCGCTTGACGTAATATATGTGAATATTTTGGAAATTGCCAACAGAAATTTGTATCCGAGTACAATGTATAGTGTTGCATTTGGTATAATTTGAAATCAAAAAATTCAAGCTTTTAATTAAATGCTTTACGAGTTTCTACATAACAATTTTCTCGTTTTCTAAGTTTAAAAACCTGTTATGACTCTTAGCGAGTATTCTTGATTTATAATTATGTTAATTCAATTTAATGTTATTCTTGTATTTATACGAAACATGATGCATTTGTTTAAGTTCAATTTTGTTGTTAAGGTTAATATGTACAATTTCCTTTAATTCTTCAATTCAGGGAGCTAAGAGATTAGTGCAGACGTTTATTAAAAATTATGTTCTGTTTTACTTTCTAAGTTGTTTTTTCTTAAAATTTAAAATATTTCCACTTAGGAGATTCAGCACTAAAGTCTCTACTACAAAACCAATCAAAGAGAAAATTCAGTGAAAGCTTGCACGAAATAGCTGCTTTATGCCTTCAACAAGAACCATCAGAACGTCCAACAGCAGCACAGTTATTAACGCATCCATATTTTAAATTCAACCGAAAGCACATGCACTTATCAGAGTATCTTCTACCAGCATTACCTTTAAGTGATAAGGTTGCTTATAACAAAGGTAAGTGAATAATTAAAAGTCGCTAGGAAAAGGGTGAAGTAATAGATTTCATGTAATAATTACTAATTTTCAGGAAACTTATTAGCTTGAAAGTGAACTAATTTTTAATACGTACAATAGTTGAGTGTATGCTTTCACGACCGTAATCCATAGCAGAAATGTCTTTCAAGTATAGTCGCGTACTTGATGTTTGACTTGACGTTTCGCTGATCATGCTGTCAGCTTCTTCAGAAGATTTCTAAAGACTGGTGTTGTTGTCTCTTGCTTCTGGTTATATACCGTATTTCTGTTCCGCTTTGCTGATCCATAGCCGTTTCGCTCCGATAAATCGCGTCGTTCGCTGTATGGTGACTCCGCAGTGCTAACTTCCATGTGTTGCTGATTTTGTATCCGTCTTCGCGATTGAAGTTGTTGGTATTCTCCATCATTCCTATCGCACTGCAGAGTCGCCATACAGCGAACGACGCGATTCATCGGAGCGGAACAGAAATGGGGTATATAACGAGAAGCAACAGACAACCACACCAGTTTATAGAAATCTGTAGAAGTTGACAGCATGATCAGCGAAACGTCAAGTTAAACATCAAGTACGCGACAACACTCGAAGGACATTTCTACTTTAGTACGTACAAATTTGTACTACTGACATTGTTATATTTTTCAGAGGAACTGGAATCTTTGGAAAACATCAGAAGAATGTCCGATATAGAATTAAATAATTGCGAGTGGGATTTCTAGTAATAGTAATGATAATGGATAATTTGGAACGTGTTTATAAATGTTCTGTTAGAGGTATATTGTAATTTATTTAATACTATGTCTTTTTGTACATATGATTTAACACTTTTTGTCTTCTACTAGAAATAAAATAAATATTTTATATAACGCTTTTAAATATTCTCAAATATAGTATTACAACATTTAAAAATACTTTATATCATAATCACTATGTATACAACAACAAAAATATTCAAAGGAAAATGATTTTGGTATTTTTTCTGTAATGTATTGTCAGCATTGAAGCTCCTGACACTGATGGCAGTTATTGATTAACTGTGAATCGTAGGATTCTACTTGAATATAAGAATTGGTTATTTTCAGTCTGTTTTGAAGTAAATTGGTTGCCCTGTTTAGAACGACGTCTCTATCACAGTCATCATCTAAAAACAACAGATATTTTGGAAAACTTGCTGTAAAATATTTAATGATTACATTTTACAACTACGTTATACGTACCAACAGCTAAATGAGCAGCAACAATATTTCTTCCCGGTGCAAGAGTCCAAGAGCGAACGCTATGCACATGTTTTACACCATTAATATTTCTTAAAGTAAAAATAAGATCGCCAATATGCACATGACTAGATTCTAGTAAAATAAGGAACGAATCTTTGGCTACTTTTAATGTTGCGAACACTACAATGACCGCAAAAACTACAGTACAAATGGGATCAAGTACTTTAGCCTCAGGAACAAACTTAACAATAAGCGCTGTTAATAAAACTCCTGCGCTCTGTAAAATATCGCCTATTATATGTGCAGTCGCTGCTCTTACATTTATATTTTCTGCGTGGGAGTGCATGTGAGGTGAATGACTATGGCCATGACCATGGTTTAGGCCGCTATGTAATACTGTTCCCATACTGTAAAAAGAATAAGTATTAACAAATAAAAACACATATCAAGACTATTAAATTATTAATAAACAAATGGTAACATCACTCGGAAAAGAAACAAAAGGTAATTACAAGAACATGTAATTAAATAGTAAACACAACGATTTTGATTTTGTTTTAGCAGCGCAGCAATTATGGAAGTTATACCTAAGGGTAACTAAGATGTATATTTTTTTCATAGAAAGTACAAAAGTCGATTAGCTTTCAAGTTGTAATCGTGTAAAAATTACACTGGTTTGCCGATTTAAGATTTTTATTAGCTTGTATAACCATTGAAAATCCACCACTTTTTTACATCGCAATTTTATGTTGCGTTATTTTATTGAAATATTCATCTTTATTATTCGTTTACAGAAGCATTTCTAGCATGTATTTGTTTGCCAACAAAGATGAATGCGTGAGGATGTGTTTGTAAATATCCTTGTTTGTCGCATTTTAAAAACGAGTAGATCCTTTATACGTATGTCTTTGATTTACTAGTCAATTAATCTCGTCAAACAATACTCGAATTTTTTGTAACGCTTATCTTATGAAAATCTAAAACATATAACTTTCTAACATTTATTCAAATAACATAGATGCATAGATTGTTTTCATTTCTTACTTTCACTTATTCGAAAGAAGCTAGGTCCGCATTATTCCTCATAATCGAGCTTCTACTGCACAACGATTTTTCCTGACAAAACGTTCTCGACGAGCAAAGCTGAGCTCCATAACATTTGTTTTAGCGGGTAAAGGTAACGTCATACAAGCATTAATGTGACCACGAGGTTCTTTATGTTTTATTTTAGTGGTTAAATGATATGTCTTTTTAAATTGTTTCACTAATTCTAACTCAACTGAAAGCTGATATTATTGTTGTACTGTACACGGAAAACGATACAATAACTTCACATCCACGTATCCTCTTTCCGTTATTTGTTTCAATTTTAATTGGAGTGATTGTGTCCATAACGTACATATCAGCTAGACTGTGATTGGTTGCCATAGCAACAACGGCAACGATTTTATAGCTGCCAAAATATTTCATTCCAACTTATGATTTGAGATATAATTTTTCATTTTACAGTATTGACCGCGGAATAAGAAGGAAACCGCGGGATATTAAAAATGTACTTTTGCAATAAACACATAATATAAATTTGAATAATTTTGCTTATGAATTGAATTGAATTTTTAAATGATATATCGGGAGGGCGCACGGCCTTGCAGTGTTAGGTAAAAAACTGCCCCAGGCGTAACGGAGGGCCGTGCATGAAGATTCGATTTTCTCCTTCCGATGTATGATGAAGTTGAGGGATGAACAAATTCAAGATACAGTATGGAGGGTTTCAGCATGTGTTTTAGGAAATATTCTTTTTGTAACGTTGTAGTCGGCAAGTATGCGTTTTTTAGAAGAAGAACGCCGGTGTTGTAAATAATTAAAATATGATTTTGTATTGTTCAATATTTTAAGAACTGTCGCGATGTATAATAAACACAAAACACATACAGATTACAATACTTACATTAAATTTATAAGCAAACCTATAGATGATATTATAAGCATCGTATTGGCATCTATTTGGTATTCACCTTTGATCAGCCGACCAATGGCAAGAATAGAAAATGTTCCAGCTAATATCCATATTACCATCACACTAAAATAACATTCGGTTCAATTAAACTCGCAACTACACTTCCAGTTACATTCTTTTTGTATTATATGAACTTTATAGTGCGAAGTAAAAGGTGTGGAGCAAAACGTACACATAAAACTTTAATCTTTTAGGAAACTATTGCAAAGGTGAATGTTGGTGCATTCTCTGAAATTAAATTTTAAATAGCATTCACATAGGGTAGAGCAAAATTACACTAACGCGAAACTGTATATATCAAACTTCAACATTATTTTTTTCTGTCTTTGAATTCGTATGCCATGATTACTGCAGAAACTGTTGCATTACAAAAGTAATTGTTAATATCAACGGATAAATTTAGATTAGGTTATGCTAGAGCTGGTATTTTCTAAATTTCGCGGATGATTTAAGTTTAAGGTAGTTCCGGCAATAACGAACAGTTAGTGTGATAAGCCGAGTATGTCCTTTATTGCCGGAGCTACCAACTTAAACCATTCACGAAATTTAAAAAATGCCAGCTATAGTTATGACAAAGCAAATTATTGGTCTCAGTTGTCAAATTCTTACACTAATTTCGCATTACTGTATGTGAACGTAGTTTTAGGCAGCCATATGTAACATAATGATTTACGTTAGTAGTTCCGAGAATATTGGATATATTTACTAATTTCTTGGTGTAATGCAGCGGATATATTCTTCATTGCTGAAACTACTAACTTCAATCAGCCACGAAATGTAAAAAATGCAAAGTAGAATCCTTATTTGTAAAAATAATATTAATCAAAAGTTATGGAATCTCATTTTATGAACAAACATCAATTTTCAAATAATGTTGTTATTTTTTGATTAGACAAGTAATTCCTAGTGATGAAGTTATGCATTTTAAGATATTTTAAATAAATCGCATATATATTATAATGTTTTTACATGGGGACAAATAGGGAAAATCTCGAAACATTTTTTCGGAAATTATTTAGGTGGATTTTAGGGTCGTGAAATTCGGGAGTGTCCTTAAAACACTCTTTCGGCAATTTAGAATTGATAAATGACATTTTAAATGAGATGTGGAAATTTAAGTGACAATTATCCTTAATTATCGAAATTCCGCTTTATATTAACTCACTTCTGAACTCTAATTTGAATTCTTCAAATAACCACCTTTTTACTGGAGATTTAACTAGACAAGATGCCTGGTTGGCGCAAAGTTAAATATAAAATTAGCGTTATTTAGAGCCATTGTTTAATAGCGTTGGCAATTGTTTTAATTCGATAGCCACCTTGGATGTTGTTTTTTCACTTTAAAATATATTACTGTCGAAATTTATACCGAAAATATTTATTTTTGATGTAGCATGATGCAGGGACGCAACTGAAGTTGAGATTCTACGCTCTATGATGTCATTTTACACCAGATATAACACTACAACGTGAAACTTTACTGAGAATTTTGATGAATATTGACCGAACGATTTTTAATTACATTTAGATATGTCTAAATTTTACACAGTTTTTTTTGTAGAAGTATTTTACATTAATTTCCACAAGCGTCGTTGGCTGGGCTTATAATATCCCTCTACAACCTCCGCCTAAGGATAATAGGTCAGAAAAGTAATTTTCTTTTAGAAATCGTGTTTTTTACCATTAGAAGGACCCTTATTCTCGATAGGCGGGACAAGATGAGAAATGTAGATGGCGCTGATAACAGATAACCTTATGGACATTGTTTGTAACATTACAATATATATAATTTTTAATAGCACTGTCTTTAAAAAGTGGTGTTTGTACACAAAATGACTTCTACATATGAAAGAATGCAGGAGCTTTTATCTTATAGCAATGTTTTTGAAATATCAACAATACAAAAGATTTCTATTTGGTACGAACATTTTGCTTCACACGGTATATTGTAATCTATAATACATTTTATAGCATTACACTGCTATAAATCGGTACCTTAAAAATGCGCCTAATACTTCTGCTCTATGATACCCAAATGTCATCTTAAACGATGGGGGCTTCCTTCCAATCCAAATAGATATAATAGAAATCAAAAATCCGATAAGATCTGAGAATAAATGAGCTGCATCGGTCATTACAGCTAAGCTACCAGCTAAATATCCACCTATCAATTCCGCAATCTGAAAAATATAAAGGCGTATCAATGGATTCATGAAATTATTTAAGTTGGGATTTATAATAAAATGAATATAAATTCACTTCGATACCAGTTGAGTTTTATTTTAATAAAATAGCAATTTCGGCCTTTTTGTTACAGAAGACAGAACCATCTTCTATTAGAAAAAACTATTTGCGGGGAGTAAACTGTGAATCCTTACAATTTATTGTTTAGTTACGTTATTGGTATCATTTCGAAGGTTATTTTACAAGGAAGTTGCTACCAATATCAACAAATGTAGGTATTATCTAAAAAATCGGAAAATTGTGGCAAAAATAGAATCTATTACAAGTACGCTAAATTGTTCAAGAAATTGCACAGATTTTTATTATTTTACACAGTTCGATAAAATCGAAGATTAAATAATTGGCGTGTTGAAGAATGTACTGGCTCCGTGTCCGATTTTTTAAATGTTCTACTTTGCGATTACGTCACAGCTCTAAAGAGAAAACAGCTAAAATTTATGATCAATACCAGGAGAAAAATTCATGCTGAATAAAAAACAAATCTCAAATTATACTTATTTTCTATTAATTAAATACTTTTTATTCACTATATGTATAAGATGCAATAGTAAGTTCTCTGTGGAAATAAAATATATCAGTGGATATATCTATAGAGCAAAATTTGGACAGGAACTCTCAATATCCAATAAACTCTGCAGTTTACCAATATCAGTGAGATAACTGCAGGTGATAGACACTTTAAAGAGTTATTGACAGTAAACAAACTTCTATTAATAACTGCGCTTCTTAGCGAGATATGATAAGAAAAATTGATCAGTATCATTAATTTGATATGCTCAGTCCACTTTATAAAATAAACATGAAGCTAGTCGTCTTTAAGATAATTTAATATAAATAGTAGTTCTTACCATAAATAGCAAACAAATCAGTGATACTATAACTAATTTTTTTAATGCCGTCAGATCTTCAACTAATTTAAAATTTGCATGGCAATGATAGTTTCCTATAGCGAGATTTCCAAATGCACTGTTTCTTCTCTGAAAAGAGTAATAATTTAATCTAACTATACAGAATTCATTGAAGTACTTACACTTGTTAGCAAAGGTGAATCTTCAGGTGACTCTAAGTTATCGTTATTGAGATGTATTCCCTCGTTATGAGACATACCAGTTATAACACCATTTTTATTCCTTACCCAGCTGTTTCCTTCAATTTGTATAATTGTACTGAACTCTTCATGTTTAAGTTCTCCATTTCTACTATTGCATTTTATGCACTGTAATTGCCTTGTCGTATTCTCATCATCCAAAAGAAGTGCATCATCGTCGTTAAATACAGAGTCATGATGTTCACAATATAACTCCATCCTTAAGAGTATGTTTTCTTCTCGTTATTCCATTATTGTAAGTACTGTTTGCATAACCTCATTCGACTCAATTGTGTGTTTATACCGAACTGATAACTCCCTGTGAATACTGTGTTTGACTCCTTATCTCTATCATTTCCTATTCTAATTGATAAGGAATATGTAGAGAAGATAATATAAACATAAAAACCAAATTTTCTTGACTAATTGACATTTCGCGAAAACTTAATACATCATTTGGAATAGTGACCAGAAATACGACTGTGTATAATGAGTTGCATATCTTTCAGCTTTCGAAATGCATAAATTACAGATTGTTCTATATAAATTACCAAAGTATTAACTTTGCAGCAGCAGGTTGATTTTTATCTTTATAAACTAGTTTTTAATGTTATCCGCAGTTCAATTGCATTACCGATAAATAACCTGTGTGATTATAAATAATCAGTGGGGGTGGGTGATGACGTAACCGAGACCCGTTCACGACTTCCTCGTGAATGTCCGTTGCATAGTACAATGTACACAATATGCAAGTGATATACACGAGGAAGTCGAATTGTTGTGAGCGGTTCAACGTTACGTAAATAACAGTATTTTTTCCTTTTTTTTACTAAATAGATAATCCCTTTGTCGAATTTTGATAGTTTTATAATAAAAACTTCTCAGGCTTTTTCAAGAAATGTGAAAACATGGAACTAACAGTATGTTAAAACTAGAATTAAAGAAAAATATGTAAGACAGTTAGAAACTCAAGAGCAAGCGAAAAATATGGTAAAACGAACAACAATTAAGAGAAGTATATATCATGTATCTTCTTAGTTAGGGAACTGATGGCAGTTATGGGTGTAGCCCTAAATTTCTGAAATAATTTCACTTTCGTTTTTTATTGCCAGTCATACAAAAGTCAACTTTAATTGCAACACTAGATGATTTGTAATCCACTACAAAGAATTAAAGAATTTCCGGAAACAGCATATGTATGAATAAAATAACCCCTAATTGAAATTCATGACATAGATATTTAGAAGGCGTAGATTATCTTCGCGTTTTAGCTGTTTTCATCAAGTTAGAAACATGGAAATTGTTATTTAGGCTTTTGGTTAAAAATAAAAAAAAATCTATTTTAGTGTTTTTGGAAAATTAGGGGGTAAAATGGGCGGCAAAATTTTGTATCGGAATTCTAAACTATTTAAAAGTAACTACCTGAAATGTCATCTACCAGCTCCCATTTAGAAAGTACATATTTCATCATTTTTGGAAAACTAATCATTAACAGGATGGACAAGCTCCGAAATTCGACAGTATTTAATAATGAGCAAGGACTGCGGAGTAGCATGGTAAACAACACAAAAGTATCGGCACACTCCGCACCACACAAATTTAAGTAATTAATCCAGAACAGCTGTTTCGAAGATCTTGTGTGGATCTTGAAACAGCTCTTCCAGATTAGTTAATTAAACTGCTGTGATACGGAGTATATCGATACTTTAGTGTTGTCTGTCGATAATATTTCTTTGTTTTTTTAACTAGAAGTCTTAGTAAAAAATTTCATTTTTCTAAATTAAAAAAATAGGAGATTCCCAAACAAGCTTCCTTCAAGGCAAAAATTATTGCGCGTCTAATACACACAAAAGGAACGTACTGTCCAAATTTCGTGTTTGTGTTTCAATAGTTCAGTCCATTAGGGCTTCTCTCTGTATAAAATTAGGATAAGTGGTAACGAACATTCTAATGTTCTTTTATTATAAAAACATCAGAATGTTCGTCCACCAGAATCCACCAGAGTAGGTAGTGGAGATGAAAGTGTAACAGACAATTATATTGTAAAATAAATAAATATTGTATTAAATTTAAAATAGAAAATAGAAAACGCGAATATTTGTTTTTGAAATAATACATTTAATCAGAAACCTCCATGACCACCACCTTTTTTATATTCTTCTTGATACTCTACTCAAGATAAAAATGTCCAGAAGAGAAACGGTGATGATTTAAAAGAGTTACATGTTTGTCCTTATTATATGATTTAGACGTTTGCCTTTTTTACATTTGTGATGTGTATAGTGCCATTAACACGACATATTAAAAGCAGGCAAGATGGATCTTATGCATTTTCGAAATTCATTAAAAAAGAAAATCAGCGCAACCTCTCAATTTTTCTAAACCACTTTGATGTGAACTATTATTACCAACGACGATGAAATCATAGGTATCTAAGTTGCCACCAGCTTTCTTACTATTTTTAACATTTGTCGTCATTAACAGTTAAAACTATAAAAAAGCTATAAATATTAGTGCTAGTGCTAAATTTTACTTGCAACATATTTGCTGTTTTTTTAGTACCACAACATGCTTATGTAATATAGTTTAGTAATAAAAGTATTCTAATTATTAGTTTTACAATTTTGTGTCAAGATACTTCAGACTGATAAATGATAAGTACCATACGAACATTTAGTCACGAAATTCAGCGACTAGCACTAAAATGTGTCAAATATAACTACAGATAATAGAAGTTATAAATTGTCGACATTAAATCACGACTTTTTTTGAGAAGTCGCCTGGCTGTTGTCAAGAAATATTGTGTATAATAATTATTTTCACTTAATGTGTAGTTGTTTAACCCTTAACTAGAACGGCAGGGACAACTTTAACCTTATAGTAAATCAATGTAAATTTCGCGAAAAGACTATGAGATCTAGCAACACTATCTGCCAAGCATTTCTTAGATACTAAACAGTTGCACAATATCTGAATTGTTTTAAGCGCATGCGTGTTACTAGTACTAGTACTTTTAGTTCCTAGTCAGAACAGGTTCAATTCGGTGCCTGTTTGGAATGATCTTGGAATCGATTCGGAACTAGATCTACGGTGCTTGGAGTGCTAATTTCTTTTGCGCATACTCCACACGATTCCGAACTCATTCCAAGGTCTGTTGGAACAAACCTATGGCAACTACTTACTTTTTTATCACCACTACTTTTGTCCAACATACAAATGATAAACTTATTTTTAACAGAGCACCAAAACCCGGATTGGTAATAACACACTTGAGCCGAACTGCTTCACATACAGGTGCGTCTAAAAATAATAAGGTTCTACATATTTGTTCTAGCAGACGTTGGAATCAGTTCGGAACCCTAAAGAGTATGCGCGAAGGAAATTGGCATTCCAATAACTGTAGAACTAGTTCCGAATCAATTCCAAAATCGTTCCAACAGACTGTTGCGTTTTTTTTTTGTTATCAATTTATTTGTGTTTTGAGCACCTGTTGGTGGCTACACGAAGTAGAAAATCAAGGTATAGAGCCAGAGGGAGAAAGTGACTCAATGCGCATACACATACCTTGGCTATGTGTATTTATGCGCATGTATCTGTTACTACAATAAAAGATTACAAAAAGAAAAATTGCAGCGTTTATAATTTATTTCTTACAAGACAGGCACCGAATTATTTCTAAACCGATTCAAGAACGATGAAATCATTCCTATTTTGAGTAGGAACTGAAAGAGTACCGAGTACGGATTCGGATTATTAGTATCGAGATCTGTGGATGCGGATATTTCATACATTACATACGGACGAGTGCGTTTGAGTTTGAAGTTGGAGTTTATAGACACGCTTTACGTGTTTATAAAATGCGTATAACTTTGTATTTTTTTTTACGATTAAGTTTTGTTTATTTTGGACAATAGACTCGTGCGTTACTTGGCCCGCAACGTTCGTCAGCTCGTCAGTTTCTGCGGTTGTTCCAAAGGCTTTTCATTCTTTAGGAATTTTTTCATGTGCAAACATTGATAATGAAATGTAGCAGCTGGTGCTGGCGAATATGCATTAAATTAATATAGTAAGCATCGTACTCATTCTGACATACTGTACCTGAAAATTTCACCATGGAAGCGAAATGCACTTTTGGTGGATATCGAAAACAGTAAGAGTGTTATTTGATGTAATTAATATTGTAAATTTTGGATCAGAATTAGAGAACAAAATGAGAAAAGATAAACCGGTTTCAACAAGACTTATTTCAAAATTTTTCGATGATTTAAAAAAGTTTAAATAAAATGCAAAACTATGTTGTTTGGATGAGAGTATCTAATTAAAATCACTGAAAATGTTGAATTAAATTGCAACTTCTACAGAAGTGAGCAGTAATGTCCCACGATCTGCGAGGGTAGCTTCTACTAGTGGTTAATCCCACCAACGGCAATTAATATATAAATGAACCAGCTACTAACAACCACTATGTGCAGACACGTTTCGCTGCATCACAGCTCATCAGTACACCTATGTGGAAGGTGGTAGCTGAAATTTAATTTGTCGTATATATACGAAGATAGATACTCTCATCCAAACATATTAGTTCTATCTTCGTATATATACGACAAATTAAATTTCAGCTACCATCTTCCGCATAGGTGTACTGATAAGCTGTTATATCGAAACGCGTGTCTGCACGCATATAGTGGTTGTTGGTAACTTGTTCATTTATATACAAAACTATGTGTTTATATAGTATATAATTTCAAGTGAGATTCCACATTTTATAGGATTTATTAAAATGTTATTCCTGAAAAGTTCAACTTATAATTCAGAGTCCCATTACATCTTGCAAATGAGACTCTGTTATTTTGCATAACGCCAACACATAATTATATGCCTAGTTATATTACGTTTTGTATTGTTTATTTTATTTTAAACTGCTAAAAGATTCCTAACATTATTAAGTATAGGTACAGTAGTATACATATGTACATATATAAATGGTCACAAATTAATTTGAGGCAATTTTATTGTACGCATTTTATACTTAGCTATGTAGCGTAATGTTATAATATGATTTATTAAGATGAAAAATGTATTTTCTGAAGAAATTTGATCGTCGGAACGGGCTTGGCGGGCCGTACAGGTTTGACGGGTGGACCGGGCCTAACGGTCCGAGCGGGCTTCACCGCCCGTGTGGGCTTACCGGGTCGGGCGGGCCGCCCATCTTATTATAAAAAAGCACGGCCCGGCCCGCATCTGGAATATCTCGGCCCGGCGCATTCGCACTTCTAGATTATACTTGTTATTTCATCAAAAATGGACAATTTTCACGGATACGAATACGGCTACGGATGCCCGGTATACCACTAGTTGGAACAAACCTTAAACAGTGGTGAAGTAGTCAAGGGTTTCGGAAGGGAATCGAAGCAGCCAAAAAACCTAGCGACATGGATACCGACGTTTATTACGGTTGGGCACAATTTGAAAATTTGCCGATGGTTATAGGTGCTAGACGGAGTACTTTTTTAAGAACAAGGAAAAATCGATGGAAGCACATATGATACAAAGCGAAAAAAAGAGCAAGAGAAAATCGAATATCAACAGTATAAAATACGTTTCAGTAAATAATACACACTCCAAACACCTATTATTAGTACCGAAATATCTAGGGGAAAGTTGCAACGTTTGGACCCTTTTTACGTATTTTTTAAAGATCTATACTTCAAATTTCCTTAAGTGTCAACATCGTATTCCATCAAATTAAGATAGTAATGTACTTGTGTGTCTTGTCTGCATTCGATACTGCAGTTACTTTAAACGCTATTACAAACCATCATACCAGTTAAGAGTTATTTAAGAATGTGAGGTGCTTTAATTGCAAATACTGCGACGTTTGGTTATAAAGGTTATTCTAATATTAATAGATTTAATGTGTAGCTGTTTGCAACATGTGTGTTCATTTAGTTCTTTTGAGTAGTGTTCCCGAAAAAAGAAGAAAGTACTTTTTCTAATTACATTTTTTTATGACAACAGCTGGTGATATACAAAATTTCTGATTTGAGCGGGTCATTGCATGGAATATTTATTTAAAAAGCCAACGAGAACGAAACATATACTTCGTAAATTAAGCACTAACAAACACTATCCCCTTAACAACCTTTTCCTTATAGAGATATCTTTTTTATTGAAGCAAGTTTTGTTAATTCGATTTCAAGCAAAAATATTACTAGAGTGTCATTTTTTCATTGCTTAATATATTTATTAGAAAGTTAAATAATCAGAAAGATAAACATCGCGGTCGTAGTAATTTTTTAAGATATCACTGCGTTTATAGAGCACAGCATGTTTAATAAATATCGCCCACAGAAAAATATCTCACGAACAGAAATAATTAATTTTTTTTGGATTCCCAATTCAAAAATAGTTATCTTTATTGAATCTATATAGCAACCGACTTACATTCTTTAAATTATAGCTTACTTTTTTATTATAGCGTTAATGCTATTTTTCTTATATTTTAGATACACTTGACACTATTATTCCGTAGTAATGATTGATAATCTATTCTATTGGAGAGACTGTAAATTAATAAATCATTTTGACATTGAGAAATAAAACTTATCTTACCTGATTGCATTAATTAATAAAAATATATGTTAATAAAAAAATATATTATTCGCTGGTTTGAAAAGAACCTAAACAATTTTCGAATTTTTAGATTCTTATTGTGCATCATATTTTCGGATTCATATTTGACGTAAATAAAATATTGTGTGTAATATTTACTTCTCTAAAAAAATACTGAATGTACTTACTTCAATTACGCCTCTTCAAAATTATAGCAAGTTTACGAATTTATCCTTTTTCCTTTGATTATTTTCTTGCACTAACTAAAAACCCTCGCAATTATAGAACTAGATTAGAAAGTGAATCTAGTCGAGGAGAAAATCACTTTGCATTGTTCAATTTCGTCACTAGAGTAAAAAATTGCGGTGATAATTGCAAACTATACCTCGAATATAATTTGTTTAGTAGGATCTATTTTATTTACCTAATTACTCTTTCATGATAACTAGACAACTTAATTAGCAACATGGAGTTCTAAGTTGCATACATGTCAATGAAAATGTGGTAAATTTACACAGTTAGTGGGAAACTTTGGGATTCATGATTTCTGATGGAACTTTACACAGTGGGAACGTTAATTACACACTTGTGAAGATACTTTTACAAATCTTTATGTAACATTGACAACGTAGAGGGGAGCGTAATGTCACTGTTGAGATGTGTGCATGAAGAATATTTATTATATTGTTTTATATTATACTATTATACACCATATATACATCCATATATATGGTACATTTAGGTATGTAATAAGATGCGCAATATGACGAACATTAAGTTGTATCATAATAACCATTTGAATGTATTACATAGGATGTTATAGGATTAGTCACAAACTAAGCAGATTCAAAATTTGCAAATTTGCGAACTTTTTGCTCGAGAGGGTTAACTTTATTAAATATCGGTATGGTTGCTCAACTTCCAGTTTTATCGGAAGTAATGTTCACTTAATTTTCTTAAAGTTCTTGACCTGTCCCACAGCGACCTTTTCAGATCTGTTGTGTCCTCTGTCCTCTCTCATTAGATCAATTACGTTAGCTTTGCTTTCTGTGCTGAATTTAGCAACCTTGTGAGCGATCCCTCTATATAGGTTTCAGCTTTTGGGTATTCCGAGCTCATTTTTGGGAGTAGTACTCCTGCCAGTGCTGTACAGTCGCACAGCACATGGACGGCAGTCTCTTCTTCTGCCTATCAAAATCTATATGCTGTTTCCTCTGTCAGGCCCAGATTGTTTATGCGCTTGTTGAGCATACAGTGGTCTGTTAGCAGGCCCACTATAGTTCTAACAGTTCCTGTCTCTACTTAGTAGGTCTGCTGCAAATGTAGGACTGTGTCCAATTAAAAACTGCTTGGCCTGCCTCTGACCTGGAATGATCTTCCACCAGTCTTTCCAGTGCTTAGTAGTTGTTTTAACTACCGTATATGCCATTCCCACAGGTGCTTTGGATAGCTTTCAGCAGTTGACGAGCCTGCTCGGGCTAATTAGTCTGCCTTTACATTCCTTGGATGGCCTTCGTGTCCTGGTACAAGCCATAGTCATCTTAGTTCTGCTTAGCAGTAATAAACGATCTAGGCAACTAGTTATCTACTATTTATTCGATACACCCCAGCACTGCTACTATTTCGGCTTGAAATACTATGGCACTTTGAATTAGGCTTAGTGATTTAGATATTTTTGGTCTACTCCCACAAATCCCGTCTCCAACTCCATTCTCTGTCTTTGTGCTGTCTGTGTGTCTGTGCTGAATGGTTGTGTTGTTAGCACCTCGTCTGTAATATATCTGTCCATCAGCTCCAGCATCATTAGTAGAAGGGAATACCAGCTAAGAGAGCTATAAGATTTCGGTGGATTGCGTTAATTTTTATAAAACATTTGAATTCAGCAATTAATCTGACGTAAAATCCATGTCTAAACATTACCGTTTTAAAAGTTGATTTTTACGGTAAACAACACATAAGTATCGGCACCCTCCGCACCACACAAGTTTAATTTATTATATAGTAATATAATAATTAGTCCGGGATGGCCGTTTGGAGGACACGAATGGTCTTCATCATCAACCGGTGACCGAATGGATTACCGATGGATAATTATTATTGATTTTTACGAATATTTCAGTAAAATCATCGTAGTACTTTATTGCTTATTTCCTAGGTATGCAAAAGTGTCGATAAGTGATTTTTACGAATTCGTGAGCTTTTGTAGAAATATTATACAGGGTGTTAGCATTTATCAATGAAATATGCGATGCAAGTTTAAATCACACAGGATATATGTAATATTAAATAGAACACCCAGTATATTTTTATATATCTAAAATGAATACGTGGGGAAATTATTCGAAATTATGTTATTATTATCTAAATTACACAGACATTGATATGATTGAAGTTTAACACATTTGATCAATAAATGTTGACACTCTGTTTAATATTTGTACAAAAATGGAAACACTGTTCAATACCTCACATTTGTAGTTTACTAATTTGTAACAAACATCAATCAAGGATCAATCTTGGATTTTACGTCAAAATAATTACTGAATTTAAATGTTTTATAAAATTTAGGGCAATTCATGTAAGAAGATGATGCGTACATTACTTCCAGTGAAACCCCCTAGACGTACCGATACTTTCTAAAAGTTATCCCCTCGAACACAGAATAAGTCTGCAAATTTTGATTCTGCCTATTTACTATACCATTTTTCTATTAAAAATGTACATGAAATATAATATTATGTTAATCCTTGCATTCCTTGATGCTTAGGAAGTCTTCAGTCGCATATCAATCGTTGATTGCCAAACTGCGGCCAAACAAGATCAAACTGGTTCTTTTTTGTTGTGCCAATAGAGCTCTTTGTATAAAAATCAATTACCAATGAACAGCCATCTAACCTCTCAGTTAACATCCTAATATTAAAATATTTATTTAATTCTTCCAATAGGTGTAAGTGTGGATATTTTTACATTGAACTGGTTTTAGAAAATTTTCCATTAAATAAGTAAACATTGTGAGTGTTGCGCTGATTAATGATCGTAAATTGTGTTTAGCGTTAATGTCTATCAGGAAACACAATATAATTTAACAAAATGTATAATTTAAACATAGAGCACAAAAGAGTCTGCCGTTACAAAAATAAGCAATTAGTAGCATTTCTAGATAATATTTTATCCAAATAAAGTATTAATGAAGTTACGAGAAGTATCAATAATAATTTTGAATTTAAAATGTCATGTGGAGACTTGTACTTAATTTATTTTAGAGCAAAATAGAAATTCGCCATTACAAAATAGAAATACGTTTAAGTCTATTTTACGAAGCGAAAACTCGAAAAGCGGCTACAAAAACATAGTTGGAAACGAATAAAAAACGGCATCCACATATCATTAAATGAACCTGTATGTTTCCATGAAATGATAAATTTTAGGTAAAATTAAATCTATAAAAAAAAAACTCATTTGCGTACATAGAAATCTCACAAGTTAATTTGAAGTGTATCTCGACAAATTTCGCAAATAAGGGAAACGCTTTGTTTTATCTGGGGTAAGGCAGGGTAATTGTAAATAATTATTTTATTAATCATGATTTTCGATAGGAAAAAGCAATACGGAGAAATAAAGACAGAAATGCATGTATTAACTATTCAAAAAATATATTTTATTGAAAATTAAAGAAATTAAAACTCCATATCCCTCTTCTCCCCCTCTTCATCCCCCCTTCTGTGTGTTAGGTATCGGTTTTCCACGTTTCTAAGTACTATAATATCATCTTCAGTACAATTCGAGTAATTACGTGTTCAAACTTAATTTCGTGGCACATTGCAGCTTTGCCCACAATTACATCGCTGGCAACATTTATATAGATAATTATAAACAACATGAAAATAAATAACTTTCGGAGTATATGCAAAAACTGCTGAAGCTATAAGCTGTGAAATTTCAAATAGATACGAGCACCAGTTGTGAATAGCTATTTATGCAATAGAGGTACAGTATCTATCTATTGACATCGACTGTTGTACTAAAAGACATATAGAATTTGGAACAGCCTGTACAATGTGTTTGGTATTTTCACCAGGATCCCATACTTTCGTCAAAACAGTGTAGCCGGTTAGTTAACTATAATAAATTCGTTTGTAAAATGATATTTTTATATGCTAGCTCGCCCGAATTCTAATTATTCTTTTAAAATATAACGTTAGCGTCAGTAATAAATATATTAAACAATTTAAAATAATAGTATCGTTTGAATTATTTATGAGATTTTTAAAATATCGCCATATACATATTAAATAGGTTTGCTCGCTGTGTTCCTGTAAATCAAAATATTCACACATAAAGCAGCAATAGTCCGGCGCGTGGAATTCATAATAAGATTTTATTTTACCGACCGTTGGATGTATGTAGGTATATTAATATTTAAAAAATCCGATTACAGTTAGACCTTTTATCTGCTTTTTATTGCAGATCACGTTAATTCTTTACCATCACCAATTCTTTTATTCAACATTCACCGTTTGTTTTAATGGATACATTTGATATTTATGCTTTTGTGGGAATTAGCATTTGAGCATTTTGTGAGAATTTACATTTTATAAAGTAGATTGCTATAGATTATTTACTTATATAGTGACTTTAAAAGTTTGTACAATTGCAAAAATAATTAATAAATTATTATATTCTTTTACACCGTATTGCAACATGATTACAATTTTGACGATAATGAAGTTATCCAAAGTTAGTTAAATTCAATAAGTACGTAGCAAGAGATAAGTTACAGCACATGGTAAATAAAGAAAAGTGTTGCAGAATTTTATATCAAAAGGAGAATGCATTACCTTAAAAGTGTCCAAATTCCCGCTCGTAGTCATTTTTTGCTTAAGAGGAAGGAACTGTTAGGATTTTTGTCATATCAATTTACAATTGGAAAGCCGTCTAATCTAATACTTGACACGGTAACACCCAAGAGATTATTATATAACTGACAACGACCGTGAAAGCCTACATTCAATTAGTACTAATCTAGATAATTCTAATTTCTTCAAATCACCCAAATAATAGGATTTGTCGAACTCTGTAAAATAGGTCTCTGTTCCGGAAATGACCTCTTCATTTGACCTGAACCGCTCACCGCTAAGCTATTTTTTCAAGAAAAAAAGTCACAGGGGGTCAAATCTGGCGAATATGGTGGATAGGACACTAGTTCGTACCGTAACTGGGCTGGTTTTGTTGTCGCAGTTGCCGGAGTGTTATCATGATTTTTTTTTTCGGTAGGCGAAACTTTTTTCTCTTTAATTCAGAGTCGGATCAGTCCAATAAATCAGCATAGTACTGTCCCATGATTATCCTTCCCTTCTCCAAATAATTAATTAGGAATACGCCTCATGAATCCTAAAGAATTGACCCATCTTAGACGCATGGTTCTTATGAAGTGCATTGGATTTCTTCACACGTTTTCCTATCCAAAAAAGGAAATCGAATCACTACCCGGTATTGTTCATTTTCGATGATTCCACAAATACATAAACTTGCTCACTTTCAGCAGCTCTTAAAACAAGACTACACGATGAATCTCTGGACATTTTGACGGACGTGCACTGAAGAACAGTACTCACAATCGGTACTCACTAATAAAGTCTCAGATACAGTTATATAGACTTACCTAGGCATAAATTGTCCAAATGGCTAGTAAATCAACACAAAAATGTATCTATCAAAGTAAATATTCTAGAAGTAGAAAATTAACTAGAGTTTGTAAATGAGGTAAGCAATATTGAGTTAGCGAGTGGGCAAACTTTAGTATTGTTTGATGTTCACTTCAACCAATGTATTGATCCCAGTTGTTCATAACAAAGATACAAATATTGTATCGTTGTTATGAACAATTAAAGGATACGGAGATGTAACTATTGACAATAGGTGCTCTTCTATAGAAGTCGATTGTATCCTTAAGAAAATCCAACAAGAAATTCCCCGCCAGAAATCCGTAATAAAAAAATTGTGAAGGTTCCCTTCCACAGAATGTTAAAAAGTATTAATAAAGTTCTTCGGGGACAAGATACGAACGAGTGTTTCAGTTCTCTCCTTGGCAATCCCAAATATAAATCGGATATAAAGGAAAGTCGAGAAATTTATAAAATTGCATATAGTGACTGTGATAAAGCCTATATTGATCAAACGAAAAGAGCGATAGGCACCAGATACAAGGAGCATCTCACATGGTACCGATATGGAAAGATTGAAATCTTATTAATGTTTAAAGTGTAATATATTTGATCGAACATACGAACATCCTGTATGTTTGCATAAAAATGGAAGTACTTTTTAATTGGCTACTATTAACCCGTAACATTTTTGCAAAGCAAATACATAAGCCATGAAGTACTACGATGTTTTTACTGAAATCTTCATTAAAAAGAAAGGTAGCTTTAAAACGCCATTTTTACGCTATTAATTTTACAAATTAATTGCTGATTTCAAACGTTTTATAAAAATTAGGCAATCCATTAAGAAAGTTAAGTTTACGTTATTTCTGATGAAACAGGAACTTAAAAAGAAGCGCATATTTTTTTCAAAGTTGGCTACCTAGTACGAAGTAAATCTGAAAATTTACCAACTTGAAACTTGCTTAGTTTATGACATACGGCTAACGTAAAATTATTATCGTGAGTTCGAATAACACCATAGAGTAGAGATTAAATTTTCTTGCTAATGTAAATAAACAAATTCTAATTGTTAGTTCTTTTAATTTTCTTTCCGAAATGGATATAATACTTAAACTCTGAAAACTATATTTTAAATTACTGATTACAGAGCAAACCATCTTTAAATAACAGACAAATTTGTTAAAGAAAAGTTCAACTTCACGTTGTTTGAGTTGTCTGCTGAAAGTTTCATTTGAGTTGAATATTTCCTCAAATTTTTTTGGCGTGTTGCATTAGAATCAAACAAATTCAGATAATTACGCTTATTAATTTCGCAATTAACAGGAACAACATGAATTTCTGCACTAAACTAAATCGCATTCTTTACACTTTACAACACAAATTTGGACTTAAACATTATGATTTATCGTTTATTCGTTGCGGGTGCATATTTTGGTTTGGCTCATTCTCTACTGTTGTGTTCACTTCCTTTCGAGAAGCCCCATGAATAATGAAAAAGGAGGACATCATATGCCACTGCGATATCCATTAGACCCTAAACTTGCGGTGGTCGGTTTGTATCTATGGTACTGTGATGTCATTGTTGTAGTGGTATACATATAGATGCGATGCGGATGAATGTATGTATATTTATTAAAAGTGCAGGATATCAGTCTTCGGTAATCGTTTTTCATTTGTCAACAAGTGTAATGAGATGCGGGCACGCGGCGCGCCCAGGGCGGGGCTCCAAAGCAATTATCGTCGCTGTAGGGGTGCACCACCCCCGACACCGCAATCAGGCCACGGCTGCTTCCCGACAGATTTTCACACCGCTCTCTCCGCGTCGACCGCTTCACATCCGCTTCGGCAACTGAGCTTTTTGCCCACAGTTAATTTGTAGAGCGGATAAACATCACATTAAAAGAACGAGTTTTATTTCGCTTTTGTTTTGCGAGATTTCATTATCTTCCAAATGATTGTAAAATGAAACCAGCTCGCTGTACATAAAAGAACTAGTATTACTAGGAGTGAGTACAAGGTGCAGCAATGATAATCCACTTTTACACAATTTAGTTGGGGAGCTGGTGGTAATTTCGGCATATGATTTCATCGTCGTTCTAAGCATTTTGTAAGATAGTTAAATTTAATACAGTTTTATGTCTCACTCTCATTTTCACTATCTGTTGTGGTGGATTCCTCATCTGGAATACAAACATTAGAATGTTCGTCACCACCTACAATATTAATCTTATATAGAGATAAGCTTTGATTGGCCGACTTAACGCAGAGCTAAAACTACTCATAAACACGAAACTTGGACAGTACGTTCCTTTTGTGTGTAGACGCACAATAATTTTTGGAAATTTTGCTATTAAAGTATTAAAAAGTTCATTTGGGACTCTCGTTATTTTTCAATTTACGAAGTTGAAACTTGGTACTTAAACTTTTGGTTAGAAACAAAGAAATACTATTGAACTTCGGAACCTGTCCAGGCAAAATTGTACACCGTGTTTAGGATTGGTTTTCCAAAAATGATGAAGTATGTTTCTTTCTAACTAAAAGAATTCCGATACAAAATTCCACCACCGATTTTACCTCCTAATTCTTCAAAAAAATACTAAAATATAGTGTTTTTTTATATCTAGCCGGAAGAATAAATAATTTCCAAACAATGGTTGAAATACGAAGGTAACCTATGTTTTTTTTTAAGTTTATGGTATGAATTTTAATTAAAGGTCCATCCTGAGCCAGTTGTGAAATCTTGATGAAGATAGTTTCTTGCTTTTATAATATTTTTTAATAATTAACGCAATCTGCGTTAATTATTAATAAGTTTCTTTTATACTACAACAACTGGAAAACAAATAGTTATTCTTAACTGCAGCAGGAACCACGTTTGCCACTCACATTAACTTACTTTTGGAGTTTGGCTAATTTAATATAACAAAGCATTATTAATTTGATTTCCTTTTATGACCAATTACTAGAATCAATTTTTATTTTAATTTGTACAGATACGTTAATTTGGATTTAATTGTTTTCTTTTGTATTTACTCTGTCACCTAACAAATCCTCCCCGATACCTGGATTAAGGATCATTATTGTTTCGAAGTTATCTGTGACACAAATCTATTGCACAATTTGTTCATTTACGTTAAAATGTTCAATTTACGGACCATTTAAAATCCAATCCTTAAAACAAAATGAAAAGCGGTATAGCAGATAATTACAACTGGTTGGGCGCAGACCAAACTATGGATGGGTTAAGCCAAAGAGTAGTTCATGCAGTTGGTGTTTTGTATCCAGATCGCCTAACAAGACTATATTTAACAGCCGGCATTATAATAGAACGGGTAAATGCTAATACAATGGCGGAAGTAGTTGCTATCAGTACTGAAAAAATTTTCGAAGGCGCAGCGAAACGGAAGAAACTTCTGCTTCTCGTAAGAGATGCTGTAGCTTATATGCTTAAAGCTGGAAAATTGCTAAAAGACATTCGAAAATATGTGTACTGTTCCCACAGTGTTACGGGATTTCCAAATGTGAATGAATTAATTAGTTACACTCAAAAAGTTTTCTTGAAAATGCCTGCAAGAGTTACTTTATACAAAGAAAAATGGCCAGCACTTTTTTTACTTTACGTAACAAGATGGGGAGACGTGGTTGGAAGTTTTTTCATCTTATAAAATAAAATACGTTGAATCACAAATCGCTGCAATTTTTTACCCGCAACCCTAACAAGTAAACGAACACATTTCGCAGCCGAAAATTTAGAATATGTTGCTGCTTAATATTTTATTATTTACCTTTGGGATATTAGGATTTAAACAATGCTTTCTATACGATACACGCCACTGATATTTTACATGTCTATAGTCAGACAAACTCACAGAAGTCTGACTGTGTACCGTTTTTCCGTTTTGCCGCGGTTGGACGAATGTATCCTGCCCCATTCCGTCTCAAGCGTCGGTGATACAGTCGACCGTCGATTTACAGCCTGCTGATAAATCGAAGGCACTATTAAAATCCATGTAAATCACTTAAACTTGGCTTTGTCTGTGGAAATCTTGTTAAATAAACTGGCAAATAGGTGCAATGCTAGTCACAGTTGATCTGCCACAAATAAAGCCATGTTGATAAGGAGAAATAAATGATTTGACGTTCTCGTAAAAGGTAAAAAGCAGGGTATTCTCAAATACTTTGACAAAGTTAGATTGATTTATAGTTGTCGACCTCCGTTTTGATGACACGTGCACTCCCACCTAGCAGGATACAATGAAAAAAGCTCGAATCCGTGAACTCAGAGCAATATCGAATCTCCATGCGCCCAATTATTCAAAGTTACTTTGCAATGTATAGTTGCTCAATAAATCAGGTAGTTATTGCAGCTACATTGTTTGATAAATTACTTGACCTATTGTGGGTTTTCAACATTGATTACGAAACTTTACGGGGTTACTCAAAAAAGTTGCATTGTTATGATAATGGATTCGGATCAGAGAATTTTGATAAACAATTCGAATTCTCCATATCGGATAACGGATCTCTATCCCAGCTTTCCGAAAGGATCCGGATAGTAACGCCAGATCCGGATCCAAATAACAGCTCTAATTAACAGTAAATATACTTTTCTTTATTTGTCACTAACATCTTTTTAATCGTATTATGAAAACGAATCGTTTAAACTGTAAATGGAGATCTCACACATGAAGAGATAGAAAGCAAGAATATCCGATAGCGTATATTGAACTGTACCTTATATTTAGTATACAATATGCAGTCGTATAGTGACGCGATTGCTAGAAGCCCCGTTCACGGCGATTACATTAAAAGATAATTTAAACAAATTAACGTTATGTTACGGTGTCACACAAAGAAGAAACTCGTCTCTTTGACAATGGCGCATTTACTTTCAAGACTTGGTTGATAATCAACGGCTTGGAGAGGGCTACGGAGACGGAGAGCTGGCGCAGTTCAGTATGTAGAAATTTCTACAGCGGTAAGCGGTTAATTGTGATTTCAGACGTACGGTAGCGGCACGTCGGC
The DNA here is from genome assembly GCA_902654985.2 of Oryctes borbonicus. Taxonomy (NCBI): domain Eukaryota; kingdom Metazoa; phylum Arthropoda; class Insecta; order Coleoptera; family Scarabaeidae; genus Oryctes; species Oryctes borbonicus. The sequence goes on along the minus strand of LR736867.1, from coordinate 3,514,107 downwards.
GTCACACAAAGAAAGCGTTCATTTCATTTCAATTATACGAAAGAGACATGCAGCAGTTATTCCCATGTAGGTAGGTGGGACCGTATTTGAATACTAACGAAGCCGAAATCTGTCAAAGATACCGCTTCCGTCGTTGTGGAGTATACGATGGTTTGTTGCTAGTTGCCTATATTATCTATCAGACGTATGAATGTGTATGCAAATACATACTGATTATCTTTTTTTCGAGTTTTTCAAAATTTGTAAATATACATGAAATAAGTGCATTGCAAATACACTTATTAGCAAAAATGATTAAGTGGTTCGCATTTACCTTAGGGGAACTTCACTTAAATATAGTTCAATAAACAAGCGCACTTACTAAATTTTAACGTTTATTTTTCTATTTGATATTGACATAGGAACTTAAGCAATAAATAAAAAAGTTGGCAATGGAAAAATGACGAATAACTCCGGATGCACTTACTAACTAGCTTAAACGATTTTAGCCTTGAAAATACACTGAAGAAATGAATTCAAAAAATCGTATTCATTGATTTCATTTTGTGGAAATAACAAAAAAATTATTATATTAATAAATAAATTTATTACAACAATAAACAACGTTTATCAAATTCAGTCCTGTTTCTCAATATAACTAATACCCGTTTTTTTACTTTATTTTGACGTTAGTTAGCACATTCCTACCAAATTTATTTTTATGTTTTAAAATATATGAAATATACTGTATACAGTGTCTTCGAATGTAGTTCACAAGAGGAAAAAAACCATTATTATTAATTTTACGACAAAAAATTATTCCTTATGAAAAATTTTGCACGGCAGGCTGATTTCTTTGAAAAGCTTTTCTTTATGAAGAATAATTTTCGCCGTAAAATTAATTATAAAGATTTTTTCCCCTTGTCAACTCCATTCGGGAACACAGTGTATTGATATGTTCTAGTAAATAAAAAATCGAATTAAATGATAATCACAAGTCCCTGTCTTTTATTTTCAACGGTTTTCCCAAAATAGTAACAGTAAGCGTTTTGCGTTTGTTTGTTTTCAAATTCTGTTTTATCCATCTTACGCTAATGCTCCAAATCCTTTCCTTCTAAATGCCCTCTAGTTTTTTTTTTGCTTCTCTAGTAAATTTTCTTGTTTATTATTGAGTTTTTATTATTTATTATTCTTCACTTGCTTTTAAGTTTTAAGTTGAATTTCTGTAAACCCTTTTCAAAAAATATGTTATTCTATCTGTCCACCTGTTGTCCTAGGAATGCCAGTCCAACAATTTGATATTTTTTGTGATTGGTATAATGACATAATAATAATTAATAAAATAAGTCAAAATACAATCATTGAGATTACGTTGCCTGGTAATACGAAGTGGAAGTCACCAGAGGTAATTTGGCGCTTGTACAAGCCAAAAACAGGAACCTTCATATTATTAAAACCTTTATAATCGCGAAACGTAAAAACATATATGGTGTTCCGTCTTAGATAAGAAAGTTGTCATAATTTCTGGTGATATCGGAATTGCAATTGAAATAACATAGAAAGTTAGCTTATAAAAAGATCGACAGTTCTTTTTCAAAAAACACTAGCTTTTGTTATTCAAAAGGTATAGTAGGGGAGGGAGTAGGGAGCTTTGTATATCTACAGAGCACATACCTCTTTTCAACTCAATATTTTTAGCAATACCTGTTAACATATCAATTTTATTGTAATCGTTTAGTTTGATCATTGATCAAATTTTTCTTTGATCAGGACTACTTTCCATGCTTCCATGTGTATTCTACTGAATTTGAATTACCACGTAATGGAAACAAGACAGAAATGTTGAAATTTTAATTTCAATAGTTAATAAAACGGTGCTTACATTTGTTGGTAAACAGCTAGCAAAAGTGGTACATCTATATACTTATTTGTTAAATTAATTTTTGTTTTCGGACGAGACACACAAATAATTTTTTGTTAATCATTTAGAAGGTACTCTCACACCGAAACACCTCTGATTGTTATATTTTACTAATAAGAGTAAATGTCGATATCATCAGGTCATGTATATAAATTTTCATAAGAGGAATTTTTTTATTACATTTCGATACCATTGGATTAGTCGTCTAGTTCTCGGCGAGTAATAAATCAAACCGAATTTTCTAAAAGTCCCGGTTCCGAGAGCCATAAATAATACAACGTCTGAACAAGATAACTGTATAGAAAATAAGAAGCAACGACGGAATGGCCAGAAGTTTTTCAAACTGCTTATGACAAATTGTAAGACAACGCCCCTCTGAGATATACTATCTATTATGTGACAAAAACACATGTACTTCATAACCTCTGACCACAACGCCCGCTTGCGGTCATTATTTCACCAAATGATTAAATACACATTGGGTCCACTTGAAGGTATGATATTATATAGATTCTTTCTCATATGTATATACGTAAATAAATAAATATTTTTAATAAAATTTCAAATCTGAATGTTTATTTAAAAATCACGAAATCCGCTACTACCAAGAAAAATCTTCCGATGCAAAATAAATATGCATGTATTACTTAAGAAAATGTATTTTGATTGTAAGGATTAAAAGTTTTAGACTGGTTTATACAGCAAAAGTCAAATATTGAAACAGCTAACGCATACAACGGTTTAAAGCCGCAGCACTTTTCCTAGATATTGGTAAAGCTTTTAACATCGTATGCTATATCGAAATCCTTTACAAAATCCACGTCCTAAATTGTCGCAAATACATCTAATTTATCTCGTCAAAGGATTTCTGGAAGAACGATGCCCGCGAGTTCAAACCACTAGGTGACACTCACTCTTATATGGTATTCCTCAAGGATCTTTATTGCTCCCATTCCTTTATGTCTTCTGCTAGGGTTTCTTGTGTGAAGAAAGTGAATATACCTATGACCAATTACTGTATGGAGGGTGTGTCATCTTCGTAGGCTTGGAAGATTGTGCCTTTGTGAATGGGATGTTTTGGAATTGTTTTTTCTATACTTTAAAATTATATTGCATTCTAAGTTGGTGGCTACCAGTATTATTCTAAAACTAAGGGTCCTTTTTTTGAAAAAACATTTGCAAAAATTGTTATTTCTCCGGAAGTGCGCATTAGGTAGATGTGATTTTTGGTATCTAGAATAGGCATGAAAAGATCTAATGCACACGCGTTTACATGGTTCTAAATTAATATTATAGATACGCGTAGTAGTTGAGTGTAGGCTTTCACGACCGTAATCGACAGTAGAAATGTCTTTCGGGTGATGTCGCGTAGTGGAAGTTACGGAGTCGTCATACAACGAACGACGCGATTTAGCGGAACGGAACGGTTATGGATCAGCAAAGCGGAACAGAAATTGGATATACAATGAGGAGCAAAAGACAACAACACCAGTCTTTAGAAATCTTCTGAAGAAGCTGACAGGATGGTCAGTGAAACGCCAAGTAAAATATTAACTACGCGACATCGCCCGAAAGACATTTCTACTATAGATACGCGTAATATTGCGTTAAGTTGAGTAGGACACGCTGTATATTATTTTAGTTTTTGGCAAAATTCTAGGCAAATAATTACTAACATGTTACTATTATCCTATTACAGTGACTTTTGAAATTGAACTGCCGTCAGTATTTATTTTAACAATGTGCTATAGCAGAAACGTTGGAGCAATTCTTGAATATGATGAGACTTAATACTAAAAATTTGTTCATAATACTCGAAGACATTTTGACATTTTTTAAATTGCCTTTTTTTCTGTTTAGCACGTTTTTTTCTCATATTTATTGCAATTTATGTCTATAGTTTATTCGTGTTTACAAAGTTTTGTTTTGTTGTGTTTAATTAGTTTTTAATTTTAAGCAACAAAACAAATCATATTATAATGGATGTCGAATGGTAAACAATATAAAGGTATCAGCACAGTCCCCATCAAGTTATCATTTTGGATTAATTAATTTATTAAACGTGTGTGGTGCGGGGTATGCCGATACTTTTATATTGTTTGCTATACTACGTCACAGTCCTTGCTATCATTACTGAATTTCGAATAGATAATACAATCTACGTCATGAAATGTCATCGTATTCAATAGTTGTTCCAATGGTTTTTATCATGGAACACTAATTATAGAATGGTTGATCCTAGGAATTATGGGAAAAATTCAAGACTACAGCAATGTACAGAGTTAACATTAAAAAAACAACTTCTTAACAAAACATATCGTACCAGCCCAATGAGCACTTCGGGGAAATAACGCTTTCTGTAAATGTTGACTTTTTCAATGAAACCGTTAGGCACTTTTAGGACGGTACCTATGATGCTTGCAATAACTATGCGGTAAATTAACCACATCGTTTAAGAAGCGGAGACTACAAATAAACTCTAAAATTTTTAGTTTTTGACGTTCAAATCACGGAAAACCCTTCACTTCTAATTCTTAATAATACAAAATTATTGTTATACATCTACGAAATATTTGGCTACCGTCCCATTCTGGATTTCAGTTTGCCCTTATACGTACATTGGATCCAGCGGAAGAAGATACATTGAATAATAACGATCTTGAGGTTGATAACTAAAATTCGTTATCTCAGATTTCTTTGGTAAATTAGGAAATTTACCAAAAAATCTGGTTATCCAGCGCATTTTGGCCAGAATACACAAAATACGTAGTTAGGCTTCTTCCTTACTAAGCGGAAATATCTCTCCCATTTTTTTTTCGTGACTTTGCCTCTGCCTTTGATATGGTTTGGCGTGACGTTAGATTCGGAGATCCCATTGTTGGGTTGGAGATCCCATGTTACTAGCGTCAAGACTAAATTTATTGCCGTCAAAAATAGATTGGACACAGGAACCAAGCTTGTGTTGTACACCTGAGGGTAAATTTTATCGTGATCAACTGTTTTCCGGATCCCACCTATAAACTTTTGAAGTGCTACGGAATAGGATGCGTATCCACCGTTGTAAATATCTAACATTTACAAGGCGCTTTGCTTTATATCCGTTTGTCAAAGGGGCAGAACGACTTTATAAGTGCAGTGGTGTACTTAACTTCATTTTACTTTTTTATCTCCATGCTGTATGGCGAGGAGGTAATAATAACAAAACTGTGGATCACACACACCACTTAAGCACTAGAGGGTTCCTGAGGATATGACAAGGTTCAAAAATTGTGTATCTCGTAGGGTCGTTACCACGCTTAAAAAATAGACTAGATTCTATTCTTCAAAATTCTACTACATATTTAACACATTTTGTAAAAGAAAATATGTACATAAATTGCTTGTTGTTACTGCTTATTGTAATAATTTCATTATCTGTCATCTGTTTCAAAACTTCTTTTTTATTCTATTAACGTTTTTTTTTGAAAAAAGTAGATTCAGCTAGTGAGCATATGTGCATTAAGCTGCAGATACGCTAAAAATTATTAAAAGACGCTAATTTATTTAAAATTATTTACAATTGTTTGCGAACGTAGTGGTGGTTAAAATATGGCAAGAATATTTGAGATACACGCTTAAATTATGAATAATTCTAGCAATTTGATATGAACGCAAACAAATAATGAAATGAATGATTCATGACGTACATCGAGGGATAAAATGATCACAACAGTTTATGTTTATTTCATAGACTTACGAAAAGAGGATTATGCATCTACTGAACGTGATTGTAATTCCCTGCATTTTTGACCGGCGGTTCTGTCACATTTTCTAATAGAATACTAAACTTTTGCATTTTCATTTTTATTTATAACTAACACGCTCACTACACTTTGAAATTCTTTTTAATTACAAATTTAATGACGCCAAACATGGTGATTTGGTTATCTGAGACAGCAGAACTTTTTTGCTGTTTTTTTTTTTTGCTATTATTGGCTCTGTTACGAAAACTAGATTTTGCGGTATAACTAAGTACATACATATATTGATGTATAAGTACAAGTAAATTTGGTTTACGATACTATTTTCTCTGCTTAATTGATATAATTTATAAATAAGCTCGAGAGTACATTTTACTCCTTTTCGTATTCTTACAGTGCCATGATCTAAAGAAGCTAATTAGTGTACATTTGTTGCTCTTAACATAGTGTAAACAGGAGCGATTCAGAGTCGATGGCCAAAAGTAAAAAATGATTGTTTTCGCACCAAACAAGTGAATATTACAAGGCCAAAAATTAGTCATGTTAGAAGTGGTCCGTTGGTCAAAGAAGTATGGTTTAATCAATAACTTATATGGAACTTTCATCAATAAAATCATCATCAATTTGATAATTTTCCTGGGAAGATTTAAAAGGTTGCATGGGAAAACTTAGGAACTAAGTTCAAAGTTCAAGTTATGCCTAAACATGGTGGTCATTAAACCAATATTAGCCTATAACTAGATGGCCTGATGGACTAAGACATTGTATTTAGAGGCAATAAAGCGGTTTGGGGGGTTGTTCCTAATCTGAAATTTCCATATTCATATTCAAGGAACCTACGACTAATGAACAATTCTCTCATGAGCAGATCGCATGGTACAGTTTCCGAAATTTGAAGAAATTGTAGGCCGGGCCGGTTACAGATAGACCCAGTGCAGTGGTCAGCCTCAAACACAACTTTAATCAAAGCTATGAAACACTAATACCATAGACCTTATTAAAGTCGAATCTATCTGGTGTACAATTGGCTCAAAGAGAGAGATTGGAAAAGCTGCCGGAATCAACGAATATTATACCAAGAACTGAGTCTAGTGTAAAACACTACAGTATTCCAAGTCGAAATGGCGACAGAAGAGAGTGCCCGAACAATGCTTTCAGAAATGGGCTCGAACTAGCCAAAGACCGAAATCTACGCTATTAAGGCTCTTAGGTCTGGGGGAGAAAAGCAAAGTTAACGTAAATGATTTAAATTGAGGAACTACAGTATATTGGCCAACATTACTGCGGGGTAGGCTAGGGACCACCTCTCCTCGTATTCGGTCAGGAAGTGCACATACGTGAAGTAAAATTTGTTTTTATTGGGATGACGTTCACAATATTGTTCAACAAATTGTGCAAAAAAGGAAAATCGCTGTTCTATTATGCGATAATGCTAAACAGCATACTAAAGGTATTATATAATGTGTATGTGACTGTATATTTCCGAATGGAGTACTGATTGTTCTTTACCGTGTCTATTTCAGATGTAAATAAAACAGAGGATACCACGCGCTATTTTTCAAAAGTTGATAAATATGTAAGAAGTATTCATTTAAAAGTAAGACAGTGACGGTTAGATTTTGTCAAGATTTATTAACTAAACTGAAAACGAAATGGAAAAACACGTCCGGGTTTAGTTTTAAGATTAATTCTAGAAATAATCTGGTTTGTATGAAACTCTCTACGTTTTGTTAAATCTATGATAAGGGTGAAAACAGTGCTTGAGTGGGATCGCTTAAGCCGTCACATTTACATAATTTGACATAGAAATTTACTCCCTGACTAATTTATGACACTCGGGGGTGAGTTTATACAACGGGCCTCCGCTAAATGCGCCATAATGCCTGTGAGGCTGCAAATTAAAATTAGATTCCGTTTAGGACATGTGCAAATGCGAGTTGAGCATTTCATTGTTTGCTGTTAGATACACCATTTAGCAGAGTGGTATCATTCTTAAATGTTAAACGATGTTTCATGAGTTTTGATTTAATTTAAAACATTTTGTCGCTCGTAGGTTTGTCGAAATTTTAGGACTGTAAGTTTAGCCGTCTAAAGATTTACAATGGAAGAAACAAAAAAAAAGAACAAAAAACTTAATATTCTATAAATCATTACTTTCTACTTCCTTGTGCTAGGGGAGATAAACAACAAGATATTTTCCATACGCTTGCTATTTTAGGCGAAAAAAAGGGCATAGGGTAGACGAAATTGCGAAGAATATCATCCAGAGTAGAAATTAATGTTCCTCTTATTTGGAGAATATCCACGAGGAGCAGTTTTACCATAAACAACGAGTGCAAGCCTTAAATACACCTGATCTTTAAGCACGTTTGGTTTCTTTCCGATGGTTTTTCGGAATGATATTGAGGGCTTTGACTTTACCGTCAACATTCTTTTTACTGATGAATCTACGTTTATAGGAAGTGGAGTTTTTAATTTTCACAATATGCATGTATGGGCCAATGAAAATCGCCATTATGGCATCCCAATATCAGATACGTTTTTCATTGAAAATTTGGATAAGTATTTGGACAACAGGTTATGATTACTTTACCAAAACGATTACCAAAGCTTTTTGCAGAACGCAACGGGTGATCTTTTAGACGACAAATGTGATTAAGATTAAGCCTATTTCTCGTTTGTTATTAGAGGGAAATGGAGGAAGGTATTTGAGTTTTTATTTCTGTTGTTTTTTATAAGTTACATTGTTTGTTTGTGTTTAATAAAAAAAAATTTCTCCACATTTTAGTATCCCCCTTCCCATTTGCGACACTTTTCTTAGTTGTATGCATAAGATATGCTTAAGATTTTGTAAGATTATTTAATTATAGCATAATAGTTTTAATACAACGTTCAATAATTCATTGTGTCAAAAATCATAACATCTAATTTACACCAAAGCGAAAACTACACCCCCCAAAGGTGTTACAAACATATTTTTTTACTTTCTACTGTTAAAAATACATTTTATTCGAATTTCATGAATTTTTCAAAATAATTCGGAAAGAGTAAATTTAAAATTTGCGATAAGTCTCCATATCGTTTTATTTGTACTTTTAGAGCAGAATATGTAATTATTATTGTTATTTTAGATTGTTATTTATAACATTAAAATTTGTTTAATTGAATATCTCCCTCTTTGGACCAGAATTTCGTAACATCCTGCATAATATTTTTATATTAATTGTGAGACTGTAAATAGCTCCCTATATTATTAATAAAATATATTTAGTAGAAGATATTTACTTTTCAAGTAATCCTTACATTTGTAAAATTTTTCAGAAGAAAATAAGATATAACATTTTTTAATTTAACACTTTTGGAAAGTTGTTTTCATCGCCGTCTTTTTCTGTAGTAAAGTTTATTATTTTATTATTTTGTTTCATTTTAAGTATTATAATTTGTATATTCAAGCATGGGTAGAAGATAATTTGAGAATTTTGCGCAATACCCGATTTTTTAATCTTATTTACTATAGACTGGCGATTGAAATTTTATTCGACCGAGTATTTCTTGGACTTCAGTAGATCTCTTAATTAATTAATTAAATCGTTGCTAAGATTCATATTATTTCAATTTTCTTAAATAGAATATCTTACATATTTTTCTAGAATCTAATAAAGAAGCTTTTCAAGAATTTCTTTTTATACGTATTTTCCTATATCTAATACGCGTACTTGTTTAATAAGTTAAAGATGAAACTATGCAGTTACATAGGCTACTGCAATGAAATGCTATAAACTTTTGTTTTTCTAAAGATATTAATTCAAAATGTTATTATTATTATTTTATGCCTACAATTTCAATATTTACTTGAAGTGATCTTATTTATACACACTGTATTGCGATTCATTGTATTTTACTATTTCTAGGATAATTTTTGGAGCTGTGCTTTGTGTTAAGAAACTCATTTAGAATCTTTTTCATAGACATTTCTCCTATTTAAATGTTGTATTTTTTTTAACAACTTTGAATATGACTTGCTAGGCGATATATGCTGTAAAATTGTAATTTCTTCGAGTAGATGTTAGAATTCTATCTATAAATTTCACACATTACTTTTTGACAGATATCCTTAGAAAAACCAAAGTTCATAATATTTTGTCGCAGATTTCTTGTTTTAATAAGAAAAGCTGCATATTTAGTACATTAACGAAAAAACGTAGTTGATGTATATGGAAATCTTTATAAAATATTTCTGGCGGAGCTTCTCTATCAGATTCTGGCAAAATATAACAGAAAACTTAGCAGCAATCTCCATAACCACGTTGTAGAATCAAAAAATTTCCAACATACTGCTGACAACTCCGTTTGAATCGTAATACATTTGAGATTTCAGCAGTTAAAGAAACATCGACATTTCGCGAAAGTCGCTTTTTATCCAAGTTTTCTCAAAAACTAGAGATTTAGGGGATGTCGGGGAAAGATAATATGAATTGAGGAGGGATACGTTATTTAAAAATACTAAACTTGTGTTGTGTGTAGCGGAATCTGAACACTTAAATATTTATATAAATTTTATGTTGCGCAGAACTTGAATAATAGTAAATTATTTGAAAAGCATTTCTCTAACTTGCTCAGGAAAGCAATTGTTTTTTGCCCACGGTGTATACAAATTTAATTTTTATTCCCGCCACAGATTACCGCTTTATATTTATATTCGTTTGCAAAATCTATGCTTTCATAGTATATAAATTTGCAGGTTACCAGTTATAATTTTGAAATGTATTTCCTCCAATAGAAACTGAGGAATATGGGTCAGTTTTCAAATTGATAAATTTGTAGTTCTATTAACTCATCAACTTTCGAATAGAAACCCAACCAGCTTAACGGAAATGGATAACAATTGAAATGAGGAGGGAAAGAATCGATTTCAGACTACGATCGTATGGTCGGAGAATACGAAGAATATCATAACATCATGCTGGAAAAACTTGGTGACATTACAAAATCCGTTTTTCTAACTAAATTGGAGGGTCGTAAAAAACGAAGTAGCGAGGAGACTGCGGTCGTACTGTCGCAATTTAGAATGGACACGCCCATCCACAAGGACCAGAGAAGCAGGACCGACATCAGGCAAGAATTTTGTTCGGTAATTTATCAGGTATATGTTTTTTCTATTTTTGTACATTAGTAACAGTTAGATAGTGTAATGTTTTAATACACGGGGAAAAATGTGAAAATAGATGATTTTTGGAAATTAATTTAGGTTTTTTTCGGAGTGTTTCTAGAACACTGTTTTAATAATTTATGTTCAAAAAGATAACAATAAATGAATTGAACAAGTATTAGAAATTTGAAACGAGAAATTAACCTGGAATTACGACGTTCAAACACATACATATAAATACTATGTTCATATGCTCCGTACTGCAACTTAGATTATTCAAACCACCACACTTCGAATTACTAGTAAAATTCAAATGATAAACACTTTGAAAATGGGAACATAACTACTAAATATGTGTTACCTAGATGAAAATCAGACTCAAAGTCATAAATTATTTAGCGTCTCCTCACTCTTTTATTTAATCGCGAAAATTGATTGTTTTAATCACAGCTACTTTTGATAACTTTACCTTTCGAAAGATACTTTAATAGCATACTTAAATAGCATAATGCGAGCGATGCAAAGAAACAACTTAAAGACTGATTCTATTCTATTCTATGACATTTAACACCTTAAATAATTGTACAACATAAATTTTTACTGACAAAAGAGACGATTTGCTAACGAGAGATACCACTGAGATACGACTGAAATTATTTTGGCGATTGTTGTAGGGCAATTTAACATTAAATTGGAAGTTTTATGATGTGAGGAAATTGGACAGAAATTCCGTGTCGCCACTACCGTCATTGGTTAATTTCCTAACTCCCCTGGTACCTAGATCAAGAGATATAAAAGGAGTTGAAGCTAATGAAAATGAGCTTATAGCTGCCAGAAATGTTTCAACTTTGGACGTTTGATAAGTAAAAGTCAATTTGATTATTAGAAAATGATGACATAAGTTCAACAACAAGACAGCACAACTAAACTACATTTCAACACATATTGCCATCTTCATTTTGATTTCGTGAACGAATCTGATATGTATGAATTAAAATGTTACTAGGTATTATCATACTTATATTCTCACTGTTAAGTTATGAAACCAAGAATGAGAACGCTGTTGCTTATTATTTGCAAATCTTGTAAACTAACTTGTATTTATATTGTTAAACAGTTTTATTGTTACTTCCTATGTATCCTTAAACTATACATTTACTAATATTACTAAATCTATTCATATTCCTATAACTTTCCAAATAGAGTAAATAACAATTTCAAATTATTATGGAGAATGAATTTTCACGGCGAGAGTACCTCAATGTACAACACAATAATATTTCTATAGTATGGTTAGCAGTCTTACAAAAAATACACATTTTTACTGACCTATGTACATATACATTAAGGATATTGTCTCATAGGTCATCATAACAAGAAAACAATATTTTGGAAAAAGACCAGATTCGCGTAATCCAAAAGAAGTTCTATTTTCAACACTGTTTGGAGAGTAACATTCCGACCAGTAAATGTAATTCCAGTAATCTCAGTGATTTTTTAAAGTAGGTACTTGAGCACATGTTCAATGTGAATCCATTTTTAATACAGAATAGTATGTGTGGACCTAGTTAACGACAGTGTATTAGAGGCCACACATTGGCGTAATTATTAAAGAAATCTTTAAAGAAATTTGTGCAAATTTTAAACTGAAATAAACATAAATGTTCAAATTGACGGACCTATTATTGTTGACAAGTAAAAGTTATTATATATAACAGTTATGGGTAATGCAGGCATTACATCTTTGCGTCTCATAGGAAAAGACACATTAATGCATATGCATATTCCCTACGGAGGAAATGAAAGCAGTACTCCACAAGAGTTTTCATTGCTTTTTAAAGTGTGAAGAGGTTATATACATAATGCATAATATTTCCACAGTTTACAACCAAATTTTCTTTCGTTTACTGAGATTCCCAAACGAATTGCGTTGTACCGAATTTATGTACCAGAGCAAACTCGAGACAATAGCTCTAAGATAGCTGTTGGTGCACCATTCTGGTTTAAACTGCATTTACATAGGGTACTGCGAAATTAATGCAATGTTTCGCATTCATTTAATAACTGACACCAATGATTTTTCTTAAAAGTAAAGTAACCTAATTTTATTTGTGTTTTTTTTTGTAATGATAGAAACGTTGAATTAATATATTTATTAGCAGTTTCTGGAGTAATTATGTCGTACAAAGGAAAAAATCAAGGTAGAAAAAAAAATTTATGCAGCACTATGTTAGTAACCTGTGAATAGTTTCTCAGTACACTAATTCTTAATTCTTAATTCTACACTACTTTATTTTGCACTGTGTAAACTTTCATACTATAGTGTAATTTTTGCACTACCTTACGTAAACGTCACTTAAGTTTTGTGAGAATGCTATTGTAATTTGCGTTTTGGTCTAAATTCAATAGCTTGGTGAAATCAACTTTTTTTTTAAAGCCTACTTGTTATAGATTAACGGAAATGTATAGAGGAAATGAAATTGTCCATGAAATTAAATCTTCTTATTTTGAACGTAAAAGAAGGGTAAAAAAATTGAACTTAATTATTTTAGATTCGTTGCTATGAAATGTTACAGTTTGGTTATTGAAATCTGAAATTACTGTAAAAAAGATACAAAAAACAACTTGTTGTCTACTGTTGTTTATCTTCTAGCGATTTTGTTGTTAGTTTTATTATTGTGAAGATAATTTGGCAAATGTTTTATTTCAACACCGCACTTTTAAATGCTTACGTAAGTAACTGTGGTAAACTATTGCAAATGTAGGTAATATTCTAATACCCATGCTCTTTTCATGGTTATCGTTTTTTTTGTACTAAAACCAAAAAAAAATCACAATACTAGCTACTCGATTTAGTTATTAAAATTTTGAAAACCGAGAAGATATTAAATAAACCAGGAACTGGGAATTTTACTGCTTCTTAAGAAACGATGTGTTCCTGGAACGACATATTTCAAGATAATTTTATCCGATTTATTTGAAATCTGCTTAATCGACAGTCACGTCTCACGTATATACGACGAAGACTTTATATAAATTACGGTACTGTCCTGGAACTGCAAGTAACTGTGTAAGCGATTTGTGTCCTTTGCGGATCACCCAGGGACCGACCATTACCATAAAATCAAAGTTCATTCGTAGAGTCGGACTGTGTTCCATCGTTTAACTAAATTCGCTCGGAGATTTAATGGGTTTGCGGACAAGCAACTTTCACGATCTTTACTTAAACTAATTTACTTCTACAACCCGACGAGTTCTTTTTTTCGTTTGCTTTAAGATTCTGTCTTTATTTGAAACGGGAAAAATACGTACTTTTACACATACCGACAATTTAGTAACATTGATATTGTAATTGTAGATCCAATTTAAGCATTGTACCTCTCTGAACGCTTAATTGTATATCTAACGGTTTTCCTTAATAGCATAATCTATCCAGACGTGCGCCAAAAATGTATTCTTCAAGATTTATCAAATTTAAATGGATCATTTATTTTTATAATAAAGATCCATGGATCGTGTTCGAAGCAGATAATGTTACTAATAATTAGAAAGCATATAGCTTTAGTTTTTCGTTCATTTTGTTTTGCTTTTTAGTATATTTCCTATTCGCAAAGAAAAGGAATATAAGAACAGGAAAGCATGTTAATTTGTTCGGCTTAGAGGTCAAATACTTTATTGTTATCTTTGATAAGAAGATCCTGTTGCTACGTAATTGTAAAAAGAATGGCGACAAACCGTGTGAATACTTGACATACCAACATATTGTCAGGAAATCTTGGTACTCACCCTTGCTGGGCACATATTAAATAAACTCAAGATTACAGGGAGAAACATCAACATGTCTGTTGACAGCGAACGAGCAATATTAGCACTAAACTGACCAATAACGTCGAACCTGTTACAAGACTAGCTCTATCCTTAGTCTCAAAAACAAGCAACATCAACGTAATATAGCTAAAGGGCCATAACGGAAATTCTGGTAATGAGAAAGCGGACGGACTGGCTAAGAGGTATGTAACCATTTATGGCTTACAATCCTCCATTCCGCCTCCTCCGTCTGCTCTTCAAACAAGGATTAGAACTATCACCCATGAAAACTTCTTGAAGAGATAAGATTGAAATAATTCGTACCGCATCGGTATCACTTATTCGAATAAACGAACAGCATCTGGAACTGTCCAGAAGGAACCCTCGCATGATTATTAGGATTTTTATTGAACATTTTCAACTACAGAAGCACTACTTCACCCAGACCCATCATACAGGGGTTGCTAATTTGAAGACAAGATAGTGAAGCATACTTTGCAAGGGTTCTGCACTCTCGCCAAGAAGAATCATGCTAGGTGAAGAGCGGCTTCCCCTTGCCACTATTAAGACGATTCCTCTGGACAACGTACTACGCCAAGGCAATGGGCCTTCCATTTTGCCACATTCAACTGTATTTTAGAATCTGTTCGCCCTATGATAGTATTCTTAGAGTTGGTTTGTTAACGAGTACCGTTGGTTATACTTATTGGAACATCTATTTATCAGAAATTATTATTCTAACAAATATTTTCTCGTGCAATCATATTATACAAAATTAGAACAGTGAAAGATTTTCAATTCGCCACGTCTTTGTGCTCTTTGTAGCTAAAGTATACAAGATCTTAGCACTGTTTTAATGTTTATGTATTGGAATATCGCTATATTAGAAATTTAAATCAAAAAGTAACCTGACTTTTCGATTTAATAATACACACTAAGTACCAACATATATATAACCAATAAACCAAAAAATATGACCAAGAAATTGCACCATTTAAATTGATTTTTAGGTACTTTAAACTAATCTTAATAAAAAAAGGAGAGTTATTTTGAACTTGGCAAAACGTAAGCTTTATGTTAGAATTCATTTAAATCGCTAGTTTATTACCCGTTAATCGGGAATCTTGATAGATATACTTGTGCGCATTATATTCATTGCTATGCCCACCAGCTTAACCTCTCGATACAAAAAGCAGTCTCTCAGCTTTCCAAAGTACGCATATTTCTAAATAATCTATCACCAACTCCTGCTTTTTTTCAAAGATCGTAACGTGCAAAGTAAGATTTTACAATCGCGGCCCTCTCGTCAAAAAGTTATGCATTGTCATTCCTTGTAGATAAAATTTATTCAATCTTGAGAAAAATTTTCATTCACTTTTCGTTGAGGACATATTTTGATATTTACGCAGACTCATGGTGTATAATTTTTCTTACAAAAAAATGAAACTTCTTGTAATTAAATCACAATATAAATTTAATTGTTTGGACCATATATGCTGCTACGTTATAGGTTACTATAACGAAAATGCAAACATTCATGATATGAACAAACTATTTATGGTAAACTGACAAAATAGAGTTATAATGCATTAACTATTTGTTTTCAAAATGAACTTAATCCTATTTTAATTGGTTGCTCACAAATACGCTATTGTCGTATAATCAGATCGAATTTGAATATAAGGTACACCGCACCAAAATATTTAAAATTTTGTGTAGATTTCAAAAATATAATAAAAAATTGGGGCTTTCAGTAATTCATATCCGCTACACTTATTACTCTTCATAAGATGTCGTTAGCCAAGGAAAAGAACAAACAAAAGAAAAATAGAAGTTGACCTGTTTGAGGGGTTTCTTCCAACCTTTACCTAATGCCTCACTTGCTAGTATGCTTTACAAACTATTTTTCTAATTCAGTTATTTTCTACTTTATAACAAATATGCATTTTGTGTTATTATATTTCAAAAGTACATATTTTTAATACAACCTGCAATTGTATCCACCACATTTCTAATAATTTATTTCTAACCACATTCGCACACGTAGTGCGGATGTACGATGCCAGCGTCAAAATATGTGACTGTGGGAAGTAACCGCACAAACAGGAGGCAATCTGGTGGCATCTTGTAACGTAGGCAAATCCTAAATAAGAACCCCGACGGAATTACCTATTTATTCCATGTACGAAGGACAGATTTGTTCTTGTAATTTATGTTCAATTATAATACTACGGATCACTGGATTCTATTAGACTATCAGTTAATCAAATAAAAGCTATGAATAATCAATGAGAAATGCCTATCAGGGATCGCGGGGGCTCTGGAAACAATCGCCACACTGAATATTGCCACGTCATGCGAGGATTGTTAAGAAATTCAAAGGTGCTTCAGATATCGTTCGCGCCCTTCATATGTTTGGATACGTATGTAGACGTTTATGGTGCGAAACATCTTAAACGATGGTTTAATTTCTTAGGAACAATATTGTAGGTGTACCATTCTATAAATAAATCAGTTCTGTATGTTGGCCCCGTTTTTAATTTCTTCTATTTAATTACTTATAGAAACAAATTAGAGACGATCAGTGGTTAGGTTAAAGATTCTCCGTATTGCAGGTTATCTTTAATCTTAACTGTATGAGATAATACAGATTGTGTCACGAAAATCGGACGTTTCTTTAAATAAGCAGTACTCCGTTGATTTGTGCAATACTCGAAGTAAATCGCTCCTTGAAGCTTGCCATTATTTTGAATGGAATCTCTTAGTTCTTGTAATGTTAAGGACTTGGTTTTGTTAACATGTGTTTCAAGATAGTCCAGAAAATAATCGCAAAAGGACAGGTGAGACAACCTAATTCAGATCAAATGCCTAAACAATAAATAATGTGCTGTGGAATCAATTTGCGAAGAAAAGCTATTGAGGTGCTTCCGTTTCGTTGAAACACCTTTTCCTTTGTCTGTGTAGTTATGGTTCGAAACCACCGTTATTTTTTGGCTGTGCAGGAGGTGTTAGTGGATCGTTACTGATTATGGATTCTTAACTTTCTTCAAGCAAATCCAGACATGGTTACTGTTGAACCAACAGTTCGAATTCAGCAATGATTCGCTTGCCATAACTCACTCTGAATAACACCGACAGACGTTTTAAACGACTCAACACCTACACGTCATATGGTTTCCTGACAATTTCATTCAAATGATTTATAATTTTGACCTCACTTGGAGCACTATCTTGTTGAAAATATTATGAATATTAGAGGACATATTTTATTTACTAATTTCATTTTCAATAAAAAAATCTTTTAACAGTAGACTATCAAACGTATTTGGTGAGATATTTCCATTTAAATATTCTAGCGCCACTTTTGGCTCATCTTGTAGTTATTGCTATAATTAAATTTACATTTACTTTGCCTTCTTTGGTTAGCATCTATTTAAGCAGAAATTTATTATCATTGAATAATCTTAATTGATTTATTTGATTTAATTGAATAATCTTCTTGCAAAACGTGTTTAGCATCAAAAACTTAAAAATTATGGAGAAATATTACTTTTCTATAGATCTAATAAGGAACCTAACATCGTAAATAAGTAATTTTTCAATTTTATTCAGTTTTAATCTGGTTTGCTTTGTTATTATCTGAAGCAAAGTTATAACGCATAGTATATTTAAGAAATATTCAAGAAGAATTTCAGCTTTGTTAAAAATCACAACATGATAACTGGAACTTTCTAGTTTTCATATTTAAGCTGATTCATTTTCGACTTTCACCATGGCCATCTCGTTTATTGCTGGAGATGGAGGGTAGCCTTAAATTTGGTCAAGTTGGTAAATTTGTTATCATCCCGAAGAGAAAGCGGACCTATTAAAAAACGAAAATACTAATTCTCTTCTTTATCTCTAGCGTCTTTATTTGGAGAACTAAAACACATTCTTAAGGCTACTTTCGATCTTCTATCTAATAAGTGTACATCAAATTTTTAAATGACGTTTCGCTTCTTTTTGATCTTCATCAAGTTTGTCAGAAAGAATTTTTTTCTAATATTAACTATGTGGACAAGAATTTTATATATTGTGCTTTAACTGACAAAGAATACATTCTAAGATTAATTGAGATAACCATGAAATTTCAAACCGTGGAACACCAATTATCGTTCATTAGCAATAGCATCAACGAAGAGAAAGAGATATGTTAAGTATTTTTTATTCGTTTAACCAAAATGCAATAGCGATTAGAAGATATTTACAATTGTATTCAAAATAACAGTCACATTGTACCATTTTTCTAGATCATGATAGAAACTTGGTCGAGAATTAATCATTTAACAAGGCGCGTAATGTTTAAGTATAATAGAAATTTGAAGTCCAACAGGATAGTTTACAAATGGTGTGCTTTTGCGAAGTTGATGTAAACTTTACACCTTATTTATTTGCAACAACAACTGTGAATAACAATAACAATAATATAAAACAAAACAATAGATCGATAGTTATATTACTGGAAATTTTCATTAATGCACAATTTTATTGCGCCCGCTTTTCAGCATTTTGATTTGTCCTTTTTGAAGTCTACCTCGAAGTTTTTCAATGTTTTGTGTTTGTGGGTTATCAGTTTTAAAATATTATTTTTATCAACTCCCCAATAATAAATTGTCAGTCTTTTTTATGTGTGTAAAGGGTACAGTTGTTAATTAAATATGAACAAGATCAAAGTCAATTATAAACATTAAAATAACAAACAATGACATGCAAATAAATATATAAATAAATACACATAAACAAATCATATATATATATATATATATATATACATACATACTCGGGAACTAGGAATTCCTGAATGCCGTAGAATTCTCGCTCCAAAGGTAAGCTAAGCTCTACAACTTTGTTCTTCAGTAGTCAATTGGTTTCTAAAAACTGGCCAATTTATGATACGGCGTTCTTAGTTCATTTCTTGATCTTGTGGGGTAGCTATGGAAATTTCCGTTTTGAAGAAATGTTGTTTTTTGATTTTGGTGGACGTGCCTGGCAACCAAATTGAATGGTGATGCAAGTGTACGTGCTTTTTCCCTTTTGTGTGTGTTTTACTGCTGTCTCTACATTCCAAATTGCACAGGAACGTGGTAGCCTTCTTTTGCAGTATAAAAATCCTCTATGCTTTTGAGGACGTCCCTCATAAACACATTATCGAGTGGAAAGTAATAAAAATAAATAATTAGCAGTAAATCCAAAGGACTTAAGTTAAGAGATTTCGCCGGTTATTCAACAGTTTTATTTCCAATTCAATAGTTTGTAAAATATCCAGTTGGGATTTATTGAATTCCTGTAAAACATAAACATTACAGGCTCGATAAACGGTCTATTCTTGAGCAAGTTCTATCAAGAAAAATGGTGCGATGTGACTGTTGTTGTTCTGGATACAATTGTCAATATCTTACACTCACTATGGTTGTATTTCGGTGTGACGAATAAAAAATCTCATATAACATATCTCATTCGTCTTCGTTGACGTACGACATATTTTTCTATTACCAGTGAAAGGTGAAATTTTATAGCTATTTTATTTAATCCTAAAATACCAAAAACTTGTGACATGTTATACATGATTGAAGACCGAAGAACAAACTTTTCCTGACGATGTCAAAATCTATGGCTCTAACATGAAATAAGAAAGATGATGTTGCCTAGAAAAAATGTGTTTTTTTTTTTTTTGTATGGCAAGGTCAAATAAAGGAGCTAGAGATAAAAGAAGAAAATTAGCATTTTTCGGTTTCCTTTTTCGAGTCCTGAACGTCATTTGTCGCAGGTCCATTTTTTCTTCGGGTTCATAACAAATACAAAATTTACTACCTTTACCAAATTTAAACCTAACGTCTACCTCCATTAAAAAACGAGATCCCCATGGTGAGGGTCAAAAATGGATCAGCATGAACAAGCATCAATTGATGAATTACATTTTTTTCCTATTTGTCGCTAATTTTTTGCTGGTCACTAGATAATATCTATGAATAAACGAATAACGTCAGCATGCGACAAATTTTATCTTTTTTTAGTATCTGTATCTGAAATGTAAATTCGTTAGCACAAATTAAAAATAAATGGTACAAAATTTGAAGTTGTACAATAAATATTTTCGACACATTTTTATTTCGGCTAACAATTTCTAGCAATATTTTATTGGATTCGATATTATTCCGTTAGTCACCAGAACGTAATTTTTTACAGGTTTAATGTTTTACAATATAGCTTGCAAAATGTAAAGCTAATTGCCATCTTGTACTTTGTATTACCCTTTAAGGATAATTTATTTGACTTTGTCCAAAATAGTGCTAGAATTTTTATTTTTTATTTGGTTATTGGCTAGTCTAAATTGGGTCAGCGTTGCCTTTCAATCTGTTAGAATAATATAAGAGGACGGTTTTGTCATCTTATTAACCTTCTATATTTTAAAGATATATACATATTTTCAATTGGACACAAATTATTGTTTTTTCTATGTTTACATTTTTTAACTTTATAAAGAATACTAAAAGTAGAAAACATAACGTAAGTACAACGTTAGAAAAAGCTATGCGAAATTTCAAGCCCGTCCTTCGTGGCGCATAATTAGACAATCCAGATTACGAAATCGTAATCGTCTCACAATGGGAGTAACACCCCGTGGTGGGATACTTAGCAAACTAATGAGATAAACATGACTTGCATAAATAACACTTAAGGCTTACGGTTGACATTCGGTGATCCCTTCAAGCTTATGTTCTTTCTTTTTGTCTTCTCTTGGCTCGATCTCTTTCCATATTCGACGGTCATCGGTGTTGAAATAGAAATTGATGCCTATCTAATTTTCTGATATATCTCGAACGATGCATTAATGGTTACGTATGTATGATTTCTAATCCAGTCATATATACGTGCTTAAAGAATTATAGAAAATATCTCTATACTATCTATGTACATATATTTATTTACAGTAAGTAGACTTACGATTAATAAAATTATGTTATTTGCTACCGTGCGTGTTGCTCTCTTATACAATATTTTTATGATTTGTGCGTTAGTTTAATTATATTACACACAATAATCATAATACAGTTTGAAAAGAAGTACGACGACCGTATAATAGAAGCAAACAAAATTAAATGGCTAATCGTTGAAGCAAATTTCACTTTAAATTAGCTGTAAACAAAATAGGTGACATCATTTTTTAACGAGAAAGACAGTGAATCGCAAATGTTCACAGTATTATAATTGAAGGACTTTTTGAATGGCGGTACTTTGCGAAATAGTGGAGCCGACAAACCCCTAAACCGCAAACTCAAATTGTGAACATCAGTTCTAAATGTGATCTTATTATAAAGATAGGTAGGGGTATGGATCGTTATGTTATGTAAAAAAAACACGCACTGTCTAAGTATCTTCGTTGTTTCATATTAAGTTAACAAACTTCCTTTATGAAAGATTCTATCATACTTTCTAATACCAAAACTAAAACGAAAACACAGCCCAGGGGGCCAGGGGCCATAAATGATATCGCCATGATTTACTTGTGATAGAACCAGAGATTCATATAGTATATTTTTTATTGTTTTGTTTGTTGCCTTCCGACGTGGATAAATTAATTTTGAACGATCGTAATCACGTTGAATATATTTAGAAATGTGTGTGTTAAAGTTCAATTTATTATCGATAATTAACCCCAGATTTTTTGATTCGTCCACTACTCCAATCTCAACATTGCAAATTTTGATTTTGACATTGTTAATGTCGATTTTCATGTTTCTACCAGCAAAGAGCATGGCAACTGATCTCAAAGAATTTAAATGTAACGAATGCTGTTCTGAAAATTCTGCTCTAGTAAAAGCAGAATTTAGATTTACTTGATCTCATCTGGTGTGCAAGATTGGGTATTATCAGCATAACAACAAACAGAAGAATGCAATTGAGAAGTCTAGATAGAAAACAGCAGAGAGCCAAGGACAGATTCCTGTGGCACTCCGGAGTGAACGTTTTTGTAGGAAAATTTATTATTTATTTTAACGGCCTGTTGCCTAATACATATATAATTTTGCATGTTTTTTCCTACTAACCAGACACATGTAACCATATAAAAAGCAATCACTTTACATCACTTCCATTACATCGTAATTGGAGAATTCTAAATGGCTAAACTATGTTCTTGGATAAATTAATTTATATCCTGCAGGAGTTGAAAGTACATCACACCGTCGCTAATTCTTATCAACTTCATATCAATTTGCATAATTATCCAAATTGATATGAAGAAACTATTTGACGGAGTGAAAGAAGTATTTGGTCCAATTCCATAATTGTATGTGTATAGAACGTTTCCAAAGCAAGAAAGTTGATTTTCAAGTAAATAAATTTAAAAAGCGAGCAAATAGAAAAGTCATGTATTTATGCTATCTTCTTGGTATCCGAGCTGGAACCGCATAATTGTGGTTGCTTTTAACGTTTTATTCACAATCTTATGGGACATCTTCAGGGATTTTATTGGTGCTGCTGGTATTACTACTGCTTCTACGACACACTGACACCTAGTAAGTGTCCAACCCGGAAACTAAGAAGATGATCGTGGAAACCTACGTACCAGCCTCTTGATTTCATGTATTTTATTGATTGTATGGTTATTTAGACAGTACAGTAAGCTATTGCAGGTACATCAAATGTGTTTCCCGCATTTTGACTGGGAAATGTTGTGAAGCTTAGACTCAATTTGTATTGTAAAATTTATTACTTTATTATTATTAATATTAGGTGTTTAGCGCCAAGAAAGCGAGTTAATAATGATATTGATCAATGTGACTTACTGCATAATTGATCATAGGACAATTAACTCCAACTGGGCAAAATTCCATTCAAAGCATTTTCTCTTACAGCAAGACAGAATATTATCTTTTAATGCCCTCTTCCAAGGAGTATTGTATTGCTTAAATCTCCTGCATGTGCATTTGTCAGGTAAGAACTAGAAATTGCTGCTTATGGGTATTGAGTACCTTAGTTAGAATTTCATATTTTTATTTAGTTAATCGCATCATTAATGTGCTTTTTTTATATATCTTGTCCTGTTAATGAAGTTAGTCCAAAGGTTAATAAACGATTATTATTATTAACGCGATATAAGCGCGATAACGAGATTAAGCAAGAATTTTACTCTGAGTCAATGATATTTTACACTGCTGCAATTGGTGAAGTTTTAAGATGTTAATCATTCAATGCAAAAAGGACTGCTATTGTGCAAATTGCATCTTACCGTCTCAGTTTTGCCACTCATTTTGTATCCTGCTCTCTTGTTTATCAGCCATCGTTTGATTTGCGCCGAGTTGTTAGTTTTAACAGCGTGTTATTAAGGTGTTGATGTAAGGGGTCAATTATATTTAAAAAACAAAAGTAAATTTTACAGAATAATAGATGGTACAACTTCACAATATTGAGAAATTTCGCGGAGTAGGTTTTCGTTGGATGATTTTTTACGATTTTAGTAAAAGTCTAGCAGCTAGTCTAAGTCATAGCAACAATGCCTGGAATCGTTTCGGCAATGAAGTACCATTAAAAAAGAATGCAACTGGTTTATAGAATTTCGTCGTAATTGTGGTTCCGTCAGTGATGAATTTCGGGAAGGTCGACCAAAAGTGGTTGTTGTGGTATGTGCAACATGATTAAAGAAGATCGGCATATGGTTTACCGTGAGATAGAGGCATCCTTAGGCATATCGAAGACTGCAGGACATTCGATTTTGCATTAACAGTTACGTGTGAAAAAAATCTGTTCCGATGCATTCCGCATAATTTCATCGAAGCACAAAAAAAGGTTCGTTTCAGTTGAAGTAAGGAACAGGTCAAAAAATTCGACAGGACTTCAAAATTTATATACATCAGAATAGGTGACGAAACTTGGTTATATTCCTACGAGCCAGCAATTAAGCAACAATCAACTGTTTGCGTGTTCCCAAATGAACCGAATCTAACATAAGTTGTTCGTACACGAAGCACTTCCAAAAAAATTATTGCTTGTTTCTTTCGTTGTAGTGGACATATCACGAGCATTGCTTTGGAGGATCGAAAAACAGTTAACGCTGAATGGTACACAGTAATTTGTATGCCAGAAATCATCGATGATGATCAAACAGTTGATTATTTGAAGGAGAAAACCATCATTATTGACTTACGATTTCTTTTTGTTCAAAGAAAAAGTCTTCAAAAACTATGTTTTAGAGGAACTATATTCAGAGTGGAAAAAATATTTCCAGAATTGTTTCTAACGCATGTAAAAGGGTGAATATTAAAAAAAATTAAAAGGAATCCCTTGTAAAATGGCATTATTGTTCAGTACAAATCTTAATGAATTTATTGCTTTATCAGGGAAACCAAATGTGAGTGACATTACAGCTACCTAATTATATTTTAAGTATTTAGCTAAAGCATTAAAATTGAAGAGAAAAAATTTATGCGACTTGTCACACGAAGACCTAACTACGTTAAGTTAAAAAAAAACCTTTTTGTGGTAGCAATGAAATACTTCTCTGTCGTTTTTCGTTTTATACACGTGTATGTTTATCACTTATAATAAGGGCTTAGAATATCAAATGCAAATATATTCATCGTATTATGTTAGAAATGAAGCGTAGCATCATCGTATCCAAGTACCGACCGGTGCACGGCGGTAAAATGTTTACTGCTCTCCGACTGCATCAAGGAATAATATCGGCTGAGCGGCGGTAGCGGGTCGTGGGACAATAAGGGTGATATATTGCCGGGACCTCCCACCGAACAATTTGCCAAACATTATAGCAGGACTAATGGTGTCATTGTGTCCCCCTTGGTCCCTTACATGTTGAAATATATACGCTGATGATGTTAAACTATCTGCGGGATAAATGTTTTCGCTGGCAGTAGATTTTTTATATCGATCTTGTTCATTATTTTAGGTCTTACAAAATAAGTCGTTATTGCAATTCTGGAATTCCTCAACCGTTAAGAGTTTATTATCTACTAAAAAAGTATTCCAGTGTATCCATTGTTAACGCATAGTACTACACAAAATTCCTTGCATACGATATCTAGTTTAGAACATTTGCAATTTAACTAATATTAAATTAGATCATTTGGATTGAAGTGAAAACGTATTATTAAATTGCAATGAGACCTTTTTTGAAAAAATAAAACTTTTGAGGGCTAAACATTAATTGAAATATTAAATAAATGGAATCCAAATATTTTTTTGTTCAAATAGAGTTAAGCCAATATTATTAGAAGAGGACCTTACAACAAAAACACTAATGCATTGTATATGCAGATGATATAGCAATAGTCACATGACCACGACAATAATTACGAAAAGTATTTAGAGTATTACGGAACAACTCAAGCAAATATGGTCGAAAATTTAACCAAGGCAGAAACAAATGTATGATAATGGATGGGAAAGAGCAAATAAACAACCTTCAAGTCCAGATGAACGAAAATATGGTACAGAAGTGTTATTTGGGGGTACTAGACTTAGATTAGGAAGATTGTTATTGCTATCTATTCAAACAGTCAAGCAGTAGACTCCACATAGGCGAAGTTGAAACTGGTGCGGAATGGTATGAATGCGTTCAATAAGCTAGGAAGCCAAACTAAGGTAACCCTTGTCTGGCTACCAGGACACGAAAGGTAGTTAAACCAACTACTAAACAGTGGAAAGATAAGAAATCTCAAGACTAGTGGAATGGTATTCCAGGTCAGAGACAAGCCAAGCAATTTCCGATTGGATGCAGGCATACATTTACAGCGGATACTAAGCAGGGACAAGAAGTCCGTTAGAACAATAGTGGTCCTGTCAACGGGACACTATTTTCTCAATTAACACATGAGCAATATAGCCTGACAGAAGAGACAGGAGTTGGATTTTGCCAGGTGAAAGAAGAGAGTGCGACAGCACTGGCAGGAATATGGCAGAAACCTATGTAGAGGGATCACACTCACAAAGCTGCTAGGTCTAATGAAGAAGACTAAACTCATATAATTCATCTGATGATAGAGGAACAACAATAATTCTACCTCACCTGTACCTCGTGCAGTGATCTAATCTAATCTAGATTAGGGAGAACCGGAAATAGAGAAAAGAATGACCACAGGATGTAAGGCAACAGGAGCGACCAGGGAGATTCTGAGATCAATACATACTTCAGAGGCAACGAAAATAAGACTATTCTCAACAATAATTCGGTCTTCAGTATTACACGCATCTGAGTTGTGAGTAATGAACAAGCGAATGGGTGAGGGATTAAGGAGATGGGAGAGAAAGATGTTAGGGGGAATATTTGACGGAATAAAAGATGACGGGGGAAACTAAAGGAGAAGAACTAATAAAGAAATAAGAGATAAATTCTATATATCTCCGTATAGTAAAAACAATGATAAAATTGGGCGATGGAGAAAGGAAAGAAAAGATGTATGCCGAGGAAAGGATCAGATTTGGGGGATATCTACAGAAAGCTGGGGTAACGGACTGGAATAACTTAGGAGGGAATAGGCAAAAATGGAGAAAAACAATAAAGACTGTAGGAAATATGAAGGAAGAAATTTGCACGGGCGTTCAACGTCTGGAGCGCTGATTTATATACATTTTTATATGTTATTTACTTACATTCGAGTATATCTTTTCGCCATTTTATTGCTGATGACCATTTATCTTCAATTTCACCCAGACCGGTTTTTCTTCTTTGTCTTGCATATGAAGGCAAGAAGTACCTTTGCAAAAGAATATCTAGTGAACAACTTCTATTGAGAGAAACTTAAATCACCAGATAATTCAAAATTATGTTATTGCGTTTTATGGAAAAGCCTAGTGATATTCACATGCAGTCATTAAATGAAAACTGTTTTTTTTTATGGCAACCACTCTAATGTACTGTACACGATACTACCTTAATTGGAAATTAAAATTTCATCCAAAGTAATTTTAAGAATTTTTAAATCAAAAATAAAATATTGTATCTCTTAAACATTAAAAATTGTTAAATTTTTCACTCGATTTCTCCTAGCAAAAGAAATAAGCAGAGTAATTAATTTAATTTTTGTACAAAGTCATTACAAAATCCTTAACTAAATGTTTTGAAATTTTCTATGGCCCAAATAAATAAAGTTTTACTACTCACTGTAGTTCTACTACTGAGAAAATTTTCAGTTACAGTGAAAATCCTATCCTGTCGTTGTATTCAAATCACTTCTAAAATGTATCCGTTCTTCAATTCTTGTTTATAATTTCATAATTTTCAAATTCAAGAATCGAAAATATTTACACTTTAATCTATGAGTACTTTGATGTTTACTTGTAAGTTTTACTCATTCGAAGAATTTTGAAATTTGTAGTTCAAACAAAAATTTTTTGTTTCCGTCTTTCTTTGTTTTCAAATATACATCCAAAGTTTGCTTCTTAACTCACATGAACACCCAAAATGTTTTTCACTTCTATGGTGATCCTGTATGTAAATATTTTTAACTCTACAGCTTCCAATTATTACAATGTTTACTCTTTACCTTAGTATTTCAAATACTGCATGTGAGCTCCATACCGGAGCTAATACACCAATAGGTACGTTTAATTAATTTTTAATTTGAGAAATGTAATTGTTTTCGGACGTGGGAAGTTTTGTTTTGCGCATTAAAAGTTCCAGGACTCCTTATTTTTTTCAATAAAATAGGTGTGTAACAAGAAAAAATTGATCTAGGGGAAAGTTAAGGGAAAATGTCATCACCGCAGCTTTACCTCATAAAGCTGCAATCGAAAGTAATTAAAAATGAAAATCATCCTAAATATGTTAACCGCAGCACTTGGCGAAACGTCGACTTTTACAAATTAAAGACCACAGCTTACTAGCCAGGAACACGTATTGTTGGAATATTCTTTAAAAATATTTCTTAAAAGAATATTACCTAAAATGTGCCGTTCTTTATCAAATTAAATATGAATCTAATCAGATAAGTCCATGCAGTATACCGAGTAAATATTAAGAACTTTAGTTTTTCTAGATATTCATCAAAACTAATGCGTAAAACTTAACTCATGCATTCCTTATTTGCTTTTATTTCCTTCGTGCAAATTGTAATGCATCTTCTTGAATATTTTTAGAGTAATATTTTATGTAATATCCACATTACACATTACCTTAACAAATTCATCCAGAAAGTTCCTTCGTACACATTTCTATTTATTTGTATTTTCAGTAAGTTGTCATTATATCTTTTACTACAGAAAAAAATTAGTGTGCAATGCTTTAAATAAATCTATTCGTTTTACGCTGAACTCTAGTCAACATTTGTCTGCTGATTTTAGCTATTATCTATACGTGCTTGCTAATGTACTAGACAATTTATATAGGAAAACGATGTGCATTTCGCGTAGATGCTGAAAATCTACCGATTTTATTGTTACTAATCATTTAATTGGCTGAGATCGTCTCTATTTCTGAAACATGGAAAAGCTCTATGCTTTTCCTTTTTAATCGTCAGGCTTGCTTAATTTGTACAGGTTTCGTTGCTAAAGTTCAGCACAAAATTAAAAGGCTAAAATAATGAGGCAACAGAGTAATAGGGCAGCAGCTGTCGGAAAGAGCACAGCACCTGGCCATTGACGCAGGGGTGACAAATTTCTCCACGCCCACTTGATTCTTTACGCCGTGACTTTTCAAGCCGTATCGGATTTAACTCGATGTGGTATTGTGTGAATGTTGGTGTACGTTACAAATAATAACCGACGATCTTACCCAAATCGCATTGTAAACAACAGTTGCAATGATAATCCTAGATCACAGAAGATATAAAATAAATAGTGGAGGTATTACTTTCATTGTGTAGTAGAGCATTTCTGGATGATCTCCTATCTTATAGTTGGTTACTGGGGTATCATGCATTTGTGCATACATACATACATGAAATAAAAGAAGAGGTATCGTACCTCATATTAAAAAGAACTTTATTTTTTGGGCAAGCATTTGTTCAGAATTATTTTTATGCAAAGATGACTAGGAAGAAGCGTCAAATTATCCCATGTGCCATCAGGTTCATCCAAAATGATTGTTGCTGGGCAATGTAATCACAGCAATTATCAATCTGCTCGACAATTGTTCTTGTTATTTACTATTATTTAATTTGTGTGTTCCACATTTTGGTTTTTTATTATCTTTCTTTAATTATCCCTACTTTGTTTCTTTGTTTACTTTAGTGCAATTAATTAGTTATTACGATGAGTTTGTTAGTTTTTTCGTAGACAATCTACCTATTTTTTCAGAGTAAAGGGAAGAACTTTTTAGAATAATCTATGATTTAAACGTAGCATTGCTAAGAAAGCAGAGAAAAACTTCATTTTGTGTTCAGGTTCCGTAACATAATTAAATATGCAGTTAGCCATCTGTATTATAAAGAACAGGACTTTACTTCTACTGAAGACGTTTAGGAAGTTATGCATTCCAAGAAGGAGAGATAAAGCACCAAAAAGTTTGGCAGTTGTTAGAAACTAACACATGCTGTTATCGAGATGACAACCAAATTTTACAAAAATTAATTCTTGAATTTCAACCAATAAAAATATTAAATTTAATTGTTCATTTGTAAAAAATAATATTGGTCGAATATTTTTATTTTCTTATTGCTCGACGAGTTGAATATTCATTGTCTTCATCTCTTTCTTTGGTCTCTGAATTTGTACTTTTGCAAATAACACTTTTGTGAAATCTCTCATTGCTGGATATACAGAAGAGAATATTGTATGTAACTTGCCGACGCTCTTTGCCATTTTAAGCTGATCTCTAAGATTTATTGTTAGAAATACAATAAGGCAAGGACGAAGATTTAACTATAAAATATTAATGTTCAGAAATAGCGATTTTTTATTCATATTGAGGTTTAATACTTTATTTTAAATGAATAAACGGATTGATTACTATTGTTAACGTAATGTATGTTTCAAATTCTAGATTAATAAAGTAAACTAGAGCACTGAAAACAGCTGTTATTAGAAACTTTCATTTGGATCATGAAATGTTCTACAGGTCTATGAGAACTAGCCGAAAGTACGTGACGACACGTCAGCCTTTCGGAGTACACGTTGGTCACGAAAATTGTCGAAGAACAACATCCACCTCGACGTTACGTTGTCAGAATAGCGCTAAAAGACAGTCCATAAGATTGGAGCCAGACTAATCGCTTAGAAAATCCTGTTCAAAATAGTGACAAAGAAGGCAGCCGGTTTCTAACGATAAAGGTGCAAATCTGACTCCGGAAAATAATGTGGATAAAAGAATATACATATTAGCTATTAAGGTTAGATTGTGTAGGGTCCTAACGGAAGGACAGGACGTGCTTGCGGTCCAGTCACTTTCACGTTTAACGTCAAAGCACTTCTGGTTCTGCTAGCAGTCCCAATCATATATGAAATGAAGGAGTATGCTTTTGCCTGTTAACACCGCTGAAAAAAGCAGGGTGGTTGCATTTAATTTTATTTAGTTATCTTTTCAACTCATGGATCGCAGTTCGATTCTCCAGGAACAGAGTATTCTTGGGGCAAATCTTTGTTTGGGGATGATTACTCAAGTGCAAAAGGTATTTCAAAAACTTGTTGACGTGATTTGGGACAAACATAACGAACGAATCACGAAAACAAACACGGGCAAGTTTTGGGACATTGAACTTCAGGCTTAGTCCTGCTGAAGTTATCATGCTATAAGAGTCCCTTTCAGCAGGACCAACCCGCATATACAATTCTTCTTCTAGAACTGTTTTTCCGATGGACTAAGCGTTGTACAATGTATCGTTAAACAACGTATCTAATTTTATATACTGAATACATGGTATAACAATGACTAATCAAATGCAATTGTCAAATCATCGCTCTAATAAATTCAGTTGTAGTTAACATAAACTACGTAAAACTGTTGAAAAAGTGAGATAGTTATGAACACTTTAACAAGTGTGTAATGGTTTTTCTGATCCCATACACACCTTTCTTTTTAAACAGGCCTCTGTATTAGAGACTATAATGCACTTCCTTTGCAATTGACACTAAAATCCTGCACTAATAAATTCATTTTCAAAAGAGAACTAAACGAGTTTTTGCTGTAGAGAGAGCTTTCTACGGATTGCATAAATATCTTTGTTTATATTACGTGATGTTACATATTTTGTAATTTCTATGACAATTGTCTATGTTCAAATAAATTTATGACAAATATATTTATTCTTTATTTATTTGTACATAATAAACTTTGCATTACATTAAAGGGTTTTGCTACTGATTTTTTAAGCTAATGTCATTAAGTGAATGAAATGCTTTGTCCAATCTACTTAAAGTAGAAAGAATAAATCGACTATGTAACTTAAAATAGGACGAAGTTGTGAAAGCAACAACTTTAATTAACGAGGAACGTCACTAGCGATATGTAGCTAATTTGTTAAGAGTTACATAATCAACAGTTAATCGAAATCTTCAGAACATGGAAGTTACCGCAGAACTCCAAGATAAGGTGGTAAGAAGTGATGAGCGTTATCTTATGAAAGTCGCCTCAAAAAACAGGCATTACACCACTTTAGAGCCAAGCAAAGCCCTAGCAGCTTCTTGAAATATAGCAATTTCTGGACGAACAGTCAGAAGAAGAAGGATTGAAAATAGAAAACTAGCTGTTGCAGAACTTCTCATCAAGTAACATAGAGTTACCGTACTGTCTTTTGCCAGGGAACGTGTAAATTGGGCGATTGACGGCTGGAAACGAGTTTTATTTTCAGAAGAATAAGTTTTCATTTACAAGATGAACGTGAGCAAGTTTGGATCAATAATCTTCTGGGGAGGAATTTGTTTCGATACTCGCGCAGACTTGGTTCTTATACCAAGGACGCCCGTAAATGCATATTTCTACGTAGAAAACATCGTAGAAGTGTATGTGATGCCATTTGTCTTATTTGTCGGAGACAATTTTATTTTTATGCAGGATGACATCGGCTTCAAATTGCTAGAGAGGTACTGGACTACCTTCGACTTGTGAATATTCCAACTATGAATCGGCGACCAAGAAGTCCTGATATGAACCCCATGGAACATTTATATGATGCGCTAAATCGACCAGTTAGGCACCACACATCTGCTCCTATGAATCTTAGGATACTCGAACAATTCGTTCTTTGCCTAGGAACCCATCCACAACTTATTCAATAGCATGCCGAGGCAAATGCAGTAATAAGAGCAAGGAGAGCAGGAGAATCTACGTTCTACTGAACTCAAACCTCACATTAAATTTTTTTAAATTTTTCATTGATACCGTTTTCAGTATATTAGATGTTATTTCTCTGTTATTTATTCCTGTTTTTTTCCCTCTAATTTTTCAAATATTAGTTGAAACCATCTAATTATGTTTATGGTATGATTTAAACCTCGAAAGTCTTGCTGACGCGTTTATTTTATCCAGAAGGTTATAAGTTCAATTTAAATTTCCGTTATAAGATGTAAAGATGTAAAAATAATAAAACAGTGTATAATTTAATTAAAATACTATAATTATATTACAAAAAGAAAGTTATAATACTCATTATTTATTATATTGCACACGGTTAACTCAAACACTGTCTTGATAAAATAAGACATTCAAAAATTGTCTGCACATAGCTTTCATCCTTATTAGGTACTAGTTAAGTTCGCGGAACTATGCAAATAGTAACAAACACCAAATACTTTTTTTCTTAACGCTACCGAATCACATAACGCACTGTTTTAGTTCGTTCGTATTTTTAACGATACTGGAGGTTTATCACTGGCTAAGAAATAGGTCAATGTGGAGGGCCCGGGGGATATCCATGTAGATCTAGGCCGGCTCTTAGCGCAGCATGACTTGCTAAAACCCTGCCGGCCAAATCCCCTAGTGCTCTCTCCAATTGTTGATGTTGACTTCTTACGGCGAATCGGTTAACATGGACTGGTATAGGTACCACTAATTTATTCTTATTAGGTTGGGTGCCCTTGTGTTGATGGGGTCCGGCTCCTAATCCAGCCTTTACCCTTTTCCATTTGGCTCGTCTATTCTGAAACCATATCTTTACTTGTACTTCGCTTAAGCGTAGGGCTGACGCTATCTGACTGCGTTCCGTTAGCGACAGATATTTTTTGGCGTGAAATTCCCTTTCGAGTTCCAACAACTGCTCACTGGTAAATGCGGTACGCCGGCGACGAGCTTTAGTGGAAGCCGAAGTTTCGTTGTGTCCCTCCGATGATTGAGATTCTTCAATATCCTCGTCCAAATCGGAACCTATAATAAAAAAGAGACAAAAATTTACATTTTGGTTTTGACTGCAGTACTGATTACTTTAAGATCTCTTTTGTGCAAAAGACTAGAAGTGGTTTAGTCCAATTGTTTTCCTATTAATATAATTCATTACTGAAAAAGATCATCAGAGTACTAAACGAAATTATCATCAGGATACTAACTTTAGCTGCGATAATCTGCAAAATCCGACACAATAGATAGCATCAATTTTACCTTTAAAAAACTAGCCACACGTACATGTAAAAGGAACTTAAAATTTGCGTAATTTTATTCTTCTTCTGCCCTGAAAAAAATACTTGCGCCAGGTCATAAATGTCAAAACCATACGAAATAAATTTCAAAATTCAGTGATTGGTGTGCTTGAATCATGACCCGAATAGAAATGTTTACCAGATGGCAAATTTGACAGAGTTAGAAAAACAAAAACTGATACGAAATTAAGTGAGGAACAACTGGAGATAAGTGTAGGAACAAAGCGGCAAACTTTGTGAAATGTTATGAAATCAGCAAACGGACAGTGTATGTACGTTTTATGGAAAAACGTAAAGCAGGGAACAGTTAGTATTGTAAGTACTAAGAGAAGAAGGATTGTTAATTGAATAAAATCTTTGTAACATTAACAAGTGGTCTCGTTTGTATATGGCGAAACAATCTTTTTATTCTTTCAACAAAATGCAGTGGTTGAAGTACTTTTTGTTGATTTAATGCATGCACTCTGATAAAACAACAACAAAAAGATGTTAATGGAAACATATAGTAACACTAGACGTTTCTCCAACAAAAAACATAGTTGCGTTAACAAAAAAAATCAAAATTAAATTTATGGTATTAGAGAAACAAAAAGAAAGCTAAATGATCGGAAAATTCGATCAGAAAATCAAATTGGAAAAATGGTTAAATGATCAAAATCAGACAAAATAATATCCCATGTGTTGAACATAAAGCGATTCTGTAAACCGGAGGCTCTAAGATCCACCTCACTTCAAGCTTGGTGAAGAGAAGGACATTATATTTGAGGATGAATCCTATTTTTGTTTTGAAAATAGTAAGGTGACATACAACAAATACAAATTAAAAAAAAACGTAGCATCTGATATTAAACTTAAATTACGAAAAAAATTGAAAAAAAGCTGTGTTTGGATTGCTATTTTACAAAAAGGCATTTCAGCACCCCTAATTGTGTATCAAGTGCTAAGGTATATGACTATCAGTGCATAAAACGTCGGCTAAAATCATTTATTGACGATAATTACGTTCGATATGTCTCCTAGCCTGACCGAACGAGTTATCATTAAATATGTACCAAGAGATGAAAATCCATCCAATGTACCGAGCTCTTTGAGGTTACTTGAACAACCCCACAACAAACAACCCACAGAGTTGAAACTGGACCATTAAGTATACTTAACTAAGTGTTAATATAAATGTTGTAACTTTTTCTTTAATAAAATCACTCTGACAAATGGTGCTAATTTTAAGTTCGAGTACCGTAAATGTGCGAGATTTGTGGATAATTATGCAAAAGGTAAAGGCGACACAACATTTTAAACATAAATAAAATAAAAATCGTTTGTTATTTCAATGAAACATAAAAGCTGATATCTTTGCTCGGCTTTATATTTTGAAACGTCTATTTTTATTTTCTAAATTAAATATTCGCCTGAAATATAAATTAAAATCAATAAAAACAGACAAAACAGAAAATAAGTAAAACACTCAAACACTCAAGAGACTCTAAAGATTACGTCAAGTTTTAGGTAAATTGGTGCCTAAGAATTTAATTTTTAGTAAATTAAGTTGCACTCAAAAGATAACAAATCCACTGCTGCAAACACTTACAACGAGGCTCCAAAGGCCAACTGAATAAATTAATATTGTAGATGCCTCTAATTATTGTTATAAATCTTTCTTCTTTAGAAAATATGTATTCTTTAGATTATTTCATGTATAGAAAAAATTGAGAGAAATTACATATCGTCGGTACCCCAAAATCCATTTTACTAATAAAGTATAATAAACTAGAATAAAAATAAAAACTTATTAATTAATATTCATATTAGAAAGCGGTTTCTTGTTGTTGGATACCCAAAGACATGAGTTTAAGAAGCTGAAAGAAGCAAGTATGGCATGTAAGGCCGATTTGAACGGAAATGAATTATTTATTGATTAACAATTTATGCGTGTATACAGCATTTCCCAAAAGTTTGAATAAAATTCATTCGTCATTTGGAACTAATTATTAAAAAAAAAGCACATTTGAACATGCTGATTTCTACTTTTTATTAGCCACTTGTAGAAGGTGTTTTTCAGCATTCACTTGCGGCTTCGTGAGTCCTAACAACTTGACTTTAACAAAACACGGATGATGGAAAACAAGGATGTCCAACAAATGGCAGTTATGAATCCCATTACAAGGACAAAACTAATAATTAGTACAAGACAAGAGAATATAATATTCGACGAACTCGCCAAGGAGTGTTCTAAAAGACATTTCATAGGACCAGAGTTAGTGTGGAATGACAAGCGATTCCGTTAGAAGGGAGATCTGGTCTTGGTTAGATAAAGAACATGTAAAGTAGTAAAGTAATGTGGGTTGACGGAGATTAACTCCACACCAAATCACTAACAGGAAACGGAGATGCAAAGTTTTTTGTCAATCTAATTAGACGCAGCAAAAAAGAAATCAAGAACATTACCGGGTTGGTGACTGGACACTGCCTTCTGAAAAAGCATTTAAATAAGTTAGGTCGAGTAAGCGAACCTTGGTGTAGAAGATGCGAATTACAAGAGTAAACGGGTTTGATGTAATTTGCACATGTGAGGAATTATAGGTGCTCAGGGAGAACCATGTCGGGATAGATCTATCGGAGCCGTCGGAATTGTGAGTTCCACTGGGGGTGGTGAAAAGAGCTTCAAGGTCAAGTACCTGAATAGTTAGTGATCAACCCAAACAGTATGAATGAATGAATGGTAGCATGACAACTATCACTCATAAGGGAGTGTACGTAAAATCAACATATGATGCTTCATTTATGTAGCTACTTAAGAACATCTAAGAAACCTTTCCTAGATAGGACTGGCTTCAATTACAAAGCGGGAACAGGATTTTTTAACAACATAGCGAATTCGTTATTACAACTAATATTTGTTAAATTATGAATTATTTCCAGTTGTGTCTGACAAAAAATTCGTACCAAGCTGTAGGACTTTTTATCACTTCTGAGTATAAACAAAAGTTGTTTAATGTTCTCTAACATCACAAACAGATGAATGCCAGGAACATCGAGAAAAAAAGAATTAGGATTAGCTCCAGATTTTCATGTGTGATAGTTACATAAAAGATAATTAGTGTACATGCATTAACGAACATCCAGTGGATCGCACTATCATTACTACAATTGATGACGTTACGCCTCTAGTAGGTGTTCAACATAATTAACGCTTAATACTTAGCCACAAAATAACAAAAACAGTAGGTAAACGTATGCAACTATCTACAATTTATTAAATTTCGTTTCCCACACAACTTTTCCAATGAATGAACTCTTTACATTTGTTTTATTGAGAATTAAGAAATGGTAAATAGGCAATTCGTATTCAATTTGTAAACATAATCCATGATGGAAGCAATTAGAATTGTACTTTTCGAATGTCACACCTCCTCTTGATTTACTCTTTACTTTTGTCTATTGACTACAAATTACATGATCACGTTGTTATTACTCCTAATTGCTACTTCCTGTGTATAATGGTTTAACGAAGACGACAATGCGTAAAAGAAAAAAGTCTTCTTAAGCGAGAAAATGTATTCTAATACTAATTTTTGGTAAAACAAACGTTGGAATGCATTATTTTTATTAATAAAGAATTATCAGATGTGTACAAGTTCTCTTCTATTTATGCACCTATATTAACAATGAGATGCTAAGGTATCCTCCGTCCGATGGTAACTTCTGAACAATAGAAGCAAGCGTTTCTTGTAAATTAATTTCTGGTATTTTCGGTAGTTCAATTACATTTCCGGTGTCACCGGATGTGATGTTAACTTTCTTATCTTAAATAGAACGTGCTATATGTTTTTACATTTTTGAAAAGGCAACCGGAAGATGAATGTTATACCTTAGCAATATTGGGTCATGCCATAAATAATGGTTTTTTGAATTGCATGAACTAAAAAATCGGAGGGGGAAGTGATAAACCCGTATCAACTTGGTAAGAAAAAAACAGGCAATAAATTTAGTTTGTTCTTATTCTTAGCACTAGTTTTAAAAGCGCAGTTCAATTTTAACAGTTACTTTTTTCAGTTATAATGGAAGTGACAAACAGGCATATTCAACATATTTTGCTTTATGAATTCAATAAGGGTAACAACGCAGCGGAAAGTGTTATCAATATTAATGCAGTATATGAGGATGGGTCAATAAGCAAGTGTTAACGGTGGTTTACAGCCTACAGACGAGTTTCGTTTTGGAGGGTCTGTAGAGCTCGACGAGGACTTTCCGAGTTCAGTTACGCGCGAAGTGCTTTTTTTTGCTATCACGGCTGAGAAATTAGTCTTTTCTAGACCGAACAGTGACTGATGACGCGAAATGGGTTCTCTACTACAATGTCAAGCGGTGAAGATATGAAGACAGTGGGTAAGAAAAGTTGAAGCATCGGTACGACAGTCTAAAGCAAGTAAAGTGTTAATGGGATATGAAAGATTGAATTCATTTTGAATTTTTAGTCACAATAACGAAGGAGATCTACTACGAGCGTTTTTTCATCGGAGCAATAATCGGCCTCCTTCAGCCAGGGTAACAATACGAAGGCTGGAGGAGCTTGAACAAGAAACGATGTCCCACTCACCATATTGGCTGGATGTTGTCCCATTAATGTTAAACAATGCGTTAGTAAATCAATAATAAAAGAAAAATTTATGCCCAAATAAGGAGGTGTGTTAGAAAAAACTTAGCGCACATTGTATTAAAATCAGGCGTTACAAGTTTTATTCTGACAATGCAAGCATGTGCTTTTACACTACTCAAAAATATGATTTTCGAAAGGTAGGTAAAGTAATATTAAAATGTAATAAATAATGATAGCAAGAACTGTGGCGTAGTATGGCTAACAACATAAAGTATTAGCAACCTCCGGACCACGCAAGTTAATTAAATCAATTCGGGACAGCAGTTTAGAGGATGCATGGGATCCTCATTCTCAACCAGCGATATCTCCAACGCCCAGCACGTTGCAGCGATAACTCACACGTTATTCGATTGAGCATTTCTTAAAGTTGTCGGGAATATATCGAACAATTTTCACTGGTGTCTACGAGATAGCAATTGAAATCGTTGCTATTTCAACTTTTTCAAATTGAACAGTCTGCATATTTTTCCAGAATCGCATAAAGAATCTGTTCCAGAATATTTTTTGTTAAAAGTCCCGCGACGAAGTACTATAAACATTTGCTTTTCTAAAGATATTCGGCAAGATTAATCAATCTATTTCAATTACTTGTATTTTTACATTTACTAACATTCCGGGAGTAATATTTGTGCAATATCTACGTTATCTATTGCCTCAAGAAATTCTTCCAGAAAGTATATTCATGACATTTCCATTTAGTTAAATTAAATTTTTAAGCAACTTTCAGTATGTTCTTGCTATATTTTTTACTGTCGAAAAAAACTTACAATTATTGAGCAATGATTTACATAGATTTATTAGTGTTACTATAACCAACATTTGTCTACTTATTTTCGCTATTTATTATTTATACATGCTTATTAACTTGTTAATGATGGTTACTTTGAGTAGATGTTGGAAGCAGCGCTGCGCTTCTAAATG
Source organism: Oryctes borbonicus (assembly GCA_902654985.2). Taxonomy (NCBI): domain Eukaryota; kingdom Metazoa; phylum Arthropoda; class Insecta; order Coleoptera; family Scarabaeidae; genus Oryctes; species Oryctes borbonicus. The sequence goes on along the minus strand of LR736867.1, from coordinate 3,474,373 downwards.
CAAAGCAAGCAAATGTGTCAAACAACAGCCAAGTATCAGTACACTCCGCACCACATGCACGCCTAATTAATTAATCCGGGACAGCTATTTCGAGAATGCGTCAATCCTCATTTCAACCGTATATGTATATAAAAAAAGGCGAACAGTTTCTGTATCAGATTCTGGAAAATATATAAAAAATGAATCAAACATGGTAACGATTTCGATGGTCAATTTGTTGATGCATCACCGAAAACATAAATAAGCGCTTGGCAAGCACAACACTTTGTCAATATAAAATTTTCAAAAATCGAAAAATTACTGCGGTGTCCTGTCCTGTTTCGATTATCTCCGGAAGGAGAGGAGCATAAAATAAAATCTTTGCAACACAAATCAGCACAAAACAATAACTTGGTCAAATTTTGAAAAAGTGAAGTGCAGGAGCTGCGTGAAGTGGGCCCTTCGATTTTCAATCTCGAAATTCTCGAGAACGGAATGAGCACAAAATTTTGGCGGCATAAATCAGCACAAAACGTGGACGTTTTTCAATTTAAAAAAATCGAAAGTGCGACAGCCAACTTCACGAACCCGAAGAAAGGCACCCAAACTTGTATCGTTTGTAACGGAAACTGAAGATTCTGTATATTTGGATGTAATTTTAGATTGTGCAGAAGTTATTTTGAATATTTTTATTTGAAAACTGTTTCTATAAATTGTTCATGAAGCGGAATAGGTGGCTACGCTGAATGTAATTAGAAAAATGGTTAATTGCAATTACACTAAAATATTATTTATGGTTAACGGAAGTTATAGTTAGCCGTCGTTTATAAATTTATTTTTGGGAAATTGTGAATCTATTAATTCTGGTAAAAACACATAACAGAAAGAAGTAAGTAAATCTTTGGTTCCCTCTGTCCCATATATGTATGTCGTCTTTTCTCATTTCTCGCAGAAAAAAATTAACTTATCAGTAGTGCATCCTTAAACAAAGTATGTAGTTTCTAATAATTATAAGTTTACTTCGTTCCGTGTATTTTTTGCTTTACGTTATTCAAATGTGAAATAATCTACACTAAATATTTATTTTGTTATAGAATTGAATTAGCTATAAAATAGTTGCAAACTATATTTAGCACTGTCTAGATTGCATTTCCGTTTACTATACATTTCCCAATATGAAATTAATTGTTTTATCGTTGACATGAGCGAAAGGTCGTACGTTCCAAATAAAGGAAACATATTATGTGCATAATGCAATAATAATTGCAATTACTCACCACTATTTATGTATGCATAAATGAGTTTCAATCATTATTGTTAATAAATTGCGACACATATGTGCGCATAGTTAACAGTTAATTATAACCACATTATCGACAGATTATTTTAAATATAATTCGCCGGATTTGTAGTGAATATAAACGATCTGATTGAAGTAGAATCGTCAGGTATCGACATGCGAATAATGCAACGTGTAATTCGGATTCAAGATATTCTAAGCTTGGTACTAATTTTCGGCTCGTTTGAACTCGTCGGCTGGTGGAAGCTGTTTTTAGTGTCGGTTCCGCCGTAACCGTTTATTAATTATGCCGCAATTGTCATTAGAAATAAATCAACGTAACGTGTCATTTCATTCCATCCTTTAAGATAGTAAAGTAACCGTTTTAGTTGAATATCAATTAGTTCGTTGTGTAGATAGATACCTTTTATTTATTTGGCCGCTTCTAAAGCTATTTAAAAATTCTTTTTGTTGTTTAGACCCTGTGCGCTTAGGTTTGAGTAAGTTGGAAGTTATAGCCGTCGTGATGGGGTATCGTAATTACTTGGATTAGACGTGTAAATATGCGCTTGCACGAATAGCTTTAAAATAGACTCATGATCACTTTAAATTATAATAAAGAAACGGTTGTCCTTTACACCTTTATATAAATAAAAAACACCAAAATAAATTGATCAATTAACACGCTTATTTATTATTAACAAGGCCATATACAAATATACAATATGTTTCAGTAAGGAGGTAAAGCACTTCCGGGAGAGGGGGCCAAGATAAGAAAGCGATAAACCAAAAATAGTTTAAGTTTAACCATTATAAACATAATTAATGATTAGAGACGACCAAGGCAGGTGAAATTATTCCTTTTTTGCAGGGACTAAACAGACTCGTGTCTATTCGTCTCATAAGAAAGGGTTCATGTTGCCTATCAGTTTCCCCGAGAGTCGACACCTGCCTTTGTTGTCTCTATTAATGATATACTTAGAAAAATAACTTGGTTAAAGGTACTAACATTTAGTTATTTGAACATTCTCTACAGTCAAGTATAATTGTAGCTTAGGGCGTCAGAGAGTTTTATGTTAATGCTGCCTATCCTGCTATGAATCTGTTAACTTAAATTGTATACCTAGATAGATAGATAACTTTATTAGCTTATAGATTTTCAACTGTAAATGTATGCCTTGTCAAAAAAATGTATCTCAGATGTAATTCGAAGTCCACCTCGATCCCATCAATTATCTTCAAAACACCATTTTGAGACTGAAAATATTCTTTCTCTTAAAATACGCAAGTATGACATGAGAAGAACTCGCGTTTAGAGACAGAACAATACCGTCAGTGATTCGATTTCTTTTTGTGTGTAGAACTCAAAGAGAAGTTGGATGCGCCTTCGATGGCTATCATCAGATATTGGTTTAATGATTTTATGCGTGGTTGAATATCCGTCTTTGATGAGGAACGACCACGTCGGCCCACTGAGGTAACTACAATGGAGATTAGAGAGATTGTAAATATGGTAAAATCTTTCTCGAAAAAGTGAGTATGGGAAAGCCACCGGCGTGATGGGTGCTGATCGAAAATGGAATAGCGTGATAATTTTAGAGCAATGTTTGGACATGTTTAAGTATAATACAAGTGAATTTTTGCGGTGTTATGTGTCTGTAGATGAGGCATGGGTATCGTTACAAGTCAAGGTCGTTCGGCAAAACGGGATTCTTTCGGCGTACGTCCACCAAAGAAGCTGAAGACGATTCCATTAGCCAGAAAAGTTATGTTTTTTTGGGATGCGTAAGGTATAATGTGAATTGATTATTTGGAGAAAGGAAGGACAGTCATGGGATAATACTGTGTTAATTTATCGAACCGCCCCATCTAGAATCTAGATCAAAGAAAGAAATTCTCTACTCATCATCCACCATATTCGCCAGATTTGGCTCCCTGTGACTTTTTCTTTGTTTTAAACTTGAGCAAATTACTTAGTGGAGAGCGGTTCACGTCAGATGAAAAGATTATTGGGCGAAATGTCCGATATTGGAGTGACACTAATTCTTCCTTTTTAAATTACCAATAGTCGTTATTATTAAAGTAAATGTATATTTCATATTATGGAATAATAGGTCAATTATTTTTTGATAGCAACGTTAACCAGCATACATATCTGAATATACTAGAAAAAGTGGGCAGTAGTTACGCCTTCCTTAACAATTGAGGAAATCCAGAATAATTCTGCGAAACTGCGTCGGAGTATTGAATAATGCCGCGAGGAAAGTAGAGGGTTAAAATAATGTAAAATTTAATTTTACATAATAATTTATTTTAATCTCGTATCAAAAAATTTTCTTTAAATCTTTTTTTTGTAAAATCAAAAATAGAACATTTTTTCCTTCGTCTAAGCTTAATCCGGGAAGATACCATATTTTTAATCATACCATTATATTCAAATAACACGCTTAAAGCATATTATCGATTAGTTACTGCCAACAATTCATTTGAATTACGTCACGACATTTCCTACTAATGTTGATAATTGAATTAATGTCAACTTTCCCAACTCTGTCGCCGCGTGTTGCTCTAATTCGATTTTCCGATTTTGGGCTATAACTCCATGATTAGTGGGAGAATTTCCTTGGTGTAAATAATATCGGGTTCGTAGCTTTATTGTCCTATCCCTTGCGGATTCGCGTTTAGGAAGGGCGAAAACGATGAAATTAAATTAGTTTGCACTAACCCGTATTTTATATATACATATGATATATGTACGTATACAATTGAATTTTTGGAGGCGATTTTTATTAAAACAAAAATATACAGAACTAGCACATGTTTTACTTAATAGTTCTTACTCATTTTTAGAGTGGAGTTTCCAAATAGATAATTTTCGTGATATAATCATTAATAATAATAAAGCCTTACATTAATATTAACAAGAGTTAATTTTTAAAAGCAGCTAATGATCAATACCATGTCCATCTTATTTGAAAAGTACATTTGTATTTTATCTTGCAAAAAAATACATCGAAATTTTAATTATTGGGTTAAATGAAGAAATTACTACAGTTACTAATACTTCAATACACCATCAGCCTACCATAATAAGAACTAAATCTGATTACGACTAATTTCACTAACTTCGATTACAATAAAACAACGTTTTGTTTTCATAACTTCTTTTGAAAGTTATTCGTAATATTTACTCCATGCAGCTTCATGCGACAGTAATTTCGATATTCCGACGACGTACTCTTGTTAAATTTAAATACAACACAAATCGTTATCCAAATGTGCCATAATAATTCGATTGTTGTTCGCAGACAGCGTTGTTGATGACGATTATTGTTAACTTATGCACAGAATTCAAGGACATTTTTTGCAACAAACGAGGTTTTATACAATTATGAATTCATTATCTGAGTGAACTGGGAGATGTAATGTTGCAATGGTAACCGAAATGAGAAAACTAGCACCGTGAAAGAAGGAAAATATTTAATTTGTACAAAAGTTTCCTAAACTTAATAATTTTAATGTATAACATTTAGTAAGACTACAGATACAAACTGTATTGGAAAATTTTATATGTTTTAGGTGTTGTACTAGAACATATACCAAAACCGCAAAATATCAATTAAAAAATTTTGTGTGAACTAAGAACATTTTAAGTATTCCTTTCAATAGAAAAGATCAGATTAGAAGCTGTGGGAATTTTTAAAACAAAGAAACATCCTACTTTTAGTAAGCTATAAAGTAAATATAGTTGCCCCTGAATGTTTGCCTCATAATATACTATCATCAATAATGTAAATAAAATAAATAATAAGTTTTCCAAAATACACGACGACCAAGAAGTAGAAACTTAATGATTAATAGACACATAAAACAATTTTGAATAGTGACTTTTGCGATGTCAAAACTAAATTTTTCTGAAATCCGAAAGAAGCTAGAGCATATGGCTTTATGTGACACATCTTCAACTGCTGATTGTCATATACATATGGCGAAAGGTTAAATTGATATTGAATAACTGTAAGAAATTTATTGTTAACCACTGGTATAAAGATACACATAAAAATACGTACATTGCTATTCACCTCTAAATTTATGCCATTAATTAATCTCCAAGAACAGCACTGAAATATTTCCTGGTGCCACATAATGCCAAGAGATATAAGGCTTGTTCCAACAGAAATCACAAACTAGTTAGGTGAGTTTCCATTGGCTAAAAAAAGATGGCTATGACTAGTTTGTAATTTGTGTTGGAACAAAGCTATAGTAATGCCGTCTAGAGCTGTTAGTAGCCGGCAGAAATTGGATTACGGATGCCACTGGTATGAATGAAAAAAATGCTTTTACATAAATTTAAGTTGTAATTGGAGACCATAAAAACAAATGATAACAATAATAAATATTTGCATATTTGGCTAAATTGCCGGAGAGTACTTGATTAAAACGATCAGATTAGGCGAGGCATATTGTAGTAGAAGTGTGCTGTGGAGATTTGGTATAAATGCAAACATTTTCTGTACAAATTCGTACCATTTTTTTTACTTTCTTTTCCAATTTGTTCATAGCTAAGACTTTAATAACTTTGTCATCTAATTGATAGATCTCTTTAATTAATTGCTTCTACCCTTTTCACCCCTTCATTCGCGTCAATTTTATCTGTTTCGTTTGTAAATTCTGGATTAATTTCTGAAAAAGGAACTCTCGCATTGTCACTTGGTGTGTTTATATTTCCTAATCTCAGTTTTTCTAATTCACGATCTTTGTCTTGTATTATACTAATCATGTTATGTCATCATTATTTTCGCATCTGCGAACTACATTCAAATCTCGCGTGCTTTTCTCTACATTTGGAGCGCTCGCTCCTTCTGCACTATCTAGTGTTACTTTAGACATTTTCTAACAGAATTCCTGCTTCTATTGTAGAATCGATTTGTTCTTATTTTCCGATATCTCCGTTAACCATTCGTAATGATTCCACACTCCAACTGTTTCTAACCGCCCACCGTTACCATATATTATATCTCTGGGCAAACAGAGTTTACAATTCCGCCTCTGATAGGTAAAATGTTAATAACATTAATTATCTATTCTTTTTATTTTAGGTATTTTCTTTATCACCCTCTTATAACAACCATAGCTTTTAAATAAAAAGTTACACCTTTTCAATATTGTACTACTAACTCCCAAAAAAAACCTTGTCCAAAATAAGAAATCACGGGAATACAGCTCAAGCTCATAATCTTTTTTTTTTTCAGTTGCGGATGTAGTCTAAAACGCATAATTTGTCTTTTTTAACATTCATGAAAAAAAAAAAACATTTATTTTATTTCTACTTGTTCTTTTTAGTTTAGTCCCAAAAAAATTAAATTTTTGAAAATATTTTGGTGTCACAATGCATTTTCTCCAATAGAAACACTTAAAACACAAAAGGAGTAAATTCATGCTTACTAGAAATAACAAAATATAAACAATGGATCGTGTCCAACTTCCAGCTGTCTTTGTAAATGCAACCAATGTAATAAAATATCTAACGTTGGAATTTTGTTACCTAAATATTTCACTCTTACCTAACCTAGGTTGATTATAATTGAAGGAGATCTTGCGTGCAACGGTCTTCATGTGGGGTAAATGGGTTTGTTTCGAAGCATATAACATCCAATGTGCCATTAAAATAAATACAAAATGGTAAGTGCCGTAAACCATCTTCCAATCATTAGTATTTATTCAAATCATGGAAAAGTTCAAATCCACAAAACTAGCAAATCCCGTAACATATTTGTACAGCTGGTAATCTTAAACTATAAAACAACTGCACCTATTAAACGGCGAATCCTCGCTTGTTGCCTCTGATGTTCCTGGCGTTCTCTAAATTAAATCGCCGAGCACACATGTCCGACAATAAATTTAACACTTTCTGTGTTTTCTTCCAGCCTTTTTAACATTTCACGATGGTTAGCGAGCATGCATTTGCCCGAGCAATTTGACTAAATTTATTAGCGTGTTTACCGAAATGGAATCCACGGAAAGAGTTGAATTACCTTCAATTCGAAATTAATGCTTTATTACGACAATAATTGTTCATAAAATACCTACGTTTAAAACCTGAGTTTCAATGGGATTCTCTTCTTGTATTCAAAGTAGCTTATTAGCGATCAGGTTATACAACAAGCAATTAGGTTACAGTTTTCGTAAAATTTACTGAGAAAACTTGGTTTATACATACAATAATGTCCGTATTTAGTGATATTATTTTTTGGCAATCCTTAATTTTTACACTGCACAGAGAATAGGAGATATGCAACAAACGGTAAAACGGGCAAAAGACTCACGCAATTACTGGAGCCTTTGGACATATACAAAATCATGGAGTTCAAAAAGAGCGGCAGTCTTTTTGAAACCAAATACAGAAAAAGCTGTCCGACAATGCGAGTGTTATTCGAAAATTATTATTTTTTTCGTATCTTGGCTGACTCGATCTCATAACTTAGTGACTTCTTTCTTTAGGAATTAGATGTCGTTGGGAATGCGAATTACGCAGCTCTGTAACACTGACTCTTGTTAATATACGCAGAGAGTTTTATGCTGGACTGAGCTACTGTTAGGCAGAAGGTGGAGGAATTTTTGAAAAACACATTAATTAATTTTTAGAATTTCCTTTTATTGACGTCGATTAATTAACTTTTCAGTTTTTAAGTTTTTCTATATTCGCTCATGTTTGGAATCTGATATTTTTAGACTGCGCTTCATTTAACTACGTATATTTATATAGCAACGTTAGTCGGACACAGCTTTTTCTTTTCATAAAAAATACAACATATATGAAAATCTAAATAACACAATGATATTTTGCATTCTTTCGATAAGTTTTGTTAAAATGGATTGTGGAATATTAATCCATTCATGATGCAGAATATTCCGTAAATGTTCTTGTGAAGTTGGGCACATTTTTCGGATCCTCCTGTTCAGTTCATCCCACAACAACTCTATAGAGTTCAAATCTGGGCTTTGTGGAGGCCATGTCATTACTTTCAGGGTGTGCTGTTGTTGCCCCAACGTAAGAAGGGTTTTCGAATGGCAATGCGTCCATGAAGGTCTTCTTGTTGAAGTCGACGTTTTACCGTACTCGCCGAAACTTGTTCTTCACGGCCGCGATTGACTTCGGCTGCTATTTGTGGCGCTATTAATTTTCTATTGCGTTTGCTTAATAATACAATTCTTAAATCTTCAGCTTTTGTTGTCTTCCTAGATTCTCCAGGACGAACACGATTTTCTATAGTTCCAGTTGTCCGATATCGCTTTATGATGTCATTTACTGTTGAACTGCTCATATTTATTTTTTCAGCAATTTGTCGGCCCGAATATCCTTCTTCAAACAGCGTAATAATGCGTGAAAGCCTACCAGTATAGTAGGCTTGCCATGTGCCATTTTGAAGTAAATTTTCTTAAAACTTTCGCGCAAAAACGACAGATGCACACCAACACACGTTTAACAGTAAAATGAAGCAAATTTATATCTTTACGCCTGTGATAAATAAACAAAAATGATACTGCGGTATATTTCCTAATTGTATTGTTCGTTAATAATCCCCAAACGACCCGATTCAAAAGATCGGTACTTCCCAGAAATTCTTGGAGTGATAGTAAAAGAGACTTTATTGTGGTTGTCGCAATATTTCTACTTTACATAATAATTTATGGCTTTAATCCCTTAGAAAAGAGTGTATGCTTAATATTTTTCTAATTTTATGTATTAATAATTGTATATTTGTAAATATTTCAGAGTTGAAATTTAATCATCGGGTTATTATTTTATTCTTACATTTACATTGAGTTTTCGCAATTATTGTTGTTTTACGACTAATGCAGGAAACCCTATGAAAACAGAAGACGAAAAAAAATTACATCCAATAATATTTAACCTATACTGATAATAAAATAATAATAATAATATTGCCTTTATTGTGCATACTCAAATAATGCAGATACACATAAAATAAAAAGAAAAATAAACGAAAAAAAATGGGCGAGGTCCATTGAAACGTACACACACACATGTACTGGTCTTATCCACACTAGCTTAAATTAACAACACATTAAAAAGGTAATTGCCCATAAACTAGCCATACATAACATATTCTGTGTGTGTAACGAGAAATGGAAAAATAATGAAGGACAAAGTCTACACCCTATAAACTTTGACATGCAAAATAAAAGCGAGACAGTTTAGTCTTAGTTTTAGTTTCTGTCTAAACTTGCGAACTACTTGCCTGTTTTATGATTTCCATTAAATTTTTATATTTGGTAAGTATGCAGCAAGAAAACGATCTATTCCAAAAATGAATTGAAGGCGAAATTAGTCCCCTTACCCACAAGGTTGTGCACATCGGTTTAATGGCGAATCTTATAAATATGGAAGCGCTTTCGAACTCAATACATCGTGTTATAAAGAAGTTCATCTGAAGCCTGAAGTTCTCTCCGATTAGACATCATCAAACAGCCCTTCTATTAATTTGTGGGAAATGTACTTTCCAATACCACGAATAAACCTATAATATATGTTTTGTTCCTTTTGTATGCAGTAGATAGTTAAATTTCGAACAATATGCAAAATTTGATAAAAAGAACGCTTCACGTTGATCGATATGGATACATTTTTTAAAGTTTTAGGTACGAAGAACGTATATATTTATTGATCTAATCTCTACAGCAAAATGCGTTATCGATCACCAAGTCCAAACTTCTGCCTTTAATTTTGATTAAAATCGCTCCGCCTTTACAGGCTCTCTTATTACCAAAGATCAACACCTGCGACTTTGATGGATTTAAATGCAATGAGTGTGCCTCAGAGACATTGCATAAAGCTGTGACATCGGGATTGATATGAGTAAGAGTAGTGCTCCAACACGAACGTTAGAACGAACAATACAGCTGAGCATCTTCTGCGTACAAATGAGCATTCATAAAAGTCAAATTTTGTAATCTGTGAGTTAGTCAAAATTTCTACTTGTGATACTTATCGGTATCGTATTTAATTATCCAATAGTGTTTAAAGAATGTAGTAAATAATATAGTTCTACAATATCATATAACAATACCGTCTCCATTTTGCAAAATGTTCACATTTTATGTTTTATTGGTATTAGTATCAATGGGCTATGGCATAAATGTTTTTAGTCACTCTACGACCTTGATAGATCTATTGTAACAAAATATAGTGTTAGAATAGGTGAAGGCTCTTAATAAACCTTAATACTACTCTAGGATCTCCATTCTTTAGTTCACTAGATGACAGAAATGGTTTACTGAAATCTTGCTAAACGACAGCACAGTCTTTGCCGCTTTAAGCAATTTCTGTCCTGGAACATTTTCCCAGTCTTTTGATTGTCCTCCCAACATTTTATGTTTAGAGCCAATGTTGGTGCAATGTTTGTGTTCTATTTGTGTTTGTTACATTATGTTGCCACGGGTAAATGGCAACATGCTCATCATATGGCCATTTCAACAAGATAATAATCTTAAGCCCCGTCTTAAGTACGTTAAACAACGGCAACACAGAGAATTTAGTATGGCTTTTAGCTGGCCGGCGCAATCCATCTATCTAAACTTTTGGAAGTGTACACCAAATATTAATTGTATGGCAAATAATACAAGTCAGAATTACGCAATAGTCCCTGAAAAAGAGTTTTAATTAATCCAATGCTTCGCGCTGTAAAATAGTAATTCAAAAGAAAGGAAACCACTAAATAATAACATGAGTTGTTTTGTCCATCTCAAAATCATATTGTGTCGTTTTTTTAATTGATTTTAGTTTTGATACAATAGATTGCTTCACTGCCTAAAGCAATAAACTGCGTGCGTAAATAGTCTAAATCACTAATATAATACTGAACAATTACATATTACCAAAATTCGATCCCTTACACTAACACATTTGATTTTAACAGCGAAAACAGTGCTTTACCACAGTGGGTTCCACGTTGAGTTCGAGGTATTGGATCTTCTGGAGTGTAGTCTTCTTTTATTAGTCTATATCAATTTGAATATAACCATGCCTTTTTAGAACTAGGAGTGTTACCACGTCAAGTGGTAAGCTTTATTTCTATTATAAAACGTTTGGTTTGTTTACCTCTCAATTTCAGTTCATTGTTTTTCTTGTAATTTATCACTTCCTAGACACTGGAAGTGTCTGTGGCTGCACCTATTTTTAAGTGAATCAGCTAATTACTACCACATGAAAAAGAACCAAAGCGAAAGCTATGAAAACAGGTGACATTTACAAAAACCATGAATGTGTGAATTGTGTATTTACTTCGAAAAGGAGAGGATAACGAGAATCAGACAGCTGCAGTTACGAAACACATAATATGGGCGCAACCTCCCCTTGCAAATTAAAAACTATATTTAACGCAACAATTCAGACTTCAAAGTCAATGAGATGCCAAAACTTGTCGAAAAGAGACATGGAATTGTTATATTAACCATGGAATAAAAGATATAAATTTTATTTCGTTATTACATTTCCTGCAATTTATTTGTTTTAGAAGAAGAAAATATGTGGCGGCTCGATGAGTTACAAGATGATCCGAAGGAATTTATCAACATGGTCCTCAAACGCAATATGCCTCATTAATTCCTGCATTAAACATTGATACGCACTTCTCATAATTTTTACTGTCAATGACAGCTAGCACCAACCTACTCTCGCAAATAATTCTTCCATTGGAAACCTGACAACATAAGAACAAAGCCTTTCTCAATCCGCAACAAGCTATTTTTAAGAAACGTTAGTCCTAAGAATTATTGTTATTATTGTATTAACGGAATTCAAGGGCAATTAAGTGCACATGGAAGCACTATAATTATTATTGACGGAAACTGGATCTATTTTGTTATAATTGAGTAGGTAAATGAAATCCAAACAGAATTAGTAAAAAACCAATCTGATACTTCCTATAGAAGTATGCTCGTTTTATATCTTTAATTCTCCGAGGCTTTTCTTGAGTCGAAAAAGAACTGAGTTTTTCTTTTCTAACACATTACTTTCGACAACAATCAAGATTTTTTTTATAAGGCCACTGAAAGAAATCTTCAGTAAATTTGAAATATTATTTGGGTATATCTTCAATAATTTGCGTGTAAATTTCATAAAAAAGTTAAAATTCTGAAACCATAAGAAACTCCCACCATAGAAAATACTGTAATTATTTTGTCACGCTATAAAAACCTACACTTGGGATAGAAATTGTTTTATATTCTTTATTATCCAACATGCGTTATGAAAATTGTATAAGATATTTAACAGTGACAGCAAAAATATGATAATATTTCATCCACGTCTTCGTAAATGTCGCGTCTAGTACTTTCAACAAGCTGCCAATCTGATTTTTCGGGGTAATTTCGCAAAAATAAAACACGTTCGCAATAAATTTCACCGGCGTTTCACATTTCGATTCGTGATTTAAATAATTCCCAGCTGAAGACCGGGCGGCATTGCCGTTAATGCTTTTCAGGCGTGAGAAATCCCATCAATGTATAACATTGCTCCTTTTGTAGTGTTTTCTGTAAAAAATATCTCGCCGGTTAATGCTTCGGAATACAAATGATATTGTGGCGAAGATTTTGATTTGAATTTATTAAACAGGTCTTGCGTTTCAATACCCAGAAGAGTAAACTGCTGACAATAGTAAGGGCGATCCTCTTAAAATTTTAAACGCGCTAATATTTATAAAAATTATATTTTTTCGAACGCATGGAAGATTAAGCTAGTAAAAACGAAGTATAGGAGCAAACATTTCGTATGTAGGATATAATAAACCTCTACGAATGCGAGCCTTGTTTATATTGCCGATACTACCTTGTCACTTGTCAGTCACAAAGTTTACTTTTGTTTCATCGTACAAGAATTACTGTTTCGCTTTGGTGGTATTCTGAGTACAACGAGGCTCTCCTTTTTCAGAGAAAGTCGCCTTAAGTGTACGGGTGGTAACACAACATAATAGGCTGGTATTATAGATAGGAGATAAGTTAGTTGTTAGTTGAAGACATTAATGAAATGGCTAATGCGTAATCATAAGTTGTAATAGAATATTATTGTGTGTGTGTTTGAATTCGAATTTTGTCCAATACGAAGCAAATTGTACTCCTGAGTGATGAATGGAAAGTCTGGGTTGGACACCAAACACCTGCATAATATATAAAATAAAAGAACAATTCTTGCATGCCGTGTCAGAAAATTACAAATCAAATATGTTAGAAGAAACAATTCCCGAATTATTCTCTCACATTAAACGATTAAATGCGTCCCAGCCTTTTACGGAACTGTTTGCGAAGCTGCTAAACAGTTAAGCAGCCAACCAGCGTCATATGTAAGTCATTGTTTCGTTGGCGCTTTTCGATTATTAATAACAGTATATCATAATCACTTTTTAATACATCCATTTATAATTTATTTTTGTATCGTTTAGGGGTAAACTACTTGTAACTGGTCCAATATACAAAACTTGTCAGTTCCTTAGTGTCATATCCAATTTTTAAAACTATTTTTAGTTCTCATTCACAAAAAAATTAAGGAGCATGAGCTTTATTAATTAATAAGATGGCAACAGTAAATGTAAAAGATTATAGTTATTATGTTAAGTTTTCGAGGTACCCCGAAATTGGGTGTTCATATACGAAAGTACTGAAGTTTCAGGTTGCCGGTGTTCCCTTGTAAGCGATTATAAACTGAAATTGTATGCAAGTAATGAGGAAGTGAACTAGCCGAACTGAAGTTGAAGTGATTATATGTTAGAAAACGGAACGTATTTTATTTTACGTAGCCACAACATACAATTAGCCAACAAAGTAAATAATTACGATTTCAATTTGTTCAGTATTTTAGCTATTGCATCGAAACTGAATATTTGTAAGAGAAACACTATTCAGCTCATCACATCTAATTAATAGAGCAAAAGGGATAACGACTCTTGTATTTGTAATAATGTGAGAAATGTTCATGAAGCACAAAAAAAAGATCCATAACGCGTCGCGAACGGTGTTGGTTATCCAAACTTCGAAACAAACGATTGTGAATCGCTTTAATTATCCGCAACGCAACATTAAACCACTATCCACAACGGTTTGGATCATGGAAAATTTATTTATTTAAAGAAATTCAAGAGTTTTGCGTGTTTTATTAAAAAAAAAAAACCAAGGATGGGAGAAATATTCATAGTTTATGCTATAATCACGTTACCTATCTAAGAAATTAATGAAGTAAAACTATTTAAAGACTCATCATCTCAAAAATATGAAAAATTAAAACGATTCGGCATCATTGCTATTGGAGGAATTTGGCTTTATCTCATTTCTCATTGTTGTTCGTCAAAACTTATATAACTATACCGGATGTTGACAGAGGCAATGAAAGTGACATGTATAAGTTTGGTACCAAAGTCAGGGAGCTACAACACAATATGTTATTAAATTTGAGATGTTTTAGCCCTCACATCAATGGTCCAAACAATATAAATTATCGCCATAATTATGTTTCTTGGCTCTGAACATTGATACCAATAAATAATAAATTCCCGATCTCCACAGATCGTGATAAACTTTTCAAGTTTTTCGCTCTATGAGCTACTTTGATGTTTTTAAACAATTTTCCTCTTAAAACATACAATTCACATGAGTATAATGACCGGTTAATTATTTCTTGTCAACTCGCGAACTACCCTATATCATACATCTTAATTTGCGTTACTGCAACCTACAATCAAAGGTGCAAATACAAGATAACAGGATATATCGCACGCACGCACCTGTCTAGTATTATTTTTGCCATTTGACGAAACACGACAAATATTTGAGCGTGGATAAAGTAGGTATGCACATACACAAATGTACCCTTCTGCATATGTACAAATGCAAACTTCAAACGTATACGCAGACATATTATTATTGTATGAGAAATATCTCGTGCAGACGTTTTAGAACCAGTTGTTTTCTTTAGAAATTACTCTTGTCGCGAAGCTTTAATTTTCGTTTATAAGAAATAAGCTCAATTTACTCGACTGACACTAGTTATTTTCCGGACGGTTGCATTTATAATAACACAGGTTTATGTGTTTTTCTTGAACGACGTTCAAGTTAAAATTATAAGTTTGGCATAACGTTGTATGCTCGAACGACATGTCCTTTTGATAAACGAGACAGACTATATAGGACGCATTTAAATTTTGTTGTTTTAATGTATTGTTTTTTGTTTATTTTCGTACGTGA
This sequence comes from Oryctes borbonicus, assembly GCA_902654985.2. NCBI lineage: Eukaryota > Metazoa > Arthropoda > Insecta > Coleoptera > Scarabaeidae > Oryctes > Oryctes borbonicus. The sequence continues at coordinate 3,458,859 of LR736867.1, read as the reverse complement.
GTATTTATACCTTCCGAAATATTTAATCACATATTGTGGATTTTTTCAATTAATGCGATCCGTTTTAAAGCTCATACTTACAAATGGTTTTGCATGAGTTCAAACCAATTCTCGAAACATTTTTGACAGCTTCTTGAGGCGATAAAGTTCGCTGTGTACGCTTTGACGTTGATTAAGATTCGGGAAAAAGGTCGTTAGACTATAAGTTAAGTGAATACGGGAAGTGAAACATTAATCCGATGTTCTTCTGCTTCAAATAATCAATTGTTTGACGGACTGTTTGAGAGTTGGCATTGTCGTGATGAAGGATACTGCAACATTGTCGAGTGTTTATTGTATGCCATTTAGCATTAACTGTTCTTCGATCTTCCAAAGCAAGGCTTACGGCATATTTAGTACAACGAAAAAGAACAAGCGACTATTTTCTAGGCAGTGCTCCGTGAACGAACAACTTTTGTTGGTTTCGGTTCATCTGGAATCATTCAAACAATTGATTGTTGCTTGTTTTCAGGCTCATACGAATCTATTCAAGTTTCGTCATCTGTTACCATGTTGTATACGGAGATTTTGAGCATTTCCTTGGATTATATTATGAGGAATCCACTGGGAACATTTCTTTTCCACATTTAAATGTTCGTGCATAATCGATTATACTGCAGTCTTCAATGTGTCTATCTCACATGTTTTTTGAAGTAACAACCGATTTCGGCCGACCTTTACGAAATTTATAGCTGACGGAATCACGACCACGACGAAATTTGGCAATCGGTTAAAAATAGCCTTTTCTGATAATGCTTCATTATCAAAAGTTGAACGAAACTGCTCGAGGCGTTATTGTTGTGTAACATTTTTGCTAAAGTCGTAAAAATTATCTAACTATCTAAAACTATCTAACCTTCACATGAAATTTTCTTTTTTTCACAAAATTGCTTTTTCTTTAAACGCTCATTGTGTACAAATTACTCAGCCGATTTCCGTGCTGTCGCTGTCGCGTAATCAAAAACAGACCTTATAAATAGAAATTATTCGGGGGCACGTCTTGTACAACATAAGATTATATTCAGGGTGTTCCGAGTGTTCTGTAGATAGAATGCTCCATATTGATATATTCTATTAATGAACAATCGATGAAATGATAATCACAAGTCGTTGTCTTTATTTGCGATAATTCTTACAAAAACGTTTTAAAATTATTTACAGTAAGTGTGTTGTTTGTTTTAAAATCCTTTTTGAAATACTTGTTTTCTCCCCTTTTACGTGCCAATCCAACGACTTAATACTTCTTATAATTAGATCAACGACGATCATTTCTAATGTTATGGATTGACATTGTAATTTAGACTCCCGGATTATGTTGTGTGAATTTTGTGCGTTTTTACAAAAAAATAAAGACATAGATTTTCTTAAAATAATTATCCCCCACAAAGTAATGTTAATGGAGTTTTTTAAAATAAAATATAAATTACCAATTGCCAGAATTCGAATAGTAACCAAATTATTTGGAATTTTGCAAATGTTTAATCAAGTTCCGATATTTTATGAACATTGAATTAAATAATAAAAATTAACTACACAACTATTCACTACAATATCTTACTCCATCTTCGTCCGGTTCTTTTCAATTCATGTTACCTTTTTTGAATAATCTCTATTTAGTTTTTGAGATAATTGAGATAACTCTGAGATAACTACCGACATAATAGAATGTCCATTCAATTTTAGTCCGCTGATTGTGAGTATATCTGAGTTATTAGCAATATATCGAATTTTTTTTTGTCAGCTAGATATTTTATATTATTTCATTTTTTTAATGAAATATCTTTTTCCCGAATTTGATGGATAAGCTATTCTAGAAATGATTGAATTCACATTTCCCTATACCTAAAATGCATTCTCTTTTAATAATAATAATAATAATTTTCATCCTGAGATCATGCACTGTTATAGGATAAGACATATTTACAAAGAACAAGATAACAAAGGAATAATAATGTAATAATATAGAGTCGCTGATTATCACAACTCGCCAATTCTTCAAAGTGAACGAACTAACATTTAAGAGAATTTATTTTATTATCCGCATAAATAGGTGTTTTTTCGTAGATGGAAGTTATATTTTCGCAAGTATGATTAAGTCTTCATTACGAGTAGGATACTCATGAGTCTGTGAACTTTAACAGTAATAGAATTATTAAGTAACTATTTTTACAATGATACACATACAAAACAGTTATAATCATACTATTAAAGGATTTATAAAGAAATATATTAGTAACTATTAGAAGGCTTTAGATCAGAAATTATTGTAAGCGCGTTTTTGTAAAACGAGATTCTTACTCACATCGGCAGTTCTTGCCTCGTCACACTATTGTAAACATTAAACATGTTAAAGAAAATAAATATGAAATCATTTCATCAGCCTAATGGTTTTAATAATTATAAAAAGCAGATTAAATACTAATTTTTGGAAAGCAGACGTTTTGTAATTTTCTAGCAAAGAATTTCCTGATACAGTACAAAAAGTTGTATGCAAGCTCCCAGTAACGAAAACAAATTTCATTATTTTTGGAAAACCAATTCTTAACAGGGTAAAGTGGGGGTGGACAATTTTGCATGAGAAAATTCCGAAATGCGATAGTATTTCTTTGTTTCTAATCAAAAGCCTATTTCAGTTTTCTTAATTAAAAAATTTCGAGACTTCCCCTATTTTACACCTTTAAGGGTTAAATTTCCAAAAATGATTGCATGTCTGGAAAAGGAACCTACAGTCCAAATTTCGTGTTTGTCATTTCAATAGTTACGGCTCTGCGTTGATGAGTCAGAGAATCAGGGCTCCTTTCTTTATAGGTGGAACCGAACATTTTGTTTGTGTGAGTCCTCCACAATACACACCTCCACAATAGTGAAGAAAATTATATTGTGAAGAAGATAAATATTGTATTAAATTTAAATAGAAAATAATATTTGTTTTTGGAATTACATATTTAATGAGAAACCTTCATGTCTGCCTCCTTTTTTATATCTTTCTAGAGCCTCTACTGAAGAGTTCCCTTTTTTCATGTTTGTCAATTTAGACGTTTGCGAACTGTACAGTGTATAATTTACGACACTTACTTTCTTTTCCAATTTCAAAATTCATTGAAAAAATCACCAGTTTCCTACACTAAATTCTTAAAAAAAGCACGTGTGGTTGTAATCATTAATATAAAACAGTGTCTAGAATTAGAATTACTGTATAAAAAAATAATTCTATGAGTCGGTGGTCCAATGGTATGAAGGTCTGTGCGTGACTATACAGTTAGGTCCTGTGCATTCGAGTGCCACTAGGGTCAGATTTTCCTAGTGGGTCTCTGATACAATCCCAAGCAGCCGTAAAAAGGAATACATATGTAGTGTGATCTACTTGAAATGGAAACACCCCTGTAGAATCTATACTTTTACACTAGTGTGAGACCAATTTTTTTCGAGTACATAGCGAATCATCAGGTCTAGTTCCACACCAAATTTCCAAAAGACATACTATTATTTAATAAAATTTTGCTATTTTTGATCTCGAAAAGTAATCATACTATGTCTTGAAAATTTAAATGAACCTCTGAAATTTTGTGTGGAAGTAGACTTTTTGTTCAATTATATATTTAAATGGTTTAATTTCAATGTAAAATATAGGCTTTGCGAGAGGCTCCCATTTGAAATGGGTCTCACAACAGAGAATATAACAGAACAGAAAATATGAATGCCACTTGGATCCAGTGCCTACATATAATGTGTTTTTTACAATTAATAAATATACGTGCTGGCAGATTCCCTACTTCACCTTTTTATATAATTTTCTGCTTCTTGTTCCAATGATTTTAAATTTATTATTTACGAGCCGTATCTAAATTATTCAAACTTATGAAGCGCACTTTTGTGCTTCATTTATCGATTCTTATTAAAAGTCACGAGATGGTCTTAAGCGGTCTGCGTTCTTCCCTCTATTCTAATACTTGTAGGTTTGTTTTGATATAGTTATATATTTAGATCAAAATGTTACGAGCTAACAATATTTCGAAGTCTTCAGTTACTTCTACGTACCTATTTGAAACGCAATGCATTTAACAAATTTTCTACTTTAATGGTTTTATTCAGATACATTTATATGCCACTTGAAGTCGAGTAACTTGATTGACAATGTCATTGTACTTAATCTGACGGTTTGGAAATATCAAGTTAATGTCTCCCTCAGTTTGCAGCTGAAATGGAGCCTCGCATTCTACATCATTATTCCCCTAAGTGCATTTAGTTTTCGTAGGGTGCAAAATAAAAAGTCACTTCATTGTTCGTGCTCCATATAATACGGTCGAATTGTTTTCGTAAACGTTATCTTTCTTGGTAAATTATATTTTCGATCAATAGCACAATTTCTTGCGAGCAGTATGATTAGCATTTTAAATGAAAAACAACACCAGATTTTTAAGGAAACATTCAAATATTACATTCATTGCAAACATTTTAAACAAGAATCCTTTATTAGAAACGCGTTTTAATATTCTATACGCTATTTGATGTGTAGTTTGTATGTTCATAGATTTCGATCAAATATGGTTGCAAATTTTCTTTATAAATGGGAAAAAAGAGCTATCACAATGTGTTGGGTACGAAACGTGTTTAATTAAATCCGTGTCTATTAATGAGTTTAGGAAAACTTCTAACTGACCATTCTACTATATTCATATGTAAATGCGTGTTTCATTAAAGTATAACATAATTTCATGTAATTCAATAAACGGAGGCAAATTTAGTTTAACGTGTTTAGAATAAACTTGTTTATCCGTTTACAAATAAATAGATACACTGCACATATTTCCTATTAATTCCTAATTAATACAGCAAAACTTAAGTATTTTCAAATTAAACTAATAAATTCAATTTTATTTAAATTACTTTTAGGCACAGGAAAATACATATTACGTTAAACAAATCACATTGTTTATATTCCATTTCCTTAACAAGTTGTACCTATATAAAAGGGAAGAAAAATTCTGAAAGCCTAATCTAAAATTTTGATTTATTTTTTTTCAGAAAGTACCTATTTTAACATTTTAAAATTTATCCCATGAATAGTTAGTACCGTTGTAAATGCCAGGGAAAAATATAATTTTGGGATGATAATGGCTTTATTGTTAAAAAAATTGGGGACTGCTCCATTTCCATTTATTCAAGTCTGCATTCATGTTAATCAATACAATAATGATAATATTGAGATTTTCGTGAAAGTAAACATAAACACTAACATAAATAGAGGTCCAACCTATAAGTCCAAAATAAAACTTATTGTTAAGTAATAGAATTTGTTTATCATTCTACGTTTAAAAACGCTTGATTCGTTTGGCATACATCACCTTCAAGTATAACATACGTTCTTGCAGTGCGACTTATAGGATTCAGTTTCATCAGAACATCCATTACTGATACTCACAAAATATCAACGTTTCTTGACACTGTTCAATTTTTGTTTTCATCCTTGAGATATATAGCTAAAGGATGGATTATGACTTGCTAGCTTATGCAGTGGTAGCTCTATTCATCATTTGTTGTAATTTTCAGAAAAATCATAAGTGACAACGAATTCTGATTCTTTCAGCTTTTTTTATGTAGTCTAAGGAAGATCCCTGCTGCTTGATGCTGAACCAAAGAGCACAACATGCAATAAATTCTTCTGAATCTTTGTCTAAAATCTGTAGATTATACCAGTCAACCACACCCATTGGCAGAATTGTATCTTTTCAATTGAATTTTCAGCAAAGGAATCTTCCAAAATTCCACCTGGACAGTAAGCACATTTCCTCGTGTTGCAATCAATGGGCTACAAAGCACTTTTGCGAGGCACTGCTTATAATTCTGAATTTTACCATTTGTTACAGTAATTTAGTATTTTCTACCATTAGTTTTAAGTTTTGGTGAGTTTAAATCGGTTTGAACTTTTTACAACCAGTTCAAGCAGGTGGGTATCTCTGACATAGAAGAATATTGTTGTACATTGATATTGAATTTATATTGAATTATATTTATATTATTATTTTATTGTTTATTTATTATAATTATTATGAATTATTGTAATTATTATAATTATTAATTAAGAATAATTATAATATTAAAAATATCAATCATAACAATTAGACGAGCCTCTACAGTAACTCTAAATATTGCCGTTCCCTGTCTTCGACCCCAGTTATGCGAACTTTATAGCTTGTAATTCAGAAACGAGTACACTTATCTCAGTAAAATTTCATACCTTTCCAAATCTGTACCAATCGAATACCTGTGCCAAATTTCAAGAAAATCTGAGATGGTGAGGTTTACACTCTATGTTGAATTGACGAGGAATGACCGCGTCTTTTTTAAGTATTCATAGTAATCAGCATAAAAGATATTCTAAGTTCTTATACAACGTAGCAAGTAAAAATACCAATATAAAAATAAATAACTTCTTGAACAAAGGAAATTCAATTTTTTGCAAATTCCAACCTCATATATTTACATCAACTAATTGTAAGTAAGGTTGCTTTCAGTAAGGTTACATTGTACTCTTTATGGCTATGTATTTTTGAATACTGTAGGTTAATTAAATAATCAAAACAAATATCTTGAATGAAGAATGTAAGACAGAATTTCGATGAAATTTTGTATATTTTAATTCACAACCGAACAATTGTAGTTTTTCAATTTGTTGTCAACACACGCACTAGGTATGCCAAATTTCAATATACCACAGAAACAAATTGTACACAGATAAAAATCTTTCGGAGTAAAAGGGATGATGTTTCCGCAAAATAATGTAAATATATCCCGCAGTTTATAAAAATCGTCACTTATTTTATATTAAAGCAACGCCGTTGTGATGAAAAGTAACTACCTGGCAAGTAGTTACTTTTTTTAGTATTTCAAACGGTGAAAAGTTTCATTTTCATTTATCCCTAAACAGTCAGTAATCATTAACATTATATATCCGCTAGAAATTCATCTTAAATATTCTAAAATAACGCCATTTAGTTGTTCATTGTAATATCGTTATACACTCGACGGCATTTTTCTGGGCAGAACTGTGCAGTAAGGATTTAATGATAGAGGGAGGGTGTAGGAATATAGTTCATAACGAGTACTGTTGTATGTGAGAGTAGAATATCAAAATAGGAAGAAATAGGTTAAGATAGCTCTGCCGTCTGCTTTTTATTGTTCTAAAACTGTTCAAAATAAGAATGAAAACTTGAATGCATTCATATAGTAAACAACATTCGTCTACGGTAGCCGGTATCCTCCTTCATGGGCTCCAACTATGTGCAGATTAATTATGACAAAAATAATAGACTTCTGATACAATCGATCAATGTTCTTTTCTTTGTGATCAAAACATTTCTAAAAATAATATTTTACAGTTTTTCTACTGCAGCAGGAACATCTTACCACCAAATAGGAGAATTCTAGTCCGCAGGGGAAATAATAACACCGAAATAGAGACATTTTTCACTTCTGGGAAAAATTCTTGCATTGGTATCAAAATTTTTTTCACTGAACTTAACATTGAAACGAAGAAATTCCTCACCGTTGGAGTAAGTATTCCAACTTCAAAACGGCGAATTTTTTCCCTTCGGTAAAAACATCGAATGGAGAACTTTCTTACCGCGGGGAGAAATTCTCAGCACCGAAACGAAGAACATATGTAATACAGAAAGTTTTTGTTTCTATTCGACTGCGGTTACCACGCGACGGTGTTGAAGTAACTTAGAATTTGAACTTATATTATATTTAAATCCAAAAATAAATAAATAAATAAAATAAATATAATATAATATTCTACAGCTGTATTAATTTATTTAATCAAATTAATTGACAATTATTATTCGAGTAGTTTCGATTAAAAGATTATGGCAACATAGACGATTCAAATTTAACGACACTAATCTAACATAATTTAGATCAAGCTGTATGACTTTTTTCCTGTTTAAAGTTTAAATAGCTATTCATATCACTTGATTGGCGAAATTGTGAAAATTAAATCAATATGATGCTTTAGCTTTAATCGGTCACTTATTTCTAAAGTATTGTACGCTGCCAAGGAACTAGATTTGTAATAACTATTTACAAGGACTTCCGGCTAGAGCATAGTCCGCTTGCGTCGCCATGTTAAGATTAGTAATATAGCAAAGCTAATAAGTAAATTAATGTTTTGGTATTTACCGGGCACTGGGCGTTTAACTATTTTGTCACTAGTCCATTATTATTGTCGAGAAGAAAATAACTTGCACACATCCTGCGACAGAATTGTCGTAAATTTATTTGATTGTAAAATATGCACACAAAATTCTTGCAGTTTGATATCATTTTTTCAGTGTTGTACGGTACTGTCTTCATTGAAATTCGCATTAAGTACAAACGTTTCAATAAGCTGACAATTTTCTTCATTACACGAAGCATTTAGGAAATATTGCATGCAATCAACTTAAATTATTAGAACCACTAAAAGCTAACATATTATGTACGTATACAAAACATGGAAGCAAAAAAGTTAACAGGGATTTCTATTTAAATAATTATAACCTTTAAAAAATATTTGAATACAGCAGAGATCTGTGTTCCTCCTGGATTCATAAAGTTTTACAGAAAAAGACATTATGCAAAGGAAAACTTTACCATCTCTTTGACTTCTTCTCGACAAGTCTTGCGCCAAGTCCATGTCTAAACTCCCATCAGAATCGGTGTCTCTAGTACTTTGATGATTCTGTTGATGGTATTGGCTCTGCATATCCCAAGGATTATTAACTTTCCTTCTTGGGCCATCATCCCCAATTAAAGCTTCGATAGAAAATGGTTTTGGAACAGGTTTTATTAAGTTTTCTGTCGATGTCATAGGTCGAACGAGAGCCTCGCTTGTCGGGACATCCATTTTATTTTGATGATGCAGTTATTTTTTATAAATGGTTCATATTATTAAAGACACGTTTACACTGTCGTTCGGATTTTATATCACTATATGCGCTGATATAATAAGATAATTTTTATCGCTGTACGATCACGGCTTTAAATTAATAAAATTAATATGATTTTAAAAACAATCCGTGTGGTCCATGAGTAACCGCACTAAGAAAAAGACAATCTTAAACTGACGTTCGTGTAGCTCGGTAACGTTTTCAAATGAATGTGGTAAAGGCGGAGCGTGGAGGAAGTGTACGCCTCTACATATCTGTTGGTTCAGATTCTACCAATCGTTGCAGACCAATCATTGTTAGAGCCGACTAGCAAAATTAATTACGGTTGAATAAATGGGGATTGTTTTATGACGGTGGATTCAATGGTTTCGAAAATCTGCGCGACTAATTTATTTTTTAACATGGGTGTCAGAGGTAACATTGTATAAAAATTTCGTTATATTCATAAGCCGTGTTATTTTGTCGGGTACAGAATTCTTTATTAAATTGCAGTTCAGAATTTATTAGTAATTATGAATATATTCAAACTGCAGACAAATATGTAGTATTTATTTATCAAATTTATCTGCTAATTTTATGATATTCGACAAATTAATTTCATAGGTTTTAATTTGATAATTTTTTTGTTCGGTATAATAGAAAAATTAGCAAAAGATTTCTGTGAATTTACCTAATTTTCTTTAATCACTGTTACTTTGCTGCTTTGGTAATTTTATAAAATACATACTTAATTGATTTTTAAGCATATGGAAGCAGTAAAAAATACCATCGTATAGGTTTTGTGTAGTGTATAGATAAAATATTTAGTGTAGAATCAAATGCACTTGTTAGTGTTAAATACAATTAAATAAAGCGATATACTAAAAGGAAGTAAATTCTAGAATATTTGCGTAAGAAAAATTCAGTTTTTACCCAGAAAAAATAACCGTTGAATTTTTGTAATAAAAAACAATTTATACTCCCGTTTATTTAATCTAAGAAAATATATTGAATTTAAGAAAAAGGATTGGTATCACATGTTTTACTATTTATTTTGTTATATTTTTCTCGATGTAGTGTTAAATAACACCATAGTGGGAGGGTGGTAGATAGTTCCTTACAAAATTATATTCAAGTATGTTCAGTTTCCTCATCACACGTTACAAGTTTCATTTTTTAAACGGAACACCCAGCATATTATTACCCCTCTTCAATTTATACCGATTTTAATCAATATTCCCTACACTCTACACCTATATTAGTTATTGGAGAACTTGAGATTTTTGCGAAGCATTATAGACTAGTGCGGCGATTCGACTAATGACGGAACATCAGCAACCCGAGAAATCTGAATTCCGATGAAATTCTAAAGTTGAAAGAGTGTGTTGGTAGAAGAGCAACACAGTTTTTTTAGCGGTTGAAACGTCCGATTGCGATGTATAACTCCAAAAATTTGCTCGAGCTTTATATTTTTGAAAATATCTCGAAAACTATAACAGATATAATTTTTTTTTAGAATATAATTTGAAATGTATTACCTTGTCTCAAAGATGATGTAAATTATTTCTGGATAAAATATCCGTTTGAAATGGAAGCATCCTTGTAAAACCGTATCAATTTTCAAGGGATACTATGATTATTTTTCCAGTCCGGCAATTGCAAAAAAACTAAAAATTGTGTAAAGAAATGTATTCTTTTTTTATTTACTTCAACAATCTAGTTTGCAACCACTTAATTATTAATTATGGTGAAGAGTGAAAAAACACTCGAAGAAATTATTTCAAATGAAGAAAATTAATTAATTAATTAATAGATAATTTATAAACTATTAATATCGATGGTAGAGCCTACTTTAGATTTCACTTAAATTAAGTGTATTTTTTGGGTGAAATAATAATTACTATTAATAATTGAAATATTTTTTAATGCCTTAAATAAAAATAGAACGAAATTATTTTAAAAAAGGCGATATAGTTGTAGATATTTCCTATTATTAAATTTGATTATAGTTAGATTTAAAAAAATGGGTATTTGCAATTTTATATTATTTAACAATTTGTTTTGTTAATTTTTACCTTGTTTTTGTTTTTTTTTTTTGTTTTTGTAAATATCGATCTATCTTTGTTGTAAGAAGTGGATTTATGAAATATGTAATGCATGATAAGGTTTGAAAAATGATTTTCTAACTTTTTTTATGAATAAACATATTTGACTAAAACAATTTTAGAACTTTCCGAATTCAGTGGTATAGTCACATTTTTACTAAACAGTCGCTAGTAAAATTTTATATTTTCAGAACACAAAAAGTAATAGTCATAGTATGTCTTGAAAATTTAAATAAATTTTTGAAATTTTGTGTAGATCCACTATGTATTAAAAAACTAGATTCATTTTAGTGGAAAATATAAATTCTACAGGGGGGCTTTCAAGTGGGTTACACCGCATAAGGGGAACTCGGTACCCCGTGCTATTTTTATGATAATTTCTTTTTTTTTATTTGTTGGAAATAACGTTGCTTCTATGTAGAAAACGGTACATATCAAATTTAGATAAGCAAACATTAAAGATATTAACAAAAAATAATAAAGTTTTACTATTCACACCTGCTGTACTTTGGCAATAAAGCATTCTATATCACATAGTTACACAATTTTATCTGCCATTTTCGCAGACACGCTCTTATTCGCTATTATTTTTGGGAACAGCATACAACGAGGGAACGGGTACCCCGTACCCTCTCTTTTTATTATATATATATCTTTTTTATTTGGCAAAACTAAAGTGACTTTTACGTAGAAAACAATGCTGTATAAGAAATTTAGACAGTTAATAATAACAGCAGCAATAATAATTAAGTAATAAAAGCAAATGAACTCCCCTTCTTCCTAACGAGAGTAGGCAATCGTTTCTATCATATTGCATCGTATCTTTTGCAAAATAAATTTTCAGACGATTTTCAAAGAATTTCGGTTCTTAATTCACGTATCCACTCATATACCACGAGTATTTGAAGACGTCAAAATATCTTGGTAAAGAGTTTTCTTTACACAATTACTTTGTGGGTAAACAATTGCAGCTTAATAATGCTACCTCTCTGATAGAAATCAATGTCATATTCATAAGAAACACTGTATCAGAAAAATTCCTTAACCGAGTTTTCAGGGTCTAAACCAAACACATCTGGAGCTTGTATTATTGCCGTTGTTTTTAGGTATATTTAAAATGTTCTTACAGTTCTATCTTCTGGCACCAATTTCTGAAGTTTGGTAACACACTCCCCATTCTAAGAATCAATCAAGAGAATACTGCTTGGCCCGTTATTTGGAGATTATTGGCCAGATTTTGAAATGATTTGAAGCGAACTTTCCAGAAGTCGTAGAAGAAACGGGTTTAAACCACAATTACGCAACCCAATGACCAGACCTATTTGTAAGTTCCAATACCAAAAATAATGGTGGAAGTAAGTGCCCATCTGCAAAGTGGCTGGTAAAAAGGTGTAACTATGTGTTGTAGAATGCAAAAATTGCATAACACTTTCAACGGATTTTTAACCCTTTATACTGTTCAAGTACGGCCGGATGACCAGTAAGCTTTATTTTTTAATATTGTTAACGTTTGACTGCTTGAATTGCTTAGTACAGCTTCGTTTTCTCCGTAATCACTGTACCATGAAATAGATTCAACCGCTAAAAAATTGTACTACAAGGTACTCTTTCAGTCTCTATAGAGTTTCATCGAAATCTGCATTTTCAGGTTGTCGATGTTCCTTTGTGAGTAACTCGGGATTTTCGGCAATGCACCGCCATTTTTTTATATCAAGATGTTTGTTTTTCTAGAGATATTCATTAAAAATAAGCTGTAAAATTTAGCTTCGCATACAATTTCAATACATCTGTTCGAAGTGTAGAAGCATGATTTTCCATTCCGAAGTAATAGTTTGTGTAATTTTCACGTTACGTTTACTGCCGAAGTAGATCTATTCGTTTTACATTTAAATCTAATCAACATTTGTCTACTTATTTTCGCAATTTATTATTTATACGTGCTGGATAATGTATGTGAGCAAACCATAGTTACTTCGAGTAAATGCTGGAATTGTACAGAAAAAAAATAGAATACTTTCGGTGAAACGTATTCATAGGAGCGCTGTTTTTAAACGAAAAATCTACCTGCACAGCTTAATATTTAATTTTCTAAAAAACAACACACTTTAGGTGGGGAATGTTCATAAAAAAGTATTATAATAGTTTCTCAATCAGATTCCTGAAAAATATACAGGGAGTTCCATTTAAAAAATGTAAATAACATGAATCAAATTTGGTAACAATTTCAATGGATGCTGGTTGATAAATATTGGTAAAAATGTTTCCATGTATTCCCGAAAACACCAAGAAATACTCAATCGAATAAAATTTTAATCACTGCTTTAGCGCGCAATGTGTAGGGTGTTTAAGATATCGACAGTTAAAGAAACAAAGTAATTTAGCAAAAATTTCAAATTGTCTGAACTGAAATATCAAGAAATATAAAGTAGGTAATATTGAAAAAAGTTGACATGAATTGGAGAGAAGCGTCCAAAAATGTAATATGGTAAAATATAGGATTAAAAAAAAGCCAGCGTTGTATGAGTATCCTGAATACTTCAGCATAATTTCATATTGTGCAGACTACACGCTGTACATAGACGACCACGATAAAGTTGCCAATTTCGCTATGTGTACATTATGTAATTGCATAAAATAGGGAAGAGATTGGAGGTACTATATAAGAAGTCAATATTAACATAGTTTATTAAGCCATTTCAATATAGAATTTAGTCCATGATATGATTTTGTGCTAGAAAGTTGGATGCATAGTTTCATCTAATATGAGTCTCTTTTGTACACAGATAGAAATATGGAGTTTGATCTATGACACTATTTAACGCCGTCTTACGTTCATTTGCACAAGTAGTGAGAATAGACGCGTTGCTTCAGCATCATTGTGTGGCAAGCGGAGATGAAAAGGAACAACAAATTTCGGTGTTATAATATATTCTGTTTCGGTTGAAAATTTCTCCATTTCTCAGCTTTGGTGTTAATCTTTTCGTCACGTTAAAAAAATACTTCGGTGAAAGACTCCTTCCACTTTCCCCATACAGCGAAGAATTTCTCTGTTTCGGTATTAATTTCTTTTTCGTAGGGGGAAAATTTCCCATTTCAATGTTAAAACGTTTCACTCACGCTGAAGTATATCTACTATATCGTCCCCTGTTGTTCCGAGAAATTTGTATCTGTGCAAATGTAAGGTGTGATTGCGCAAAGATGGGAAAGGAATAAAGACAGTTTATTTCAAAATTTAGATTCTGCACCTTTAAATCAATATATCGTGACCTATAATACATAACGGGAGCCTTTACAAACAGAGTTGTATATATACAAATTGCTCGGTTAAAAAACTGAAGTATAAATTTTGCGATTTTGTTACTTATTCCATTTGATTTGATTCGCAGAATAAACGCTGAAAATATAATTAAAATCTATTTTTTTTCTTTGGTAGTGACTGCACTGTATCACTTAATAATATTAATAAGCCGCTGGAAACTAATATTTTGACTTATTGTCGTATATAAACTTAATGAAACTATAACTATAACACGGTTTTTTTATTTATAATATAAATAGCGGAACTCGCGTAATGCAGATTTGTAATTCTTTAAGTGATATAGTGCAAGAATAGCGAGAATCTTCCATACACTATGTATGAAATATAAAAAATATTCAAACGATCTTTTAACTGTTACGAGAGCATTAATCTTTTTGCTACTGTTATGATGTGCTTGTAGTTCTATAACATTTGAAAAATTCTGATTATTATAAACTGTAGATTAACTAATCTTGAGATTAGTGTCTTATTACTTGTATGTACACGTAAATAGAATAAAAAGGTACGTTAAAGTAACAATGTCTTTTATGATCCAACGAACGGGTTTATCGTTTTAATAAATGGTTGTTTATTATATCGATGAACACCTACTTTCGCTATATATAATATATGAAATATAAAGAATGCATTTTTAAAGTCTCTGAAGTTTGTTTCGCTTCTCATAAAAACAGTTAATGAATGGGTATTTATTATATTGATAAACAGGTTTCAATTTAATAAAAGTAGTTCATTATTGCAATAAATTTATTACTTAATATAATTATTTTTTGTTGCTCTAACAAAACAAACCCGGCGAACACAATTTATTAAATCCATCTTTGAGTATATATCTTGTTTATACATTTTTGGTACAGTTAGACTTAGATTTAATGTTGATTTTTTTTTATTAAAGCAGTAGCTTTGTTAAAAGAACAAATTACAGAGGATGACATGACGATTGTTCTATGATAATGCATTGAAGTGCTACTATTCATAGTATCGAGGGTAGCTGTAATTAGAGCCATCCATATGGTACATTACGCATAGTGACTCCAATATTCCCTCTAGTGGCTGTCAGCTTGTTTTTGGAACTGGCAACTCTTTTTCTCTCTGATTATCTAGGGAGTGTGGGAGTTAGGAGGATATTATAAGTCCAACCAACGACCGCACTGGAGAAATCATATAATAATTTTTCTTTTGTTAATTTTCTTTATCTCCTAAAACATAAAATTTAATGTAAAATTACTTCACAACAATCTTCAGTATAGTTTTAGCTACATGTCAGTGTAATTTCGTAAATTAATTATCGTTCGTAAGATAGTTTTTTGCACAGTTGTTTGTGGTGCAACAAGTCATAGAACAGCATAATATCAGTGCTTCAGTTGCGCTCCCTGTATCGTGTTGTATTATGCTATTTTTAAGATAAGGGTATTCGTTTGTGTTTCGTTATTCATATATTTTTGGAAAAGTAATATTAGAAAAATTTGGTAGATAAACGAGTGAAATGGACTCATAATAAAGCAAAACAGTTGCTGCTTTGTTTAAAAACAAAGATCTAACGTGATGCTCATTGTATCGCGCCTAACTAATTCTCTATTTCCTACCGTTTCCAAGATTCCAGTAATGCGCCCAGTAACTGGGACAGATCGAACAAGAAGAATAGCCACTAGCGAAATGTTTGGTCGAAGTAACTCGTGTTTGGTTGTACTTCCAATTTCAAGGTGTTTATTACAAGAGTTCTACTTGTATTTCGAAGTTCTGGTTACGTGTGATGGTTCGAAAAAGCTGAGTTTCGGTAAGGAACATATAAGTGGTTATATGTTGGGACATCGCCACTATTCCTAAATTTTCTCCTCGATTGTAACATTAGCTTAACGAAGAATAGTTTCCAATATAGCTAGTATTTATGCACGTTATAAGAATATCGGCGTAATATTTTGTTCAGTCGCTAGTGATCACCTAATGATGTACCACTATCAGATTTATTTGGAGTATTAGCTTGTTCTTGCATTCGTTAGTGTTTTGTATAGTCGGTAATAATGTTGGCTAAAAAAATGATTGCGAGAATGGGGATTTGATAATCCAGTTCCCACTTTTGAAAGCAAGTTTAGCCTTTTAGATCTTATTATATCTGTTATACAGTTTTATCCTATTAAGAAAATAATTTTAATTTCAGATTGAAGTTGAACTTAGTACCGTGTGATAGTGAACTTACATTTTTAACTTAATACGACCACATTTCATACCTAAGTTTTATGTTATGTATTTAATGCTTTTTAGAATATTGGAGGACATATTTAGAAAGGTGTATCTGTTGTACAAGGTTTGTACAAACTTTTGTATGCTTTTCAATAGTGTAAAAATATATAGGGTGTTCCATATAAAAAAACACAAGTCTTGATGATATCCCAAAAAAATAGGAGTTTAAAAAAAGAAAAAATTAGAGCATAGGATTCTGAGTCCAAAAGCGCCCTAATATAGTTTTTATATAAATCAAGCATTTTCACAAATAAAAAAGTTACAAGGGTTTTTAAAAATTGCATATTTTAAGAAAACGCTCTGTATCTCTTATATTAAGGAAGATATAAAAATAGAGATTTCACCAATCGATTTCTCTTTAAAATCGAGCTCCAGAAGCTTAGGTCAGTTTTTGTCTAATTCCTTTAGAAATATAAGTTCCCTATTAAAAGTATCGAATTTGGCCCACGTTGTACATATAAATATGAATAAACTTCCCTTGTACAATTTGTACCAATAAGTACGACTTAAGGTATATTAAATACCTTATATATTTAAACAATCATACAGATCTATACATATAATATTCATAAAAATCTTTATAATAAAATGGTGTAATTAGGCAATATTAACTTTTCGAAGTTTTGCTCTTGCAAAATCAAGTATATCATCTTCAAATGTTATTTCCTGCATTAATTAATTTTCAATTGATAGTAGTGCCAGGGGTGATACTACTACCACATGTGTTCAGCGATGGGATTAGATCTACAGCTTGGCGGATCGTTGAACGCAGATAATTTTTTAACAGTTTCGGTAAATTCGTCTTCCAACAATAATATTCTTACATTGTAATTATGCATAATAATGTTAAAGGAGTCCATCGTCACGCGTTCGCTAGTGTAGCTCAACTTTTGGCAGACTCGGCGGGGCATCAATAACATTTTTGCTGATTATGTTCCTATTTCTTTTCGGTTTGTTTAATATTTTTTCATTGAAATGTTCTTTTGTAAAAATTTGAAAATATTATGTCCTTGGTTGCTTCTTCGATTATATGTTCCATCGCCATTATACTGAGGGTTTTCCACCCGTTTGAAATGAAAATAAAGAGACAGCAACTCGTTAACAACACTGCATCAAAGTCCATATTTTTAGGTGCATTATTCTTTAATTATTTAATCAGTTCGAAACTAAGAGTAAATATACTAAAGCTAAAAAGTGAAATTCCTGCTAACTAAACCACCATACATTCAAAATTAAATTAAAATAAAGTGTTAAATCTATTTCGTGACTGTAATAATCTTCGGGAGCGAAAAGGAATTGATAAATACGTATTCCTTTCATTGCGTACCTTCGGTTATTATAATAAAGTACACCTGCAACAGATGCAATACATTTTCCACTGAATTAATATACATTAATTCATGCCTTCACATTGTCTAGGGAATTTATTAGAAACGCACAATTATTTCAAGCATGCTGTGTCGTAATCGGTATTTTTCAAAGAAGTAATAGATTTTCTAACATACTTTTACAGTATTTTAATGGAATATAAACTAGTTAAACGCTAGTGTCTTTATAGAATACTAAAAAATATGTATGCTCGTGCATATATAAACATATAAGTATCGTGTATTAAGTGCATTAGGCGTGAAGTATAATTTAATTTGTTACAAAATCCTAATATGTAATTCTATGTCGTACATTAATGCTAAATTTACGGGAATTACTTTTACCGCATAAGATGCTTTTAAGATTGTTCTAATTAAGCTTTTTCTTGATGTCGTAAGCTTTTAATTCAAGTCCCTGCAAGCGTCACTCCGTCTTCAGATTGAAAATTATAATGTTTTACGTTTTTGCGGTTTATGTCTAAAAAAATAAATTACAGTTTTAAAATTTAGCAAAATGGCAAGTACTTATAAATAAGTAGGTTAATTTTCCGTTCTTATCTATTTCTTTTACACAATAAGAAATTAAGATCCTACGTTGGATTCTTTTAAGGGCGCGAGCGGATCAATAGGATAATCATTACAAACAGCTACATTTTTTTTTATAAATTCGTTCTTTATTGTATCTACTTTTTTGTGTATCCACAGTGGTTAGAATCTGTTATAGTGTATCTATTAGTGTTAGTTTCCTTCCTATAAATATCTATTTCTAGTTTTCTGTAGTTCTTTCTTATAAACCGTATAGGAGAGGGTGTTGGTTGTTCACTTGTTCTTCTACTGTGAATGTTATAGTCGCGAATTTTGAATTAAGTGCCCCGAGGGATTTCACAGAAGTGCTTGTCTTGATGTAAAAAATCGCAAAAATGTCGCTTGGAAACCAAACTCTAGGGTTCGCCATCCCCGTACCTTCAAATTGTTCATAATATTTGCCATCTATTTGATTCGTGCAAAGTGAAGTTAATCTTTTGTATTCCACAATGTTGATGTTTTTGGTATTTTAAGTTTTAAAGGTTCGACAATATATACTATTGTTACTGGGATTGGTACCGTGGAAAAGAGTAAGCAAACATCAAACGATACTAAAATTTCACCATCTTCTAATTCAACATTGCTTACCTTATTTACAAAGTCTAGTTTTTTACTTTTACACTTTTTACTTTGATGAGTAATTTTTTCCGTTCCTATAGATAGCTTGGCAGAGAGACAGAAACAAGAAACTGGAAATAGGCATCTGCAGCAAGGAAACCAAAATTCCCCTCGAATAAAAGTAGATACAATATAGAACCTAAATTTATAAGAAAGTCCAGCATAAGTATTATATAAAAAATTCCATCGAAAGGTATTTATTAGTAAAGCTTTTAGAAACTAAACGTGTGTTTCAATTCCCACAATACAATCACAAACCTTCTATAGGCAATCCGAAAGATAAATCGGATACAGAGGAAGAAATGTTTTAAATTTTAATATCGCACATACGAGGTATGTTTCCAGAGTTCTAAGAATTTAGCTATAATTTTTTTATTTTGTCAATTTTCATCAATATTACAATGTAGTTTTTCTACATAATCTCCATTTAACTGAATACATCTATCCCAACGATAAATTAATTTTTTTAAGCCGTCCTCAAAGAACTTTTTCGGTGTCTCCGCAGTCCACCTATTTATGACACGTTTTACGTCAGTTAAGCACTCAAATCAAACACCTTTAAAGGTTTTTTCAAAACTAGGAACAGATGAAATTGAGTGCGAGATTCGGTGACTAAGGTGGATGCAGAAGCAATTCCCATCGTAAATCGTTCAAACATCCTTTGTCTTCCTTGCGGTATGGGATCTTGCCTTACCCTGTTGCAATAACGGACACTTACGCTTATGTTTTCTGACAAATGCCTGCCTAAGTGATCCAGGTAATATATACGAATAATATTCTGCGTTAATTGTAGTACCTTTCGGCAGATAATCCATAAAATTAATCCTTTTGCAATCCCAGGATACAGTAAGCATTACCTTTCCAACAGACGGAATTGCACGCGGCTTAAGTGGAGGTCCTTCTTCCGGTTTGCGCCATTCTTTGGATTGACTTTTGGTCTCAGGATTGAAATAAAGAATCCACGTTTCGTCAGCAGTTATTATCCGTTGCCAAAATTCATGACCGTAATGGGGTAACAGCTCCTAAAGTTGACGACATGTGTCAGACCTATTGAGTTTCTGTTCCGATCCCAACAGTATTGGCACCCAGAGGACTGAAACCTTATTTACACACAAATAATCAGGTTAGATGTCACTTCTTACGCGTACATTAATTTGACGAATAGTCATTCGCCTGTCCTCTTTCAGTAGGTCGTCCACGGGAATAATGTTTCTTTCGTTTACCGAGACCACTGCGTGGATCGTTGTTTTACCACTTTTAAAACGATCGATGCACTGATATACACTACTGTTAGATTCTGCAAACTCGCCAAACACTCCTTGCAGAAGTTGAATAATTTTTGTACTTTTCACACCCTTTTTCCACAAAAAGAAAATTATTGCTCTTTGAGATTTAACCGCGTTTTCCATGGTTACAAAAACAGTGCTACGAAAACGCGTCTACATCAGTTGAACACCTCACTCAGACTGAACTATATTGCATTGGATAGCTGGATAAACATGTCAAGATTTGTTAACACCAATCATCATTTGCTAATTAGAGCACAATTCCCAGAACATCCCTTGTATCTCATTGCCATTATGGAAGGATTTAATTGCTAAGTGTGGCACAACGTATAAAGGAAACCAGCCATAAGATTAAATTAAAAAGCCTGAAATTAATTGATAGCTTCGCCGCGAAAACACGTATACAGCTATTTATATGAAAAACAACGCAAATCCTACCATTTCGTCGAAGGATTGACAATAGAAATGCAAGTTTCAAAACACATGTCATCTCTCCCATTAATGAATGACTCCCACTCACTGGACGCACATTTAGCGAAGCCGAACTGAAAGTTTAGTTAATGGTAATGAAGATCGAAACGTGCGTTTAATATTACTAAAGTGTTGTGGTGAGGATGATATAATCTGTCATTTGTTACTGAAAGAACTGAAGTCAGTTGCTCAATTGCTTTTTACACTTAGTAGTTGTACACCTGTAATTCGTCAGTATTTTATGAAGCTAACTGTCGACGTAAATAATTTGAAACATGGCAGATCAAATTTTTATATTTACCATGAATCAAGTCAGTAAAACTGTTAATGATAGAGAAATTGTTCAGAAGGAACCTTCGCATGCCTGTTGGGGTTCGAATTGTACATTATCGGCTAAAGAAGCATTTCTATAGAAGAAAACATGTCATGCAGGGTCCAACCTTTCCATGCAAGTATCTAACACTGACGTCAACAAGCAGCTACGTTTTATCGCCATTAGTACGGTTCCTCTGAGCAACATCCGAACCTAAGCCAAACTAGTAGATGAGAGGCTCTTCGACGCAAATAGGATGCATAATGCGTCTGCCGTGGCTTACATGCTGTAGGATTCATTTCACCCTCACCATGTCCACAACCATAAATAAAATTACATATTATTTTCCAATAAAAGGCCGTAAGAGCGAATAATTTTATTACGGTGAATCAGATCGAGGCGAATCTTCAACAACGATGGTAAAAATATTACAAAATAAAGTCCCGTTTATCCATTGAAAATTAAGAAATAAGTAGAGTCTACGAAAAGGTAAGATTTTCTTTTCATTTTCAATATTAAATTATTTTGTACATAAACGACATGTGGCAGTTTGCGGACTTGTCAATGAATTTATTTCTGCACATTCCAAACTTACTGTATTTGAAGAAACCCGATTTCCGAAGAGTTTAGCCTACGTTAATAAACAAGTACTTATTTTGATAACCGAAATTTAACATTGATATAATCCAATTCAACGGTTACCAGAAGTGTACCATTAATTTTACATGAATATCATAAACAATTGGGTGACAATATACAGAGACACGATCGAGAGGATAGATTTAGAGCTTTTTATATATCTAAATAGCTTTAAATGTTAACGAACGAACTTCAAGACTGAAGCAATTTTTTTTCTAAAGTAATTATGGGAAAAGCGTAAATTGGAGAAGAAATTCCGCATTTGTGTAGTTAAATAATTGAACCTGAAACTACACAAACGTGTACTTGATTCTATTTTTAATGCCTGTAGTGCATATGCATTGGGATAATATTTCCTTGTGCGCATTTATAGAGTTGCACATTGTTTGCTGTATTTCGCCAACACCACCCATACCATTTGTCGTAGTACTTACAAGAAGAAAATACATTATTAAGCGAACAACAAAAAATTCTCAACATGACTAAGAATAAAAGTACATTTCCACCGTTAAGTAAACGAACGTCATCCTCTTTGTAATTTTAACAAATGGTATTTTAAACTATACTTCGTGTATAATTATCGAGCACGGAACGGGGTGCACACGAAAGTGGTAAGTAATAATTTAGGGTTGCACAGAAATCGATTTGCTTAGAGGGAAACTCGTAAATGATATGTTATTATCCCATAAACACTCCGGAAATGCACAGCCAGCTTTTTCCTTAGCCCCCAGTACATTGTAAATAAACTATATGTCATCGTGGAAGCGACGTTCATCTACCAATATAAACTTAAGGAATATTACATGCCACTATAGTAACAGAGATTCTATTAATTTTAAAATAGCTGCATCTTTACAAATATCAATTTTAGTATACGGATACTCTTAAGATCAGTTGTTCATGCAGAATCCAAAAATGGGAAAATGTATAATGTTTACGCGTGTGATAGAAAAGGGAACGCTTCTGATGCAATGACCAGAAATGATAGGACAAGGAGAAATTAAAGACAAGGTATATTTGGAATACTGTGATGCTTAAAAGAATACAAAAGCAAATAAATTCGCCGTAGTATCCATTCAGAGGGAAAGTTGCCAGTGCCAAAATAAAGTAAGTCAATTGAGAGGAACGAATCTAACGATCTCTGGCAGCGAGAAGAGACTTATCTAGGTGTGCAACACCGTTCCACTTGTTGCAAAAGATGGATTGATCTACATTGTAAGAGACAAGTCTTATTATTTTTTTTGCAAAATACAAACCATTTCCTTTATTATCTTTAATTTTTATTTATATGACTTTCCTATTATTAAATCTTTGCTGTTATTAAAAAGTACACTGTTGAGATTCGTTCATTTGTTTGCAGAATCTCCATCTTGCCTCGCTCTGCGACTTGCGATGTTTGCTTCAATAAACTTGTATATTTTTCAACAATCGTGAAAGTGTCTGTATCGTACTTATTGAAATGCTAATCTTACGAATTTTAGTAGTAGCTACACTTGATTACACAAATTTCAACAATTATTTAAATAATTAAAACATTCTAAATTAACAACTGTCATAAATTATATCCTTATTGTTATAATGGCTGAAAGAATAATAAATTGATTTCATGATTTCACATCTCCAGCACCTTACGCTATTTACAGGGAAGCAATGGCCGGCCATGAGATGTTTGTAATTATTCCCATCAAACAATTATTCTCCAAAATTTGGAGGAGGAAGGTATAAGCTATAGAAAAACCTTGATTCTAAGAGCTGCGTGCCCCGAGGCCGAAATTCAGAACTCCGAGACCACTAGCTGAACAAAATAGGCATTATGCTAGCAGTGTCACACAGCACCTTTTTTCCCTGTTGTACAGCAATAATTGTTTCCTGGAACACAACCAACAGTTGAGCAGTTGATTTCCTAGCAAGCTGTTAGGGCATTAGCGATAATGATCAAAATATTTCAATATGTGAATTTATACAAAGAAATGTGACAGAATGTGTTACTATTGATATTTAGGTGAAATTACATACTTGTTACTCGATAGTTTGGTAGTAACAACGGCTAAAAATTCTTGTTTTTTTTTTGTATAGTTTTACAGTATAACAAGAGACTTGATATAAAGAAACAGAACTATTTTCTTATATCAAGCTGCATCAACGCTTCACTAGATTTCCACAACGATTTATCCCACGTTGTTAGCTGTGAATATGATTCTGAATTCTTTAATACCTACTGAGTAATTTGGAAATAACTAATAACATGGTAATGCAGGTATTAAATTCGAAAATTTCGTAAGTAGTATTTCGTGAAAAACTATTTTTGGAAATTTCATTTTCACACCTACTTTTTTCCTATTCTCCAACACAAAACTATAGATTAAATGTTTGATCAACATATGTACATACAAATGTAACGATTATGTGAATATTAAAAAGCTTTAAAGTTGTGTATGAGTATTTCGAGAATCACCACATACTTATAGACATTTTAACATTCAGTTAACTAACAAGCGCTGAAGAGATACTCTTCCTTGGCAAGCGTCCGCATAATGAGAGCAAAGCTTGAAAGCTAGAAGCGACGAATTATAATTAGTAGATTGACGATGTGTGTTCGGTAGAGGATGCCACTGCGATCTTACGCCCCTTGTTATAAATATCCGTGCAGTCGTTGATGGGTGATTAAATTTTCTATCTCCGGAGCGGCTCACACATTTATTGTCGAATATCTGAAGGCACACGAAGCGTGAAAACAGACTCGAAAAAAACAACGTGAATAGAAGCATAATAAGGATTTCTACAACATTTGCCACTGACAGCTTCGCGCGCTGGTAATTATTTTAAAAGCAAAATTGGTATGTTTTCTGGTACCTATACGTGTGACAAAAATTATTACCTTCTGCTTTTTCAAATTTACATGTGTGTACGTTTACATTCGCATTGCATACCTACATGTGTTAATTTTTTTCATCGGAAGGAATGCCATCCAAAACGTTTGTATTAGAATTTTCTTAGAGTAAGACTTCGTTACGTAAAACGTGTACGTGTGAGTTTGAGTATATACCTGTCTAGCGAAGGGTTTAATTTGGAATCATGCTTTGTTTGACTTCGCCCCTCTATCTTCGCTCAGGAATCTGCTGGAGCTGCGTCCCAACCCGACCTAAATTTATGGTATTGAGGTCTTTTCTTGGTGTTGTTGAGATTTTAAAAATCTTTTGGTGTATTCAGCAAGAAGCGTTTTATTCTTTTCTTGAAAGTTGTATAGTTTGTTTTTAGTTTCTCGAGCTAATTACTATATTGTTTAATTGCGGATGTTTTCAATAATTAACTCTACTTTCGGTTAAGTATTTTTCGGATCTAATATGTACTTTTTTTGGTATGTTCTTTGCTGTTGTATTCGCCCATTAACTAATTAAGCAGTTATTATTCGCTGTAAACATGGCGTGATAATCGGTTTCCTTAATTATGTTTTTAATTTTCATAACTGCTGCTATAACTTGGGAGTTCTTTTTCGTTATCTTGTTTATATGTAGGTCCCATTTTAAATTGTTTTGTACTGTCAAGCTTAAATAGTTTGCATATGTGATTTCTTCATTTTTTAATTTTTTTATTGAAATGTTAATGTCCGCTGTCCCTTTTTTTTTTTGTGGTTGATTATAAGTTGATTATTTAGATACTAGTCTTCAAGTAGTAGAATTGGTAGTCCTTAACATATTGCGGTATTTTGTTTATGTTGACTGTTCTATTGGCAATATATGTTTGGATTAGTTCTGAGTTTTTTGTTTTTATTCCTATTGTTTTAGTTTGTGAATTAAGCTGAATTTGGAAATCGTATCGAAAGTCTTTTTCAACGACATGAAAAAGACTGCAACTGACATTTTCTTTTTGGTTTCTGGCAATCTTGCTTATAAGTTCACTAACTGACGTAGTACCAGTTCCTTTTTTAAAAGCTCATTGCTTATTATTTATTACATTGTGTTTGTGTACATGTTCGATTATTCTGCGTTGTATAGTTTTCTCTAATTGACTTGTTTAAAGTTGATAGTAATGAAATAGGGGCCGATAATTTTCGGGTATTTCCCTATCACGTATCTTAAATATTGGTCTTTTTTGTGCCTGAATATATGCCACTTCCTTGTACTGAGTTGCTGAGTTTTTTCCTTTTTTATTGATATAGGTATTAAAGTTTCTTTATTTTCTTCGACTATATTGTTTCTTACTTTATCAAAACCTGGTGGTTTATTTCTCTTCAATTCATCGATGATTTCATTGATCTCCACTCCGTCTATGTTCCTAAAATCTACTGTGTTTGTATCTTTTCTGTTCGTGTTAGATCTTCTGTCAAGAGATTCCTAATATTTGCGAAATATTTATTTAGAACATTTACTATTTCTGTTGTCCTCTTTATACATTTTTTCTATGTAATTTTTTCCTTCCTTTGTCGATTTAATTGGTTTATTGATTAGGATTTACAATTTACTTGGATTTAGTGCGTTTAAAATTATTTTTGATAATATCTTTTTGTATCTTTAATTACTTTTGTTACGTATTCCTTTTTTTGGAGATAGCTGTTCTTGATAATTTTGACTGTCGGGTTCCTTTTGTGCGTTTACCCATGAGGATTCTTCTCTTCTTTTTATAGTATATTGATTTTTCTGTTATATTTTGCAGTAATGTTGGTAAATCATCAAGCGCATCGATTTCTATCGTTTATAGATTTCGTCTTTTTTAATTTTTTCGTCTTTATTCTTTCGTATTCCCACCACATCTATGTTGTTTCACATTTTAATTTGATACTGATAGCTACGGCGTTGTGGTCTGAAATACTTTAAGTATTATGTTTACTTTCTTTGAATGTTTGTGTACAATGTGATCCAATATGGTGTATTTTTAATAACTTTTGTTGTTATTTTATGTGCTACTTTATAACCTGCCTCTGCCAATAATTTCTGATATTTCGCCACTTGATTATCTTTTTTTCACAAGTTTATATTAAAGTCTCCATATATCATATATGCGTTTTTTTTTCTGTTAATTATTTCTCTCTTCGTAATCACTTTTAATATTTGAAACCGTACATGAAGTGGTTTATATACAAACGCTATTGCTATTTTGCTTGTAGTACTATAATCATTACAATGCTAACTACAGTTTTTTCTTCTGTCGAGACTATAATTTATATCTTTTCTTATAAAGAATGCTATTCCTCCTCCCTTAATTGTATTCCGCATTACGTTTATTTATTACTTTGTACAAATGTTTATTTATGGGTGATGACCAAATCATTACATGTATTTGGTGGTACTTCAATTTCATGGAATTTATTTTTAGAAGTTTTGATAATGTAAGTTGGTATAGTAAGTATACATTTTTTTGCGATTATTTTTGGGCTGGTCGTTTAGTTGTTTTATTTTTTTAGTGAAAATTATCCATGTCTTCCTCGTCTCTGATCTTGACTATTGCTAGTATCTGTTTTCCTCGCGTATATTTTACCATCTCTAGTCCAGATATATTTGACTTCCTTCTGTTTAATATAAAATATTTTGTTAGTATAAGCCGTCAGTTGCTCGTTTATGTTCACTTATTATTAATTTAGGTATTTTAGGTTTGCGTAACATAATGTCGTTTAATTTCATGGTGTACTATTGTAAAACATTAACCCATTATCTGCAGTTTAGAGAAAGAATCGTTAACGTGTTGGAAACTGTGATCCAACCACACATATTCGAAATGGCATTTATAAAGACCATGCAATAGAGTAGGCAATGTTTGCATAAATATTAGATCAGTTCGTAAAAATAGAAAACAAACCGAGTGTTTTAGGTTTAATGTAAAACGAATGAGAAGGAAAACATTTGGAATGAAGATAGTTGGTGATTATGATAACTTTACACAAGTTATCTTTGCATGCAGATTCAAACAGTATATACCGGATGCCCCGAATATAGAAAAATTGGTGTTCCAATTTGAACTATGTGATGTTAACACTATAAAGTGTACTTTTCTTACACTAAGAAGTACTTTTCATTCTCGACTATTCTGCACTAAATGTTTAACACATACACTACTAGTTTCTAAATATTTTAAAAATATGGCTTCGTATTATCTTTT
The DNA here is from genome assembly GCA_902654985.2 of Oryctes borbonicus. Classification (NCBI taxonomy): domain Eukaryota; kingdom Metazoa; phylum Arthropoda; class Insecta; order Coleoptera; family Scarabaeidae; genus Oryctes; species Oryctes borbonicus. The sequence continues at coordinate 3,430,877 of LR736867.1, read as the reverse complement.
TAACACGCGAACCCTTTCTGTTTGATGATTTGTTGCGGCATCACTAAACATAAAATAAAGAAATGGACACATTACATCTTTCTTCAGATATAATCTCTTTATTAAAGACAAGAATACGTATTTACGTTTAATAACTTTTTTATAAAAATAATTCACATGTAGGTATATTATTATTCTTTTGCGAAGACAGTGATTGGGTGTTGGTTATTAATTTCCTTTGTATATCCACGTATGTGGATATTAAATGTCAAAAATATTTTCAGCCATTTGAACGAGTCTAAAGTAAAATTACGTGTAATGATTTACGAAAATAACTCACAAGTGGTATATACTAGAAGCTTAATAGCACTCATTAACAATGTTGTGCAAGTTTCCGTAATAAAGTTTAAAGAGCATGTGTTAACAATCGGACAGTCAACGTTTCACTCTAAATGGCCGGTGTTAAAGCAACCATCGCATCTATTAAGATCAAAGTATGAGGAGCGTGAAGAATATAGACGACGCAAGGAGGCATTAGCGTGTAGAAATCATTATCGTCATCAGCATCGAAACACGAATAGCATGAAGTCAGAGGCGTTCACCCATCCTACTTACAAATAAACCAAACAATCTTCCAACAAATTAGAATGTGAAATGAGTCGCCTCGTTAAATTATTATGATCTCGGCATAGCGCTAAATTTGTATTTACCATATTATTTGACGAATATAAATTACGCTTAATAAATATCGCGAATTGTTTACACGTTCGTTAGGTCCGTCATTAGCAGACCATTTATATTTAATATCTAGAATCCAATGGAGAGTTTTTGAATACTTGTTTTATCTTAGTATCGACATTGTGGGGGGGTGATTATTTGCATGTTACAATAAAGACGTTGACAATGGACGAATTACGCCGTACACAAAATCATGACCAAACTATTAAAATAAATAGTCGCACATACTTTCCTTTGTACACTGTTTTCGAACATCTGCGTAGTGGCAGTTCTCTACGCCATTATGGTAATTGATTGGTGTGTGACTATTTTAACTCACTTAAACATTTATTTATTTAATCCTTAGCTTTTCTACCTTTTTTTTTGGTGTAAAGTTATGTTGGAGCTGACTTTTCCCATATCTTCTGCAAACTTCCTTACTCCCTCATTTCATATCTCTTCTTTCAGCAGTTGTGCTGGCTTCATCCTTCTAGAGTTTTCGAGATCGTCTTATATTTATTTTTCCTCATTATATGTTCTAGCCACAACTTAAAGAGTTATGCTTATTCTTTTCACACATCTACAGAGTGTTTACGGTGTTGTGATTTTATTTTCAAGGGGTGATTAAAAATCTTAATATGAAGTCATTAACATAAAAATATCTTAACAAAAGTTGCATAATAAGAGAGATATTAATGTTAATTTTTTTTTTTATTTTTAAGTGGTGATTAAGCATATTAAATTAAAAAATTTTTTATGTTTTTCATGGAATCCATTTTACATTTGTTCAAAGTTATCGTCGTATTGTTGAATGTAAAGTCCTACTCGAAATATCCACGAATTGGCATAATTTACTAGGCCTTGGTCTTGCCATCGAATTGTCGCCGCAGCTGCCTCAACGCGCTTACGAATATCTCCTAAATCAATTATTCGATACACTTACTTGGCGAGATATTTTTCGAGTACTACTAGAAGGATCTTCTTCGACAAGACTTCTTCTTCGGCATCCAAAATTCGTTGGTGTCGGCCAGGTCCACCATCCCGACCTTGACGTGTTTGCAGTATACCAGTTTCTCGTGCACGGATTACGAAGAGCGGTGAATTTTTGTGGAATAGGTGTTGGCCACTTAGGAAACCGGTTAGCGTACAATCGACTTGTAACAGCAGAATTCTGGCGTACTTTCCCATAAATCAACATGTCAACGTATTCACTGTTGGTGCGATGGACCATTTTTACTTTCCTTATTAGGATTTATTCGGAAGAATTTACGTCAAACCAGCAGTGCAGTGACAACTGATGAAACAGCTTCACAGATGCGAAAAGTTACAGACATCAGCCTACTTAGTAAAAAATTCACTAATAACCTATCGTTTGGATTTACATTTACTTTGCACAAGTTGTTGGTCAATCGTTTTATCGTTAAAACCTTATTTTAAGGTGTCTAATTACCCATAAGAAAAAAAAACAACTGAATAGTCTGCCCGCTTTCACTACCCTTTCGTTTATTTCGTCTTCTAATTTTATTGTGTTCTTGATCATTAGATTATTGTGGGAGCAGACCGAGGGTTGCGTTGTTGGCATTTTATTCAGTAGCATATCATATTATGCCGTGGTTTGTTCAATTATTTACCTATAGTTTAATAAAAAAAAGGTACTAATATAAGAAGGTCTTGTTTGTATAATATAAAAACTTAAGCAACATTCAAATAAAAGGTTAAAACTTGCTGCATATAATAAGCTGATGGAGAAACTGAAGACAGTAGACCCGGAACCAGCAAAAGATGCGGTTGTTAAAAAAAACAATTTTCCTAGTTCCTATCGTAAAGAAAATTAAGGAAATCGGGGAGGTTTATGAAACATGTCTTTGGTACTTTCAACTTTTGAATTTCTTATATGACCGTGAGATACCAAGAAAGGGCAAATCTGATATACAGCATTTAAGTTTAATACATAAGTAAGTAGTAAAGGATAATTTACGTTTATTCATTAAAAAATAATATTCAATAATATTTAAGAAGTAATTCACGTAGTAGTTTCGCATCTTCAGCAGAATGTTTACTTCCACGACCTTCCTGTAATAATGTTACTGCACTCCCAGATATCTCTCCATTACGTTTAGGAGTTTTGTTTTCGAACAAAATTATACAGAACACATATACACTACCATTCATATATTTGGGGACGACTAAGAAAAACTCCGAAAAATAAGCAAAATTGAAATATTGACAATTGATTGTGTTTTATATGGAAGAGTATACATTTCTATATGCATGAACGTAATTTACAACAGTATTTTCTTCTACCCCATCAAATAAATTTGATATAAATAACACATTTATTTTCTACCGCAGCCTCAGGCAAAATTCGTCTTAATCCCTTTTATGGGGTTATAAACGTAAACTTGAAAATATTGTCGAATATTTCCACAAAGGAATAATGTGAGATTCACAGAACACTCAGTACAGCAAACAAAGCAGATATCGTCTTGTATTTAAAATAAAATCGATCTTAATAGTAGTTTAGTTTAAATTAACTATCGTAATAAACGGGTGGTGCTGAAATGGTAGAACGAAAAGAAATTTCCATCGAAACGCATTCTGCTACTATTACTTTACGTAATGAAGGATACTCAATGGCAGTTATTGCGAAAAAATTTAAAATATCGAAAAATGGTGTGTTTACAACATTAAAACGGGTGTCGGAAACGGGTTCTTGGGCTGATAAGAAACGTTCTGGACGTAAAAAGAAGACAACAGCTGCTGAAGATCAGTTCATGGTTCTTGTTTCAAAAAGAAACAGATTCCTAACGGCTCCGGAAATAACGCAGCAAGTCAATGCTTCACGAAGAAATCCTATTTCGCATTTGACCATGAAACGAAGATTAATTGCGGCAGGCTGGTGGTGCAACGTGCTGTGGGCAGATGAGTCCAAATTTGAAACATTTGGCTCCAAACGGAGGACGTTTGTTAGGCGACAGTTTGTGAAAGAGTTAGTGAACAGTGTATTTTACCTACAGTGAAGCACGATGGAGGTAGCGTAATGGTTTGGGACTGTTTCGCGGGAACAGCTGTAGATGATTTAGTAAGAATACAGGGAATACTTTGTAAAGAGGGCTATCTCAAAATATTACAAGAGAATACTGTACCAAGTAGGGAACGATTACGAGGTCGAAACTTTACGTTTCAAGAGGATAACGACCCTAAGAATTCTCCTCGTATATGCAGAAACTATCTAGCATCTCTGGAAGAAGAAGATCGTTTAAAAAGAATGATTTGGCCACCTCAGTCTCCTGACCTGTCGCCTATCGAATTAATATGGGATGAACTGGACAGAAGGATTCGCCAAAAAGGAGTGACTAGTTCACAAGATTTATGGAGGAAGCTCCAGCAAGCATGGACCGAGATCCCAGCAACATTTTTGATATCTTTAATTCTAAGAATGCCACGAATATGTACCGCAGTAATTAAGTCAAAGGGTGGACATATAGACGAAAAATCCGTATAGACCTAATTATAATTAGTACAACATTTCTTTTTGGAATATTTTTAGTTTTGTATCGTATGCTCAATGTACAGAAGTAAATTAAATTACAAATGACTTTTTGTTTTTATTATTAATTATTAAATTAAAAATTAAAAAAAACTGTATTTTTTAATCGTCCCCAAATATATGAACGGTAGTGTACCTACTACCTTACTACAATTTCTATATTTTCTACGCATATTCTAGTCAGTATGATATATATGGAATCCAAGATCACTTTCCGAAACTATATTATTATCAATATGATCATTTCGCTATATTGAACACTTAAGACTGACCAAAATCTTAACGACTTATGCATACATTCAAGGGTTTAGTAAAGCTTACATCTTTGAAAGAATGAGAAAACTCAAATATAACTGGGCTAAACTGAGCTAAGAACTGGACTACGTTAAAAAATAAAATATTTTTTTGCCAAAACGTTTGTATTTTATTGCCTATGTTCACTAATCAATGATCCACCCTCGTAGTCGGTATAGTATTAACGGGTACCTGAATAACCCAACCGGAAAATAAATAAAAATGTTTGCATAAGCTATACTTCATACTAACTAAAACTTAATTGTATCGATACCTTAAATAACATTACGTGAAATACATTAAACCCAATTACATTAAAAGACGAAAAATATGTCATTTAATTGGAACAAGGGAACGGAAACCTGATACTTTTGAATAATAAATGTGAAAAAAGCGTAGACTGTTCGCCATTAATTTTCCTTGAGCAAACTTCTAATTATTTCATTAATAGCCGGCTCGTTAAGAAGGAAAATAGTAAATTACCTGAAACGCACCATGCTTGTATTTGATAATGAATTATTAACGCGTTAGCGTTGTAGAACGTATAGACCATACATCAATGCTTGGTCTCTAGTAATATAAGGGTCATAAAGCTAGGTAAACATCAAATATTAAAATCATTTATGTTTAACGAAACGATATTGTAAAAGGAAATTTCTATCGATTGGTATTATAACGCGATTATCTTTAAAAGTCATAATTTTTAAATATGACTTTATATTAATATTTCGTGGCAACCTAGAAGAGATACGCTAGGGAGAAGTAATTAGATCAATAATTTAATAATTTTACCAGTAATAGGTATACGTGTACGAGCACTCATAGCATTCCAGGAGCGGTAGCAATATGCACTATTCAACGGATGTTATGCGGAAGAGGTGCATTTTATCAAAAACTGGCAATGAAAAATAAATAATTGCTGAAGATCTTGCGTTAAAGTAAGAGAATATCAACAAAAAGAAGATGTTACACTTCAGGCATTACAGAGAAAGCATTAATAAAACAATGCACGGTTGTAGTATGGAAAAGACGTTGAAATACGCACGGCATAAAACAAAAAAGAATTTAGTACTTAGTGTAAGGCTGACCAAGTGTATGCACCTAACTTATTTACGAGTTACACCTTAATTTATTTAAGAAATTCTCTCGGTTGATTTGCATGTAAAAGTACTTATTTTAGATGTATTTGCTGTAATAATCGCGTAATAAATATTCTTAGGTACACTGAACGACGTTTAATCTTTGGACACAACATCGAGCCGAACCTTTCCGAAGCTATTGCTACCTCTCGCTCCCCTTGTCCCTCAAGTTTTATAATTGGCGGTATACTATGCTTACCTGCTCGCTTTGATATCGGCAAGTTTATTATATTTTGTAAACGGGAATGGGGAAGCAGTATCGGCAGGGTTTAAGAGTGCATGAAGCAGTACTAATTATGCGTTAGAAAATTCGTGCGTTCTAAAGTGCAATATCTGCAATTGTAATATAATATAACAAAAACGACAATATTCGGCAGTAACGTATATAGAAATAAAAATAAAATAACTTAATTATTATTACCTATTATAATTCTGCAAAGTCGTTAGTTATTTGAATTTCCTATCGTTTAATGCCGGTCCTTACCAGCAGCGTTTGGAATAAAGTTAATTTTTTTTTGGAACATTATGTATCCATTTAGAATTACGAGCGGTGTATTTAGTACTGTTGTGCTATTATTATTATATACTGTTGTGTATAATGGTATAGTATGAAGAGATGAGATTAATTAATGACAGTTAATGTAGATTTAACGACTATAAAAAAAAAATTGGATTAAAATCACGCAAATGTGGTCAAAACAAATAAAGTTTACGACACTTAATTAGGAGCGCAAGGGGGGAAAGAGGGATTGGATTGTTTATAACAATATTGTCAGTTCTAGACTCTGCTGGAATGATCTGCGAACAGATTTTGTTTACACATTGTGATTATATTACATTTGAAATTGATTTAAAAAAAAAGCCTATCGCTGGAATCTATTGCTAACTTCACACCGATAATTTAAACACTAATAATCGTTTAGGTATTTGAAGATATTCTTTCCGTCCCTTTTATCCCGACGATATTGCACACCAAGTCCCAACTTATTATCTAACTCATCCTTCACTACACACTTTTGTACGGAAATTGAACGAATTTCTGTATTTAAAAATGTAAAATGTAAAAATATGTAAAAATTCAAGGAGTCTGAATCTAATAATTATAATAATAATCAAAAATTAAAATTTTTACAAAATTTGCACGACTAAAGAAAATTAGGAAATATTGACTGCTTACATTTCCTAAAATGTATTTCATATTTTTGTCAATCTGTTCTGTGAACGTTTATGTATCCGCTGCAAAATCTATATCCATGTATAAAAAGATAAATACAAGGGCTGTCGCTGCTGGCTACCTGCTGAATGCCTACCAATAATAGTAAGACGCGTAATAGACGGCGAGGGGTATAAGAGAGACAGTAATAGGTTCGGGAAGGTTCGGCTCGATGTTGTGTCCAAAGATTAAGTGTAGTCCAGTGTACCTGTGCTCTAACTGTAGGTGTTAAGTAAGAGTTCACTACGCCAAATAACTACTTTTAGGCAATCGTTTTTGCGTGCTCCATCTATCAGAGTTATCCAAAAAGTTATCCCAAAAATCCCCCGTTTTCAATACCGAATTTCAAACTGAATTGTACGCTAAATAGAAGTTTATGATGATATGACAATTTCAAGTTGAGTTTACTTTTTAGTATCGAGAAATGACGGGTAAAAGAAAGTTTGAAATACGGAAAAACAGCAGAATAATGGAAAGACTTTGAGTCAGAGGTAAAAATATAGCGGACTTTCCAAACATTAGTACAAGATACACACGTAATATATATCTGCATATGCATGATAATGCAAAATAGCTCTACTAACAGATAACTTCAAAGACAACGACCATTTTGATGTTGTTAAAGTTATTGTTATTACTATTAATACAACTGCTAATGTTAATTGTTGCCACCAGCTTAGAAGTTATAAGTACATTCAACTCTATAACTGAATTTGGACCACATATTATCATCTGTTATGCTATCCTTGCTAGCCACTGCAATAATTCTATTTAGAGGAGTTTTTTTAGCTCTTTCATGTTAGCAGATCACATACCGCACCTACGGGTAATTTGGTCTTAACGTTCTCTTTTTACACTACTCTTTTACCTTCCAGGTCTAGGCGAAGGATTAATATTACAAAAACTGATTTTGAAAGGACCTTGAATATCAATCGCAAGGTAAAATTCAAAGTCATAGTCTGCACAATATTTGGACTAAGTTATTACAAATTAAAAGTGTCTGTCTATAACTTTACTGTTTTTAATTTGGCATCAAACCAGACATTGTACTACATGCGGCATGAGTGCCAAAAGAGGATCTTCCGAAACTGGTAGTTACCTCCTGCTTTCTATTGAACGGCAGATTCAAGGAGTTTTCTCTTTTTTCGAATAATTGTCCAGGACAGTACCGGAATAAGTTTTTCTTTTCGCTTTATAACTACCTAACACAGACGTATGTAGTCGAAATTCAGCACATTTTGTTGCAGAGAGGCCACACCCAAAGCGAAGGCGACTCCGTGTACAGTATTATTGAAAAAGTAGGAAGATCCGTGTATGCACCAGATCAAAAAACTTTCAAGAGCAAAAATCAATATGTTGTAATTGAAATGAGTCAAGATAGATTTGATTTAAAGAAGTTACAAAAAAAATGAAAAGTTTTACCGGGGCCAAATAAAAACGGCTCAAACAAATCCAGAAGCTTCAAATATTGTCTTTTATAATCAAGGTTAAAAAAATGAAGATCCAACTAAAAAAAAAGTATATTTTAAGCAAAGGAAGAAAGTCAATGAAAGTTGAAAGCAAAAAAGTTTACTTTACAAAAACCTTTGACAAAGAAGAAGTATGATGATATTCTTGTTCTGTTACTACACACTAACTTTCAAGAGTAAGAGTGAAGACGAAACGTCGCGAGAAGCAACGACAACGACGCGGTTCCAACCCGGAAACCAGGAGTATATAACAGCAGTAAAAGAAGTACGATCATTTACAATTTCTTGGTGACAAACAAGTTATTTTAAGTCAGTGTTACCCTTTTTTCCAACGTTTATCCTTTAACAAGTGCAACCGAGAAACACAGTACAATAATGACTCTGATGATAGCGGTTGTCAACAATTATGTACCATGCTGTTTTATTTTCCAGTATTGACTATACAATTTCTGATTTTGTTATTAATATGTACTACAGGATCTACAACGTTATGTTTATGTTGAATCTAGAATAGACTTATTCTGTGTTCTAATTAAATTTCACAAATATTCTATGTCCAGAACTTTTGGTAAAACGCATTTTTGCTAAATATTATGTATATCACTGGCAAAATAGATTACATTCAGCTATTTAGAAAAAAAAAATATTCATGAATATTGTTAAAAAGTAAGAAAAAGCTTCGCTGTAGAATTTGTATTTTGTCACTTAGAATAGATCTGCTCTAAGGAGATGATGTATATTTATTATTAATTTGTAAATAATGTACAATCTATTTTAACTGGAAAGATACGCACACAAAGAAAGATTTTCTTAGTTGTACCGATCTTTAGATCATACGTGAACGATTCTTTATTTCGCGTCATTTAAAGTAGATATAAAACATTGATACATTCTCAAGTACGTACCTTCTGATGGAATACAAAATAGTTGATTGTAGAAAGTAGTTCCTGGGTAATTATTATTAGCGCAACTAACACAAAACGACTACTAAAACACCTTAAAATTCGCTTTCTCTATATTGTATTTTGTAATTTCTATAGACGCCATTTCGGCGTTGGCGAATGATTAACAAAGAAATCGTAATGTGATTATTTACATTATGTACAGGATTTAATACAAAATAAGTACATAAAGTGTATAGTTGTTGGGAGCAGAAACCTCGTCAACTCCTCAGTAGGTGTAAAAGATGTTTTAATGACAAGGAACCCAGATAACCCGAAAATTCAGAAAGAATCGAAGCTTTGTGGTTTTATATACTGATGTAGTGTAGGAATAACGGTAATTTTTGTTTAGATGGATGATTATCTGTTTTTGAGTGGTCGAGCTCCCTAAACGTAGTATTGCCATCACTTTTTTTGTCATAGACAGAAGGAGGCCAAATGGTATTCGTTTCCAAAATCGACAGTTATTGCAGGCGTTCTCCTAGAGTTTGTGACGCATTGCATCATTACTTACAACTTCGTCCTCTTTCATACCATTGCATAGCATCCAGATATGGTAGCCTCTTCGACAAGCAAGTCAAGAGGCGGCAGGTAAACCATGGCCTCCACAGCTATAGATCTTATTGCATTATTTTTTTGGCTAAGATCGGGTTTCCTACGCAAGACTACCAATTCCTAGTAAACATATTATAATTACAACAAGTTATTCATAATAAATAAATAAAATAAACTTTAACGATTTTGATCTAAGCTCCATCCATCAAAATCCGATTTTCGTACAGGTAATACTTAGTAACAATTATTGTTATTTTTTCTAAATATGTAATTTTGCAACTAGAGAGAGCTTATCTTAAAAGCCTATACGTCGTTGCAATGACAAATAGAAGAAATTGAAAAATACCAGGAATAACTGATACTTAATACACAAATAAAGAGTCAAATGTATTACACATAATGTTCCAAAGATGTAAAAGAGTAAAATTATGAGTGTGTGTCTTTATTACTCAAACCTTTGGCTTAAATTAGGTCGAATAAAACTGTACTGCATTTTGTTAAAACTGATTTGTCAAGTTGTTTCATGTTCTTGCATTTGACCAAGACCTAGCAGTTAAAACTACTGCCGACTGTCTGCTGAAAATCAACTGCCGATCAACGCAGTTGCTTTTCGCCTCTGGCACGGCTCATATGTGATCAATTGCTTTCCGCCTACTCTGGTGTGGTTTGCAGGTTGAGTTACCGTGTTAGCTGTGGCTTACCAGCTTTCCTTCTTCTGAAGAACCTCATATGATTGTGGGCGAAGCGTCGAGTTTCCGATTACCTTTACCATAACGGTCCAAACAAAGAACACGTTTAGTTTTAACTGACTCTGGCCGTGGAACGCCACGTTATTAGGACAATTCAAATTTAATTGGGCGGCAGATAGTATACGCGTCAGTGCGGAATGTAGTTAGGAGACGAATATAATCGAATTCAGTTAGATTTATTACATCTTTCTTCATGTTTAATCGAAAAGTTACAAGAAAAGCTAATCCTACATATGGCGCTCTGATCAAATATAATTTGTTCAAATTTAAAATATAAATAGAAAACACATTTAACTAAACACGAAGTTTCAGTTTTTCAGATGAAAAAGAAATTAACTTATTCTTTACAACCAATAACATAATTTACGATCTATTGATATTCCTCTACAATGTTATAATCATATAAAAAGCAGTTCCATGTTCTAGGTTAAATCTGTAACAAAGAACCCGTTTAAAAAATTTGCGATAATGGTCAAATACGTCGCGGTATGCACGGCAAAGGGCCTAATTTGCAATACGGTTCTATTTTATTTTGAAATTGTCGAAATCCAGACAGAGTGACAGGCGAGCCGATTGAGAATCAAAAGCGTTAAGGGTAAGCGCGGTTAATTGCTGGGACAATATAATGCTGATTACTACACAGAAAAGCGCTTAACCGCAAGACTTTCGCCACCCGTACACGGCCTCGTCATCCCAAAAAAACTCATTTCAATAATAAAGGTTGGTGAAATTCTGTCATATTTATGCTTCGCCGCGTCACTTTATTTTAAAACGAACTTAAACGTAAATTAGAACGATAAATACGTTATATACACATAAATGGCGTAATTTCTAAAAAGAATTTTTAAAATTCCGGCTAATTAATTACGACTCTTTCTTAAAAAGCATTAATATCTGTTCTGAAAAGTTTAAATTAAGCATTTCTTAAAACGTATATTAATTAAAAAAAAATGGGCTAAAGCTCACAAATATCTTTATTCAATGATTAGGCTACCGGTTTCGTGTGTTACACATCATCAGGCTCAGATATTTCAGACTAAAATTAAGTACATCTGAAGATTGAGGTATTGCTACGCACTTTAAGACGAACAAGTTATTTTTCGTATGGTTAAAAACTTTGTATAAATTAGACGTTAAAACAATTTTGTCAATGTCGAGGAGATGGAGAGGACTTTCCTTTGCTTTAATATAATAGAATTATTTCGTTGAGTTAATAAAATATAAGCAGCTAAACTTCACGAAAAAAGAGAATGAAGTAAAATATTGATTGAACATTGATGTTTTTATTATCTATAAGTTGGCAGCAAACACTGTTGTAACTATAATTCTTGAATTTTATTTATGCCACCTTTGAAGCAAAATTTCTGGGATGTAAATTTATATTTAAAGAAATTTCATACTATTCAACTAGTATATGCTAATAAGTGCTTGGCCACCTTGCCTTGCTACAATACACAAGGTAGTTTTGCTTTTTGATTCATGCATTTTTTGCTTTGTGACAGAACTATTTGTGATAAAAATCTTAGATCAATAAATCAAGTGCAGATTAGTGTTTTAAGATCCCAAATATTGGATGCGAATGTAGTTGCATGGATGGAAGAAAAAATATTCAAATACAAGTGGTGCCAAAATTAAATTATATTCAAATTCAGTTCACAGCGCATGATACGGATTCTTAAATGTAATATCCTGTATATTCTTAGGATTTTGGATGCTTTTCCCCATTTCCTGCCGCTTTCATCAATATTCCCCGTAGTTATGTATATAGTAGCAAATACGCTTTCACATCTGCAAATATCTGTCAACCTACCTGTTATAGACGTGATGGCGATATTTGTAGCTAGGAATGCTATACGCAACAAATTAATGTTGATTCTCATTGTTTTAACACTTGCCGTTAATTTTACAGTATAGAAAACCATTTGTGGTTGTACAGATTGTTTATAGCAACAAACATTTAGATTTCTGAAGAAAAATGGGGCGATTCTCCGAAACAGGTAAAAAGATGTTTAAAGTGCTTTTTAATATTTCATGTAAATTATTACAGATCTTCGACACACCAATAGACCCACAGCGATGAGGACAGCTTATGTCTCTTCGTCGACGGATCAAAAACCAACAAAGGAAATGAAACAGGAGTATTTTTTGAGAAGCTTCACCTAAAAGAATCGCGGCTGCCACGGACGTAGGTCACCGCTTTCCAAGCCATTTGGTCTTAAGATTGTAGGTGGAAACATCATTATGTTCACCGACAGTAAATAAGTAGTATTAATATTAAATCGACCAATAACGTCGAATCTGTTGATAGAGTGGTACAGAGCTCTATGTCCGAATGTCCGAAACAAACACGTAACAACGTAATATGATTGATTCGCCACAATGCAAAACCTGCCAATGAAGAAGCGGACCAGGAGGAGATCGAGCGTGAGTGTACATGACTCGACCTTTTGTATATTCGCTTTATGAACTTTGATGTATACGAATAAACAAACCGTATTAAGATACCTGTGACTGTCTAGAAGAGACCTTCGCATGGTTGTTGGGATTTTGGTTGCACATTGCCCGTTAAAAGAACACCTCTGCAGGATGGCATTAGCCGAAAAAGTGTCGTGTAGGGGCTGCCGAGATGAAAACTAACCGGTGGAAGTGCAAGTATCCTGCACGAACGTCAATTAGAAGGACCAAGAACTTATTTTTCTTAACTTTTTGTTGATTATAGGTTGCCTTTTTCATGTCTGGAACTCAATCCTTTTGAAAGCTTTTGGGATCATCTTGGACGCCGACTTATCCTCCGACTTATTATTGTTATGGTATTATTGTTAACGTCATGTATAGAGCGCAACAAATCGATTGCCTAGCAGTAGCGTCATTGCACTGGTTTAACCGAAATAAACGTGCGCGTTATTTAGAAGAAAAAACAAGAGAATTTATGAAAACGCAAACATAATATAGTAAGCAACTTACCAAATGTGCTTAAATGGTTGAAAAGAAATTCGGAAGTGAGGCCTTCAACAACTGTATCATAGCGTACATTTCTACAATGATCTCTTTGAGACTCGTCCGTTGCGGCATATATATATCTGCTTATGCGCAGAAAAATGGATTTTCCGCAACATTAGTGTTAAAAAGGTGGCGCAATCGAGAAAAATCGATATTTTTACGTAATATAGTATTAACTTTTTCTCTGGCTGAAACACTTTTTTCGTCATCTAAAATATATAGCACTTTTTGTACGTGGACAATAATTTCGCACGAATCTCGCAAAGATAACGAAGTATTTTGCAATTTTTTTATTGCGTTGGCTACTGTAACGTAATTGTCATTAATTATTTTTAAATCTGCTGCAACTTGAGGATTTTGGAATTACATTTGACTTAGCTTCATTGCAGCTACTTCTTTAGCGTCCAGTTGTAAAATCACTAATTTGATCCTTTCAGAATGTTTAAAATAATAGAATGCTACAGCTAGCAAACAGACAAGCTAATGCTTTTCTACGCATTTTCAACATTTTTAATGCTTTTCGTTCAATTCTGACACTTATCTACTTGGCACTGCGATATGTATTACACATAGCACACAGCGTAGAACGCCGGGAAGTACCGACATGTAAGCAAGCAGCTCTGTATCCCCGCAACATCTCAGGATTAAACACCACTAGAAGGCAAGCGAGAATATTGCGCTCTCGTCATGTATACGTTTTCGTTGGAATTTATTTGTAACTTGGTTACTATTAACTGATGTTCTATCCCGATTTATTACAAGATTGATGTCTGTGAAACAGAAGTTTTTAGAAAAATATTTATCTAGGCGGTCTTTTGTGCTGGTAACTGTGTAGCTGGATAAATTTGCTAAAGGGTTAACAGTGACATACGCGGATGCTTTCTACATGTATTTTATCATTTATTGCGCTTTTATACTTTATTACATTTAAAATTCCATTCAATTTTTAACTAACACTTTACAAGATGCACACCTTGTAGACCTTCGCTTATAGCATATGTGGATCAGAGGCATACTCAACGAAGTTCTACCTTCAGATAATGGATTGAATCATTACGTTCTCTCCTATTTTAAACAACAAAAAAAAGTAGAAAAACATATCATTTTTAGCCCATTGAATAGAGATTTAAAATCCTTAAGAAAACTATTTTCTTTTTGGTAAAAGCTATATTATATTATCATAAAAATGGTTGGTACTTACAAAGGAAATTTATATTTTTAATTTTGTTTATTCCTGGTATAAATTTTATCTTAACTTGTATGTTTCGCTTACAAATTATGCAATCACTATTTTACGCAGTTAGTTCGGAGTAATAAGACGGAAAGTTCTTTTAGCTTTTTCATGTGAATGAAACATATTTCCGTTTCGGCAAAACGTTCTCTTGTCAGCAATTGTCAAAATTACCATCGAGTTGGCTGCATAATTCACTCACTGTACCGTCGGTGAGAATATTAATCGGTTGCGCCTCATAATCGAATTCATTGAAGTAATTATATATGTGCTCAATTCCTAGAAAGACCGCACGTCGTCTTCATCATAACTGGCATTGTGTTTGTATCCGCCTCATACGTGCTTTTATACCTTACCGGTTCAAAATATCAATAACCTTGAATATTAAACGACAATTTAAAGTAATTTTGTCTGGCAAAACGTCTTTAATCGTTATTAAAACGCAAGGGAGACGGTCTTTGCGTGGAAAAATTTGTACGTAAGCTGGACTGATATCCTTCAATAAACGACCAATCACGGCCATCCTCATTAATTTGTGTAGTAAAAAAATACGCTTTCCCATGCGTATTATTACTACTGCTTCTGTTTACTATTATTGTCATTGTAGATGTAATGAATGCATTCAAATGTGGACATTTCCTAGAAGAAGCCAATGTTCTTTTTTTGTTTAAGTTATACAATATAACATGTTCAACAAGCAAAATATAATCTATTTTTAATCTACATAAAAGCACAAAAATACGGAACCATTATTTGATTCTGCTAACATCTTATACTCAATAATAGTAATAATAATAATGTGTTTATTTTGCAGTAAACACACGAAAATTGCCGAAAAAATTATATAATTTATTTTGTGCCTAGTGCTGTCGAATTGGAAAATTTTTTAATTTGAAAAAACTTTGAAATTGAATGTTTTCAAATTAGAAATTTTTAAATTTTAAAAATGCGCTCACAGATGCTATATACCTCGTATCTGTTATCTATGAACTGCTTTGATGTGATTTTTTTTAAACTGAACATATCTTGGAACATATTTTTATAATTTTTGCCAAGGAATTAAACAATAGTCCTAAACTTAATTAAATTATAACGATACAAGGTACCATATGCATAGACGCGCGTTCGTTTACGGCTCGTCAGTATGCCTTGTGGAAGGTAGTAGCTGTAATTGAAATTGTCATATATATGTAGCGTAGTGGATCATCGCCTTGAAGGACGTACATTTACACTCTTAATTCATTAAATTTTATTTAATTTCAATGCGCATAAAATATTAGAAAAGTGCAGAATTCGAATTCTGGTATTTTGATAATTTATGTTATTTAATTTTATATTGAAAAAAAAAACTCAATTAATATTATTTAGTAGGGATTAATTAAAATTTCTAATTATTTCCAGTAATTTACATTTTTTTTTGTAAAAAACACACAAAACACACATAACAGACACAGTTTGAAATCCAGCACTCTAAATTTACACTATCATTCCGCAACGTCAACAACGACCGTCGTTAGGCCAAGTACTGAAAATATCAAGTTGCAGGATTGATAACGGATAAACAAAATTTGCATAAATACAAACAGTTTAGACAATAATAATTTTGAAATATTCAACTAGAAATTTAATTTAAACCAATAGAAAAGTATTACATCGATTTAAAGTTATTTTAACAATAATCAAAGAACAACTGAAGAAACTGAAAAAAAGGGAAACCTTCAGAGGAGATTTCAAGAGAAAGGATTTACATTTCAACAGAAAAGGGAATGAGACAAGGATTTAACTTAAACAATACATAACCACATTTAGAACATATAAACATATAAAATTAACAAATACTTTTTCACAATTCTTTGAATCGTCTTAAAATTGGAAATACTTCTGCAGCTTATAAGTAATGAATTAAATAGTCTAGTATTACCTGGTAAAATCCAAAGATTTATACTGAAGAAATAAGCATGTAGATACCGTTTCTACTTTCCTTTGTTAATTAACTATGAAAATGCATTGTACATGCTGTATGATATCAAAATCTCGCGTTGTAATTCAACATTAGTAGTCCATTCGTAATTATTGTTACCTACATTCTAAATCACAACTTTCCTTTTTTGTATAAATATGTGTACTTTGCTTATACGAAGATCCACCATAAATTATAACTTAATATTTGCAAACATACGAATTGGAGAAATTTCAAAATTGGAACCGACTAGCCTGAAATTTTTTCCAATGTTGTTTTTTCATAAAAAAATTAGGATATTTAGTGGGGGAAGAAAAGTTAAACAGGCTAATTTTTATTTTTTATTGCCGATTGGTTAAAAACATCTTATACGGACTGATTTGTGTAATAGGTATTACGTCATCATTGATTAAAGGATGAAACTTTTTATTAAATCGTAGGAATTGACTATTTTTCCATGATTCATTATTTAACATTATTATTTAAGGAAATATAAAGTTATCGTTACTAATTTCCTGTAGGTATCTAATTGCTTATCTACGTTTATCACTTGGATACGTTGACCAATAAAAATAAGCTACGCCAAGGTCAAATTCTAGTATTTTTAATAAGAGAGAATGAACGAATCGAAATATTAATAATGATTGGCTATGAAGATAGAATTCAGACGTAAGCGAAGGTCTGCAATTTATTTTTCCAAAGCTCTGTTATCAATGATGCTGTTTTCATCTCACTTCGACTATGTCTCTTCAAATGTTCGGCTTTCTTATTCGAACATCTAAACATTTTTATTCAATCAAGTCAAAAACAATCATACTATTCGCTTATTTTAAGTAAGCTAACTTTTGCTGCCATTATAATCGCTTCGAAACAAACTATTAACATTTCTTAATTTCAAATTAACCAGATAAGATAACGCCTTTTTTATACTTTCTAAATCCCAAACGTTTTCACTAGAAACACGCCTGAGCATTTACTATTTGTACAAATTATCAACAACATGGTATTTGCTGTCTTTAATCGATTGAATAAAGCTTTGAGATGAATTAACTTATTTTTTTAACAATTCTGTAGAACGAATCTCCGTTCAAATGCTCCTGTCATTAAAATGTTTAGATTGTAAATTATAAATTTCATGATAGACTTATTCTACCAACCTTTAATGAGTTTTAAGAAATCTGTCATAAAGTAGTCTTTGAATGTTTACTAATCAGTGTGATGGCGTGTCAATTATTAGACTGTACATGTATATGTGTACCTATGTAACTGACTTGATTAATTTATTTTGTACATCTGGGGTATCACACTGTAGTTTCGTCCAATGATACCCGGTCGGCGATAAACAAATAAATAAATCAAATGCTTAAGGAAAAATAAAATGCATCCTTGATAAGTATACAATGACTTCAAAAACCCCGTTAGAAGAATGCAATTCTGTGTAATGATGCATAAATCTAACAACGGTCCTTAGTTTTGAAGTAGATTGTATATTCAGACGAAATTTTCGTTATTGGGATGGTGAAAATTTGCGCTGGATAATGGAGTGCCATTCTTATATATTACAAAGGGTAAACTTTTAGGCAAGCGTTGGTGTTGTAGAGAATTTTGGATTCGGATCAGAGGTTTAAGATAACATACCTGGACCAGAGCTTCCGGATAACGGATTCGAATCCAAGTTATTGGATAACGGATCCAGATCCAAGGTTCCGGATAATAAATTGGATCCAAATGGCAGCTCTGTTTGTAACCCTAATCCTTTTTTCAGATATCTCGTTTTTCTTTTATTTTTCTTAATTTTTCTTCAGCTCTCTGGCAAGTTTTACAAGCTATTACATATAAATTTAAATGCAAATACTTGCCTTTGAGTAATTGCTAAGATTTTGCTCAAATTACTTGCTTACATATAAATGCTTGCAAAAGTTATCACCTGAAATACTTTCAGAAGATACTGTTATGTGTAAACCAACTTTTAGACAATCTTAAAATAACGCGTTTTCATGTATAGTGTTTTTTCGTTTGTGATAATTTCTAAAACCTCAAGACGTATTATTTTTAACTTTTATTGAAAGAACCAAAAAGTCTGCATAACATCTGTTTAAAGCTGTTCGTAAAAAAATTATCCAGGATTAATTCTCATATTTAAGTACACCAAAAACTTTTGCCTTTTGCTTACTTTTCTTCAGTTTTACCCTACTTTAAATAATAGTACTTTTACTTTAGCCATTGCTCTATTTTCTGTTATAAATTTTTCATTTCATAAAGTAATTTTTTTAGTATTATTAGTATCATTGTACTATGGCACAAATGCCTTTAGTTACTTCGACCTTGATAGGCTTTTAATAAACCTAGGATCTTTATCCTTCAGTTCAGTAAATGTCAGAAATGGTTTACTGAAATGTTGTTATCGAGGGCGAATGATGGCAACACATTTGCATAAAATGTGTTCTGCCGCCTCCAGATCTTCTTGGCATAGATGACAAATTTGATCTTTAGCTTTTCCTAGATTTATTATGCGATATTTTAGGACAGCATGACCTGTCAGAATTCCCGCCAGTAATCTAAGGTCCCCTTTGCTGAACGATAGGACTTTTTTTTTACTGTCTTAGGCGAGCCTGATATGAATGCGTTCGCTTGTTTTTGTCCTGGAACATTTTCCTAGTACGTGGTCTTTTAATTGTCCTCCCATGTTTTAATTACTTGTTTTATGTGGCTCTCTTGTATGCCATAGAAATAGTTGGGACCGATGAAAAGCATATTTGCTGCGTCTCTAGCCCGCTTTTGTGCCTTTTCATTACTTTCGATCCCTTGTTGGCTTGGAACTCACTGCAAAGTAACGTGGTTTTTGTGTCCCAATTACTTTAAATTGTGTATACATTGGTATCAGACCAGATTCGTATGAGGAGGTGGTTGCGCCTCGTATGCCTATCTCCATCCTCTTATGACGCACAGGTTCAAAGCAGAGATCTCTGCTTGGAATATATTGTTGTGGAGCCCTGTAGGCATTTTAGGGTACTGGTTAGGTCCACTAATGCCTATATCCGTTCCAAAACCTTTTATTCTTGAGCCGTCCGTGTACCATGCCAGGGTACCTCTTTTGCTTTGAGGCTGACCGGATGGCCACTCAGTACGGCTTTCAATGATCACCTTATGAGGCTGATCAAAATTGTCTTGCGTCCTTTGCAATGTGCATCAGATAATCTATGTTGGGATCTTCAAGTATTTGGAAGAAGTAAAGTAATTCATTGACGTAATATTTTATTATTTTATATTTAAAATTTATATATATTTATTATATTTAAAATTCATAAAAAAAGATTTATCAATTATTTGGACAAAATAAATCTACATTTTTGTAATGCAAAATATGTAACAAGAAATGAAATTCTCTAATCTGCTAGAAATTCCTAGCATCTTTTTTCTATTTTTTATTTATTTATTGTTGTTTACTTATAAATAAGTTATAATAGTTTGCAATTCTATATTTTGCTGGTTAATCTGTTATTCGAAAGCATGCGTAACTTGAAAACATCAGGGGCAGCGATTTCATACACAATGAGCGTATGAAGTGTAAAATTGTGCATAGCGAATAATAAAACTGTATAACAATTATATTAGGCTCAGTTTTCCATTGGCCAGAAAGATGATTTGGTTAATTCAATAAGTGCCGCTCTGATGACGGCATTTAAACGAGGCTATTGTGGATCTGTCATTCTGACGGGCCTTTGTTAGCGTGTCAATCATTTCGAGCGCTACTACCCCACGGTGCAACGCAAATGGTAGGGAAAAAAATGAACATTTAATGGTCATGCGGCGATAATTGATTATTGAATGCTTTTAAGAGTCGCGCTTTATTTATGAAAAAATTGAAGAGGAACGTTTGGTAAATTATTTTAATCGATTATTTTTTTCTATTTTGTTAGATTTGTGCCTACAATGCGGAAAAGTTGGAATGGATTGTATAAAAATTCCAGAAATTGAATTTCGGATAAACATTCGAACTGGTTAACTTTTGTGTTTAATGCCGTTTCTTATTTATTAGAAGAATTTATTTAACCAAGAAATTAAAGCAAATTATCAGCAAACAAATTTTTTTTAAAACATTAACAGTAAGCTAAGTCACGGTTAAACGTGCTCTTCTTCAACTAATTGGCAATAACCTTTGTGAATTAGAAATTCTCGTAAAAATTTCAGCATGGAGCAAATGGAATAAGTGTCGGAACTTAATTTCTTAAAATACAATTACGTATTTTTCTCTTTCTTACCTTCTTGCGAAATTGTAAAGACAAAATCAAATTTATTTTTTACGTTTTTATTGGCAGAAATTACATTGAAGACGAAAATTAATTCATTTGATGAATAAATCGTTAACTTAGCATGTATCTGGTAAGTGATAAAATAATTTTTATTGGCTTAAAGCATCATGAATTTTAAATACAATGTTCAGATAACAAGCAAAGGTAATGCATTCTGTAAGAAGTGAACAAATTGATATCTTTAGTTTCAGAAAAAAAAATGATGAAACTTGCTAAATTTATATAAACACATTCTACGGCAGACCACCAAAGTAAACTCATATAATTTAAAACTTCGGCGGTAATAAAAGAGGTACAATAAAGAAATTAGTTACAAAGTGTTAATGAGACTCGTAAAACGCGCTTCTAGTCGCGTGATATTTGGAGTGTCAATGCGGCTCGTAAATAAGGACCTCATTTGTAAAGTGTATGGAGAGAACGTAGACTCAATAAATCAGTGTTGGTTAGCGGCGGCATTTAGCTGATACAGCCATATGTGAGGAGAAGATGAAGAAGAGAAGCCACTGGAAACTTCACGGGCGAGAGGACAAACGTTTACTTTGATAGACTGCCGACTGCCGCCCGCCAGCGAAAATGTGACAAACTTGAACGCCCCTCTAGCCAAAAACAGAAAATAAAACACTGTTAACACGCTAATGTGACTATTAAAGAATTTGGTCGATTAATTTTGTATAATTAACTACACATATGTATGACTAAGAAAAAAAAAGAAAGAACAACTCATACGATAAATCCAGCATTTTAATGAACAAATCTATACAATGCAATAGTACAATTTTACTTTTAATCGAATGCACTATTACAAGTATGAAAGCATATCTTCACAAAAATTATTGTTCCCTAGGTTTAAAGATAAAAAAGATAAATAGCGTATTAACTATTCAAAAAACAATACATTAGTACCAAGTGCTATCGACATAATGATTAATAAGCAGATACTATTTGATTTTGCAGTATGCATTGATTGATCAAGGAAGATCGACATGTGACATATCTCAAGATTGAGACCAATTGAGACGTCCTTAATTTGAAACAGTTCAATCTAAAAACTTGGATCCCACATCTTTTAACTAAAGAACAAAAGGCGCCTCTCGCGTTAACTAGTGTCGAAAAGTTAGAACTGGTTCAACAATGGAAGCTGAAAAACATCTATAGTATCGTGAGTGGTGGCAAATCATGAATTTATTTATAAAAAGTGTAATAAAGTGTGGTACTTCATAGACTGTTGCATTGTCAAATCTATGACGTTCAACGTTTATAGCTGAATTATTTCTTTTGGAAGAAGAGTGTATATTAGACTGCGTTTTAACTAAAAATTTAGCTTACACCATTAGCCAACGCGTTGATCTCAGGTTTGGTGGCACTATTTTTTCCGTTTCTTCTAAAGCTAAAAATCTTTATCTTTTAAAGGATTCGTTTAGGTTCAGTGGTCATGTCTCAAAATGTGTAGCTGATGTTAACTGAATATTAATTTATATAATAAGTATAAACTTATATTTCATGTTAACGCTATTAGATTTAGAATTTGCAAATTTATTTTTGCTAGTAAAATGCGTGAAGGTCCAGCTTAGTTTTGTTATTTTCTTACGGGCAGATTTTCGTTTTCAATTCTTCCTAATATTCGCGCTTCACTGGTGGAGCAAGGGTGGAACTTGTGATTTTCTTCTTACTCTGCATTTACTTTTGTATATTTTTTTAATACAGAGTGAGTCAACTCCGCGGGCTCAGAAGATTGCGTTTTTTGAATAAGTAATTTTTTCAAAACGATTCTCCTTTTATGAAGTCTATTTGGGGGCATGTTTTAAAATTATATTGAAAACTAGGGATGTTATAAATTTGTGGCTACCCAAAGTCCTATTTCTTTTTACAGTGTAACATGTTATAGGTATATTATTGCATTTTTGAAATACTCGTTAAATTCTGAGGCAAAATATGAAAGGTATTCAATAATAAATACCTTTCATATTTGAAAATTGAATTTATGGCAACATTCTAAACAAAAAATGTTAGTGGCCTAAAATTAATAATAATTTTTAACCGTACTGTGACGGAAATAAGCTATTTGTTGGATCGATTATTGAATACGATTATTACAGTAAAATTAATCTATTGAAGTTCATTAACTAGATTACTATTAAGCCGATATTACACCATGCAACGAACGATGCGTCGAATGTTGGACCGAACGTTTCAGTTAATGAGTTCGCTAATTGGTTTCCCTCCATGTTTGTTTACTAGTTGTTTTTGTGAACATTTTATTATATTGAATATGGAGGATAGAAATGTAGCAAATGTACAATCATGCGATAAATTTAATAATAATAATAATAATAATAAACATCTTTACTTCGAACACACACACAATACATATCAAGATATGAGAATGTATGATCACAACAAGTCGAAAGTAACTTAAGATATTATTTCAATATAATAATATTCGAACGAATAGTGAGTCGTGCATCAAACAACGAATGTTTTTCTTCAAGCGTTGGAGCAATTCCTTTGATTTAGGTTAAAAAGACGGACAACGTCCCGAACATGTTCAAATGCAAATATTGGACGCTTCACATTAATACCTCGCAGATGTAAACGTCGGGTACATGATGCTACAGGTGCCAACTGCCCAACGTTGGAAGATATTTGTGGCATCGTGTAGCGATGGCTTTAGCTTCAATTTTAAAATTAGTTAAAGGCTTTATGGCAAATAATCTCTCTTTTTTATAACTACCGCGATTTAAACAACAAAACCAAACTTTTAGTAAAAAATAGTAAAAACTAGTCGTATAAATATATAAATTGCAATAAATATAAGGAGGAATAAGAAATAAATGAAGTAGATGCTCGGATGATAATTGGTGAAATAAATGGCAACAACCTTGAGCTAGAAGCTATTTATTCTATCCTACTGTATTACTCACGTTTCATCATTTTCAAGGTTTAATATAGAAATTAATAGAAAAACTTTGTAAATAAAATTGCATAGTCAACCACTATGACCACAATACTTAACAAGAGATATGTATAATTTCTCAACATTTCAATGTTAAGCTAAAGATTATTGCCATTTATTTCCCCAAATAAGAAATAAGGTGGCAGACAGAAGAAAAAATATTATTTTAAAAGATCTCCAAATGCAAAACGAATTGATTTCTAAACGCTTCTGAATTCGAAGACAATAGTACGTATTTTTGTTGTAGACACAATTGTTATTAAATATTATCAAATTCAGTAGTAGTTCTAATGTTTCTGTTATGGTACATTAATAAAATTAATATTAGCAGTAATTTAGCCTCACAAATAGCAACAGCAAGAAAATGGCCGGCCTAAGGCTGCTAACATGTTAGCAATGTTGTTTAGAATTATGCCAATTAAGAACAAAACTCATGTAAAAAAAAAGCTTTTTTAGCAAAAATATGTTGTAGGTACCAATTTAGCTCAATATTATGTGCATTCCATTAGCAGTTCAGTACCACATAAGCGCATTCGTTTACGCCTAACCTAGGTGCCAAATATCATTAATCATATCAATAATTTCTGTATCAGACATTTAAGACGTAAATGTTAATTTGTTAAAAAAAAAAACTAATAACTAGAGTAGGCAAATTCGGGTATGCATCATCGGCACAGCTCAGGAATGGAGTCTCGCATGCGAAGACGCTTAAGACGGTGAGTTTTTTTTAATCGTCGAATTACATACACTCTCGATTTGATTTTTACACATATGACTAGAGATGGCAATTTCCCGTGTTCATTCAGTAACATAGAGATAATTTATCGAGATCGATTCATAATCTGCAAAAACCATTTTCAAAATTTGTTCGTATCTAGCACCGAAACGGCACCGTTCGCGATAATATATCTCTGCATACTGACTCCATTCGCATGCAAGAGTCCATTCGTTAGCTACGCCGATGGTGCGCACCCGAATTTGCCCACTCTACGAGTAACTCCAAAACTCTTAAGACAATAATACCATACTACATTTTGCCCCAGAATTTAATAGTATCCAGCATGTATAGGTCCAGTACGTTTCGATATAACTTTAAAACATGGCCACAATCATACGTAATTAGAGGATAAAGACAGTTTTGATATATCTTCATTCGCGAAGACCCGTGGAGATAGCTCACATGTATATATCGAAAATGTTCCGACACTCGCAGAAAACTGTAAAAATACCATCCAGTACATGCGCAGTACAGAAAATGAGCTGCAGCTAGTATATTTAGCAAGTATTGTACGATAAATTTATGCTTTTCTGAGTGTTGTCTACAGAGGAAATAAAATACCTAATACCTAGTAAATGTAAAAAATTAAACCGTTTATATTATATAATGTTTATATATATATATATATATATATATATATATATATAGATAGATAGATAGATAATGTAATGATTGTAAGAAATATTAATAAATAACTTTAAATAGTCACTTGTAAAGTTTCTGTGACATGGAAGTATGAATTTTCCACAAAAAGTAAGTTATCTCATCTCTTATTATTAGTATAGAAAGTCAGTCAGTACATGTTCCATCTCACTGAATTATTTAACTATTATTAACACCCATTGGACTTCCCTCCCTTTTAAAATAAAAAAAAAAATAAGTTTTGATAGTTTATTCATGTTTGAAGGGACAATGCAATTAATTCATCCATAGTTCGTTCTGTAAATTGCCTGCTCTATAGGCAACCAATAAGACTGGTATAATATGGAATTAGTCTTTTGCTAAAAAGCAATTTGCAAGTGAACATTAATAATTTACATTATCTATATAGAAACGTCTATAATTTAGATAATAAATATAAAACCATTAGTGCAAATAGTACAAATATAACAAATATAAATAACTTTAATCATAATTAAAAAAAATTGTAAATAAAGAATTAATTTTTCAGATTAGGTTTACGAATGCGGTGATAATTCGGTAACATTTTTGAAAGGGTGTCCATCTGCAAAGTTTGTTGCTGAAAACGTAAAGTGTTAATAGCACTACCACTTACATATACTTAAAATATTTACCCCAGGACCACATAAGGCCTCTCGCTGTAGGCATTTTTCCCCATAAATGATTGTATTTTCCAGTAATACTTGCTCTTCAGTAATGTAGCATCCAGCTCCAATAATACAACCATTTGTAACGGTTACTTTGTTTCCAACAAAGCATTTCGATTCAAAAATGTTATTATCGCCTATTTTGCATGCCTCTACATTACAGCCTACTTCAAACACATTATTAGAGCCTATAATTAATACTGGTATATTTTTTTGTTCCTCTCTGTCAAAGGGTACTCTGAAATTCATTTAACCCCTAAACAAACATTTATAAATTCTTACAGCCAATATTAATGGTAGTAACTTCTTTTGGATTTGAACTGACATTTCGTTATTTAGACTGAGAAGGCTGGCAGGACAAATAGTAGAATTGAATTTGAATCCGAAATAAGTTACTATGAGAGATTACGTAACCTCTTTCAGTTGTGATAATGAAATCTTTTACCTATGTGTTATTTTTGATTGTTCTTCAATCAAACATTTTTCACCTATGATTATAGGACCAGCTTCTGCATTTATAGAAGCGCACGGGTGCATTATTGTACCAGCACCAATAGTTACGTCTCCTCTTAACTTGGCTTCATGACATACTATAGCACCAGCTATAATTTTGATGCTGAAGAATATAAATTTTAATTTTAAACAGAATACCAATTAATGCCACATACTTATTTCGTGAAGCCATGATACAATTGTTTTACTTATATAATGATATAATAAAAGTTTCAGCAATACATTTGATATTAAAACCTGTGAAAGTAAGTTTCTAGTTTATATATAGGTTATGTTTTGAAAGGTTATGAACGGTTATGACATTCATTTTGCTGGTGTCGACATCTCTTATTAGTTAAATGCAATACAGTAAAATCCAAAAAATCCAATATAAAAAGTATTAAATTTTAAATCAAAATTAATGAAATCTATCCAAGCAACATACTTGTTGTTAATTCTTCATCGATTAGTAATTATTATGGCTTACGAAATATAACTGCTACAGCGGTATTCATAATCGACCCTCACCTTAAGCATTAAGGGCTACTCAAATAAGTGTAGATTTGGAAATAAGGAAGTTTTATGTACATGAAACAAACAGCGATTTTTCGCGATAATACAATTACATGTAAATATTTGAGTGTATTTTATACATTTTCGTGATTAATGTATTATGTAAGAATAAATAATAGTGACATCATCTACACCACTGTACGAACACATGATGTGTACATCGCGAAAATTTCATTAAAGTAAGCTGGAGTAAGCCTCCTAATTGTAAAACAAAAATATACATAAATAAAAAAACCCTAAGAAATGCTACAAATTTTAAAACCAATGAAACTGCAAAAAGTGCCTATAAATAAAAATCTGTGTACCATTCTTTTTTTTCTAAACTTTGAAATAATGTGCTCGTGACACAATGTATCTCTTTACAATTTCTCATTTTATTTTGAAAAGAAAAAAATGTAAAAAGTTCTATTCCCATTAAATGAAAAATTATCAATATGTCAAGAATGCTTTGTGAAATGTTAAAAAATACCTTGCTGTTTCTTGCAAAATAAAATTATATATTATATGTATTGTTTGAGCAACTTAAATACTAAATAATGGAAACATTAACATATTCTTCATGTTAATGTAATAAAAGGTTCTTGTTGGACAATTTACTAATCTCTCTATGAAAAGTAGCTTGAGTTAGTAATTTAAATTTCAAAAAGTAATGATTTTCACTGACGATATTATTCAACTTTAATATTGTCTAAGAATTGGTTTGCTAAAGTATTACAAAAGGTACCAAAATATGAATATTAGTTCGTAGAGAGTAGTTGGATATTAAAACAAAACAAATTATTTAATATATGTTTATTCAGTTGTATTAACAAGAATATAGGTAACTAATATTTATAAAAATATCATGTTTCATAGTGATTAAAATAGTAATATATTTATTTAAAAAAAATAATGGTTCATTATTGCATATTCTAAACATCTACGTGAATATTGAAATATATTACTAGAACTGGTATTCTGCGGGTCCGGACGCAAATATTGGACGAAGTAAATAAAATACTACACTATATAAATGACGCGTTAAAGAAAAGTGGGAGAGTGTTTTAAAAAAGAATTCAGATTTTGCGACATTAAGACAAATTTGTGATTGTGCGTCGGCAGATCCGTTAACTAATTTCAAAGATTATTTTAACTGTGCCTGTCTTACGTCGGTAGATATTGAACTATCTTTCTCAAGATATAAGAACATTTTTTCATCACGGCGAACATTCCAATGTGGAAACACATTTCATGTTGTAAACATTCCACAGATTTTATTCTTTTGTGGTATCTTCTAATTTTATAACAGCTGTTAAGAAGATACGTGTTTTACAATGTTTTTAAATAATATAAACTACAACTTTACTGTGAATATGTTATCCATCATGCATCTCCGATCGGCACTCGATGTTAGTATTCCCTTCTCTCCCGGCGCGCGCGAATGCCAGCTCTATATATTACCCACAAGGTTTATGAACTACGATAAAGAACATACGAGTTAACATGAAGTCCCAATTCTTGACGAATATTTTTATGTTAAGCTGGAGATGTATTTGTTATCTAATTTGTATATCTCCTACCTGCAACATATACTCAGTGCCGTTTATGCACGTATATCGGTCAAATAGAACAAAAGTGGCCAAACAACAAAAACGCCAATTATTATTGAATATAACTTAATACTTGAAAACAATTGCTGTCGATATTTATATTCTAACTATCTGTTACTTATAAAATAGCGGCGAATTAAAAAACTGGTACATCGCTGTCACTTGGACACATTACTAAATTTGAATAATCCCTTTGTGTAATTCCGGCTTGTGCTACTTCCATCTGGCGATTTAATTAATTACTCTCCTACTTCTGTCCATTTTCTTCTTAGTCGACCCATTCTCCTCTTTCCTACCGGTATTTTCCATTTATTTATTTCTGTAATTAGTCTGCTTTTATCTTATTCTTTGCAAATGATCTAACTACTTCCTTATTGCACAGCTCGTTACTTCATCACTAGTCCTTCTGATCCAACCATCTGATTTCTTCTCTCCCATAATTCTCCGCAATATCTTCCTCTCCCATACCATCAGCCCTCGTTTAGTCCTTTTGTTCATTATCTCTGCCTCGTAGTTACATATTGCAGCAGGTTTACTTATATATTCTAAACTTTGCTTTTCTTGAAATTCCCCTAGGTCTTAATAATTTATTCGGTCCTTCTGCACTTCTATTTCCTTTCGCCATTCTCAGATTAATTTCCTCAAACTTCGTCACTTCCGAATTTACTAATTTAACTGTAAGCCAGCTTTTTTCCAATTTTTTTCTCTTTGTCTTCCAGTTCCATAAACTTAGTTTTCTGTTTATTAATTTGTAATCCCGCTTTCTGCGCTACCTCTATCAGTTCCCTGGTAATGTCTTCAACTCCTTCTTTTTTCTTGCCATTAGTAGTAGGCCATCGACACTGGTGACTTCTATTGAGTAGTGTATCGGTTCTGTTTATGGTGCTTGGGCCGATTACTTTCTCCAGCATAATGTTAAATAATAACGTGGATAGTAGATCCCTACCTTACACTTCCATTCATTTCGGATGTCTTTCCGTCAAACGTAGTGTTATTTCCACCAACCTTATGATTTTCTTGGATACCTTCAGTTCTTAAAGCGCTTCGATGAGTTTACACCCTTCTATTGTATCGTGTGCACCAGAGCAGCCTGTGGGTACCTGCCTCGACATGAAAGTCTGGTCCGTTGTTGATTTGTTTTTACGTAATCCTGCCAGATACTCACCAATAAGAGATTCGACGTATAACTCTAGCCTTCTTTTTAACAGTGTAGCAGAATTCTTTTTTGATAATCTCTTACAACTTTTTCTTTTTTGCCAATTGTTCGTATCATACGTCTCCTGCTTTCTTTGCCTATTTCTATAATTTTTCTTTTCTCCCTCATATCCTATCTTTATTCTAGCAAGGATTGGTGGCAATCAGCCTCTGCTCCACTTTACGACCTAACTTTTTTTATTATCTTCGCGTGTCCTTATTCAATTAGCATCTATTTGTATTATTTCTTCCCGACTTAATTGCAATGTCAAAAATGGCCGTAATAAATTGTCTTAACAAACTTTGCCCAAACATTCACAGGACGTTCATATGATGTGCATCTATGTAAATATGCGTGCGCTGTTCTTGTCGGTTACAAGCTGGAATGTAAAATATTCACAAAAAAAGTGTAACTGCTCAAATGTTTATTAAAAAACGACCACTTTTGTTAACCGGTGTTACATATTTTGAATCAAAATGCATCCTCGTGACCCGATAAACATGTGTAAGTATATGTATGTCCATTATGGTAAAACTGCAACGGTTTCTCGTCAGAGAAAACAATAGTCTCCCATAAATCGTTTTGGTTTGGGAAGTGACGCGCAATATTCTTTTTTGCCTTTTTTATGTATTATTATCCATCATAAAAGCCTTGTTTGCGCTACTGCAAGTTTTTAATTCCGTTTCGCCAATTCATTTTCGGGTAATTTTAATGCAACCAGGAAAATTTCTTTCTCCCTTTGTCCTTACAGCGGTAGTGAAAGGATTTTCTCTAAAGAAATTTACCAAGTGTCCATCATCTTCTTCATTCGATGTCCTTAGGATCTCTAAACGAAATTATCTAGTGAAAACGCCATTGTGTAAACGTTCTTATGCTCCCAATACTGTGTTCTTATTGATTCCCAACTCATTCGCAATAGTTCGAATACTACGACTTTCGTGTTCAATATTAATTGTTAAAGCGACAGAAAATTATGCATTTTAATTTGGGCGTTACCTTGGATTCCAAACCCACTTTTAGTGACCAAATTAATACCGTGCTAAGTCGGCTTTACAGATGTTGGGTTTTATCATAAAGCCCACGCGCAAATTTTCTTCTATTGATTCCATCGAATTGCTGTAGTTTTCTTTTGTATGTTCCAAATTGGTCTGGTCGTCCATATATAATTATCAAATAGATCTATTAGGGCAAGTTCAGAGACGTTCTGTACATTTACTCTATAATGGTCTTGACTCGCTCAGACTTTAGAAAGATCAAAAATATCTGTATCAGACCTAACACATATGTCATGATCAAATCACGAATTTGAAGAGTCTGCATAAATTTTAATTCTTTGTTGAATTAATAACGTAGGCTTCCACGGCCAAAGTTAGTTAAAAGTGAACGTGATCCAGGTTTGGACCGTGTCAAAACTAGACGTTTCGCCTTCAATCGTATGGGGCTTCTTCAGGAGAGGCCACAGTTAGCACGGTAACTCAACGTGTAAACCACGCCAGAGGCGAAACTAACTGAGTGGGAAGCAATTGATCACGGCAACTCAGCATGTGAACCATTCTAGAAGCGATAGTGATACCCACACTTGATTTTCGCCACGGTCCAAACCCGTTTAGTTTTGATCTTGAACCGGAACACGTTTACTTTTGATCTTTGTTGGATGTTTCTGTCGCTATTAATTTCTTTCCTATAATATCGCTCCTCAAAAAATGTACTGCCATTTTAAGCTCAATAAGGCTTTTGGTTTCAGCCTACAGTAGAATTAGTAATGTGCTTGATCTATAATTGTAGATTGTAAAAATCTGTTGGGCAATGCTTTATTATTATTACTTTAAGTTGATTTAATAATGTCGTTAGCCTATTTAAGCAGCATTTACATAACTCTAATAAATAATTGATGTATACCAGCTCTTTAATTCGCCGATGCTACTTACTACAACATAAACTTAAACCGTCACAAATCATAGCAGCGGCGGCTGGTGGTGACGTAAATGGCAGGGCAAGGAGAAGGCTTCGATTCCTTCGTGTATTTCCATTGCATATCGTATGCAGTGCACTTGAGAAAAACGAGGAAATGGAAGCGTTGCCTTTGACCTCCCATTTACGTCTCCATCAACCGCCACTGAACCATAGTAGTAGAATATAATTATTATTTGATGGAGTTATAACTTCAATGTGTATAT
Source organism: Oryctes borbonicus (assembly GCA_902654985.2). Classification (NCBI taxonomy): domain Eukaryota; kingdom Metazoa; phylum Arthropoda; class Insecta; order Coleoptera; family Scarabaeidae; genus Oryctes; species Oryctes borbonicus. The sequence goes on along the minus strand of LR736867.1, from coordinate 3,398,682 downwards.
CCAGAAGTACTTTCGAAATAAGAAACGGGGCGGTCCTCTCATTGGGAGTTTCAGCGGTGAGTAAGCGACAAAAACGACGATTTTTAGCTCGTCTATAAAGAGAGCAACTCCATGACAGTGAAATAAACTGTACTGTCTACGGATAGCTCTCTTTATTTTCGAACTATTACTAAAGTTATCGCACGCACTTGCGACCTTAAACTGGAAACCTGAAACAAAAGGGAAGTATTTAATTTAATTGCAAATATTTTAAGTACCCTAATTAAGGTAAATACATAAAAAAATAAATTAATAATAAAACATACGATTTTTTGCAACCTACCGCTACACTATCCGCATTTAATTTTATCTTAAGCAGTTATTTTAAGCCACAAATATTCGATATTATTGAGGGAATCTTGCAGGATTAAAAATGATTGTACCTACATTCATAAGCATTATTTCTCGTAGTCAATTCTGACGGTATCTTATTACATAAAAAACCATAGTTTAAATAACTTTATTAGGTAATTAATGTCTAGTGAGAGATATACTGCCTGCATTCATTATCTCTAATTAAATCAGATATAATTGAAGATATGTATACACCACACCGTAAATAGTTTTTTGTTGTATCTATCTTTGCACGGGTATGTACACTGTTTGTTCTAACGTCAGTAGTTGCAAATAATTATTAAATTATCTCGAAATGCAGTCTAAAAATCCTTTATATAAGTCATTGGAAGAATGTAACAAAAGTATTAGAGCAGCTAAAGCATGTACCATTGCTTCATAAAAATCTGGGAAAGCTCATATAAGCTCCTTTCATCGTTTGCCAGAAGTTAATGAAAGTAAAATAAACAATATGAGCAGTTTTTGCCTTTAATATATTGCTTACATTATCATATGAGAGCTCGTGAAAGATGTTAAAAAAATAAAGCCGTCAACAATATAATTGCGTCTCAAGTATTTTTGATCTACCTACGTATATAATATATTTATTTATTATTGAAAAAAAAATACCATTTAGTATTTTTGGAGAATTAGGGGGTAAAATCCGTGGTAGAATTTTGTATCGGAATTTTAAAATATTTAAAAAGTAACACGAAAAGTCATATACAAGCTCCCCGTTAGAGAAGCCATACTTCATCATTTTTGAAAAACCAATCCTTAAGAGAGTAAATTGGGGGTGGACAATTTTGTATGAGCAGGTTCCGAAATCCGACAGTATTTCTTTGTTTGTAACCACAAGCCTAAGTACCAAATTTCATCTTTCTAAATTAAAAAAATTACTCCGTGACTTTTCCTATTTTATGAAACAGTAGAAATTGAGGGAGAAAAATTTAATGTGTAATAAATGAATAGAATAATAATAATTTAAAATAGAATATAGAAAATTCGAATATTTGCTTTTGGAATCATAATCGGAAACGTCCATGTCTGCCTCCTTTTTTATATTTTTCTACTGAAGATAAAAATTTTAAGAAAAAGGACGATGAAAATGCAGCAATCTGGACGTCTGCCTTCGATCTGCATATAGTAAACACGATGATATAACTTTTTTTTCAATTTCATTCAATTTCAAAATTCGTTAAAAGAAAATGCAAAAGTCACTTCGTAACTGAGTATTGAACAACATTATTCTTGAAAACCTGCTTCGTAATGTTGTTAAAAAAAAAGAAGAAAGAAGGAAAATTGGCATTTACGATAAATTAATTTGATTTTTACCAATCCAGGCAAGTGGATAAAATATTGTCAGTTGACATTGATATGATTTTGATTGCCGTTATTGTTATATCTTCCCTGTATTGAGCGATTTTACGAATATTTTAGAAATTATTGTTAAAATATTGTTAAGCCTGAATGAAGTAGAAAACGAAATTGATTTTTTTAATGATGAAGAACATTTGCCTCTTGACGTATCAAAGGTTGCAGAAAGTATGCATTATCTACAAGACAATATAAAACGGCTTATGATTTCAAAAATATCTGAAAATGTATTGCTGGCTGTACAAAGTCGTGAAAGGAAAAGCTCCAACATTATGGTCAATTTACTCAGCGTTAAAAAGTACATTGGGTATTAGAAAAATATAAAAAAGATATTGGAGACTGTAAAAATAAATCTGTTGGATATCGTCAGAAGAAAGATATTGACAAGAGTAGTTTACACAAGGAGCTCCTGATGAACAATTTTCATTAATGAAGGTTATTTTAATAATGTATATTCATGGGGCTTGTAGAAGAGAAGCCCTACTAGACATGATAGTAAAATACAAAGGTAATGTGGTTATCATTAAAATTCCCGACTGCAAGGGACACACTCAGAGGATATTTGCCATTTCAGATGTATGTCATATCTTTATATCGAAAGTACTCTGCTTTGCGCTCTAAGTTAATTCAAAGTTATGAGATAAATGTACCAATTAAGTGGTTGGTACTAATAAAATAACCCCATCTGGTAGACTATAAAGGGCACTGCTTCTGATGATTTTAATTGATTCTGGTGTAGACATTACCTCATGGGGGTTGAAAATCTGCTCCAATGGAAGACACATGGTTGAAATTTCTGATTCAAAGTTTCCATCAGCGTCGAACCTCGATAGTTCATCGAAAAATAATTCTTGCACCATAACTATATCTTCAGAACAAGATAATATTTTAAAAGATTGCTTTACCTTCACGTCTAGAATAAACTCGGTACACTGTAATGAGAACTTCAAATTTGCAATTTTTGCACAAAGAAAATAATGGTACTCGATCAATTTGAGTTGTAAAAGTTATTCAGCTGAAGTAAGTAAAAAAAAAAATAAATAAATAAAGAAAGATGCAAATTTTTAGTGAGAATTTTCATAAATATTTGTGCCGAGTGTCGTAGATGTTGTTCGCAGACTGAGGCGAAGGCAATCCGAAACCGCAAAAGCACTTACGGCCTGAGTGTCATATTATATTTTTCCTACTGTCGTCGATATTTCAGTAATCCAGCGGGGCAAAATTTAAAAAACTCAATTCCCTAAATGTATAATCCCAAGTTATACTCTTTAGTAAAAACTTCGTAATAAATATCTACACATAATATTGCAAAACACCGCTTTTTGGTAATTAGATAGGGTCTGAATTAAATAACCCTAATTAATCAAAACGGCATGTGCCATGGTGTTCATTATTGTGGAAATGCTCTGTATCAGCAAAATTCTCTTCTTATATCATTGTTATTTCACTCAGTAATTGCTTTTTTATCAAAAGGTATGAATTTACGTATGGAATTCGGACAAATGATAACATCTAACTCTATTTCTTCGTTTTCAGAGACGATGTACAAATTTCGCGTGATTAAATTTTCCAAATATGAGTGGTGAATTTCAAATGGTTTGAAAACTAAGGGAATAGTTTCATTTATTTTGGAGAAATTAAACCTACTCCCGTATTCCCTCTATCTGAGCCAGATGTGAAAATCCTAAACGCGACGATTAAATTTACATGCTGAATGAAAAATTACATAAAGCAAGATGCAAAAAAGAACAGTTTCGTGAATTGAATTTGTTGTGACTGGAAGACTGGAAGTTAATTGAAGTTCTACCAACCACTATGCAAGAGAATTCAAATGAGAAACTAGGTATACCTCAAAATAATGTAAACGTATGTCGCTTGAAAACCAAAACTAGGAGGATGAAAAATTCAATTGAATCGAGGGGGAAAATGAAACAAGCGAATTATCCTCAAAATATAAATGAAGAGAATATGTCAAAGTGTTGTGGAAAGTCTCACGTGTTCCCTCGCAAAATACCATGATTTTGTCGATCTTGGAGCTGAAATTTAGCGTTGTTACCTATTAGCAAACTCCGGTTCACGTTTATTAGGATTAAATGTTTTTCGTTGAGTCGCATTATACAATTGCGATGTACAACAAATGGGACTTTTTGTAAAAAAAATTTAGTTAGCTTTAAAATGATATATAACTCAATTTTCAATATTCTATAACGATTAATAATGAAGTTGGTACCGTTGCGGAAAAGTTGATAAGTTAAATTGATAAAAATCGGCGTTCTCATTAAAACCCAAGTTACCTACTTTATTATACATAATTACTAAAATATTGATAATTATAAAAGATGATTTTTATAGTCTGTAGTTCATTGTACCTTTTACTTTAACATGTTTTAATTAAAAGTTACGACGAAAGAGGTATTGGATACTATGAAAGCCGCCATTTTGCCCGATAGGTCTCATAAGAGTGCAATGTTGCTACACACTGTATATATAATATGTATCTGAATCGTTTGGGCAAATTTTACCAACGTGACGTATAGAACAAAACAGAAAATATTTCCATAAACATGTGACCAAAATCCTTCCTTACTTCAAACCGTTTATCTAAGATTTTTCTTAACTTTTTAAGGAAGCGTTTCTTGATACATATTTATAGAATCTTTTTTTATATACGTTGGCAAAGATTGGCCAAACAATTCTGATAGATGTATTGCATTCTATCACTCACGTTTCAATTCCATCACAACCTTGTTTTCTAATATTTTCTACAAGATACGAGTAAAGTTACAATTTAGTGTACGAGCTACTAGTATATTTGAACAAATATGCTTACTGCAAATAAAAACTTAGTTTGTTAAAGTAATTACTACCTATTTCACAATTTCTCCGCTGCAAGGAAATATTTTCAAGTATAAATGTTGTATTGTTATTAGGAATTAACCATGAGATATTTTATATAAAAACTTATACGATAACAACGAAAAAATACCTTCTAAGACACGTGATGACCTGAAAAATTCCTTAGATTGTATTTTGATATATATCAGCCACATTTGTCATTAAAGTAGCGTAATGTATTAAGATGCTTATAATTAGAACTTATCATGTAGTTACATTAATTATATTAATTATCAAATGCTGGGAATCTACGATATAAATTACGAAATTTAAAGATTTATTACATTCAATCATTGCCATAAATCAGTTAATGAGTTACCTGGTTGATTACCAATGTATTGTGCAAGACAATTATTACTAGAGATGACAAAGGCAGGTGATATTATTACTTTTTTGCAGCGAGTAGACAGACTCGTGTTTTGTCGACTCTCGGGGAAACCAGTAGACAACACGAACCCTTTCTTATGGGACGAATAGCACGAGTCTATCTAGTCGCTGCAAAAACACTTGTCTTGGTCATTACTACGCATATTAATATTGCAGTGACAATAAAACATAACAGTGAATGTTTGATATATATTCTCTAAAGTTAATATTAATTTTATTATAGGATATCATAATATAGCCGTCCCTAAAAGAAAATAATGTATTCGCGTAAATGATGCCATTGCTCTTGCAAAAATTCCAAATAAAGAATAACATTACAGTCTAGATTAACTAAATGTGGTTTTAAAGCATTCAATGGTTAATCTAAAATGTATTATAAATAATAATACATTAAAAAAAAAACATTACACAGTAATAATAAAAACCTATTTACATATATTTTTTATTTACTCCAGCTGAAAAACATATTTAACAATCTTGTGCAAGGTGTTGTTAACTTTGTCTCTGAAAGCCAAATAACAAATTTCTAACACATGAGCATATTTAAAAGTATTACTTCCAAATTGTATATATATTTTGTAAATAAAAATGAGATTCTTTAAAGCTCTAACAGCACCTCTAATACCAAAAAAATTGTTGAAAGAGCTATAACTCTAACCTGAAATTAAATTCATATCTAGGACATGTAATATCAAAACTAACGTATGTGCTTAACGTTTTCCGTATATGGTATGGTCTAATATAGTGAGTATATCCGAACGAATTAACAATGATTCTTTGAAATAAAGCTAATAAATTAATTTCAAGAAACTTACCTGCGTTAACACAGATTGTTCACTGAAGCTTTACGTATTAAGAGTGTAGCACATATGTAAGTCGGTGGATTAAACATTTCAACTGATAAGAAAGATATGTACAGATATCAACAGTAAATATGTTTTTTAATGTATGCTTATATATAGGACAATATTTAAATTACTTTATTACTCTATTGTTTTCTAACTTAAACGTAAACCTCTTTCTCGCTATGTTAATTTTGTGTGCATAATTGTATGTAGAACACAAATACACGAGCATAAAATACTTTATCTTGTGCAAATATTTTTTATGTAACTTGTTACATCAGAGCAACTGTATAATAAAGATTAGACAGTTACTAAAAAGTTTGCATAGATTTTACCTGATAATAGGGGGACTAATGGAATATTTCTACGATTTGTCACTTCCGATTCTGCACGTAATGGCAATAATAATTAATGTGAATAAAATTGAAATATACTCTAATTCAAAAAAATGTGTTTACTATTATCTTAGATTCAAAAAAATTACTGCGTCCTACCATGGTAGAAGTCACGTAAATGCGATTTATGGGTTATTTAGCTTGGTAGCCATGGCGGCGGGATGTAATTGAATTTTACGTGCCTAGTGACGTAAAGTAATAAAACATTAAAATAAAGGGCGCGGCGTTTAAACCGTCGGTTAACTAAATACCAGGAACTATTATTAGCTCAATGCCGAAAATTTGCTTTTCATTTGGATTTATGATACTGATATTTCTGATAAAAATATTTACAGCCCTGAATCATTTTCGGTTAAAAACGGAAACCAATATGAACTTGTTTATTTTAAATAGAACATCCTGTATATTTTTTTAATTTTTTAATAGCACACATTATTTTGAATAAATTCTGCTAAGATGTCACTGTACCTATCTTTGCCCGCTTTTGAGAAAAAATTTTGACGTAATGATACCGAAATGAAAAGATTAACTGGGAAGGTGTTTAAGTTACGAAGTTGAAGTTTTCTGGTTATGTAGCCAGGAAGTCATAGAAAATAAATTGTAAAACGAGTAATACAGGGCGATTCGAAAGATTATTGATCTACGATAACCAATAAGACGTAATAACTCACTTATTTTTAAATTCATCGTTATAATTTATTAAAGTCCGTTTTTCTCAAAAACGATCAAAAATAGCTACACAGAAACCTTAACAGGGCGTATGTAGAATAAGTATATCGAAATACAAACAAGTTTGGTTGAAAATATATAACATCAATACATGAACGCAATTATGGCATTTGTACCTAAATATTGATATTCAACAATCAAATTAACAATATAAATACTCTCGAAGATAGGTATTAAAATAAAATATAAAAAAAAACTTACACTATACATAATTTTTTGAGGATGATTTTGTACAGAATTATGCAACATCCTTTAAAGTGTAGCTTCTGTGCAGGGATAGTCCCCGGAGCCCTTTGCATGTTAACCGTATTTCACTGGTAGAACCGGGTATGAATTGGCCGTATATGTAACGTATCTGATTGCGATGGTTCTTGGACAACCGACGATAAGAATTATTTTGGAGTTAAGTTAAAAGTTGTAGGTAAACCACCATTGACTCTTTGTATTGAATTGCTTTTATTAGGTCTAGAGAAATTTTAACAGAACTTAATAATGTGTGCTGTTAAAAAAAAAGGCAAAAATATATAGAATGTTCCATTTAAAATAAGCAAATTAACATTCGTTTCCAGTATAACCAGAAAATCCTTCTGCATGATGAGAAAGTTAGTTTGCCGTTGAATCCAACGTCTTCTAACTGAAGAACAAAACATTAATTAGCGTAATAGAGTTTGATCAACATATTGCTTACGTGCGCGAGTTGCCAAAAAAAATTGTCATGTTATGAAGAATATATTTGTTACAAAAACATTCTACATTAAAATGTTTGCTACTTGGGAAATAAAGTTTTGAATAATTTGAAAATTTATTTAGAAGAGCAATTTCTTTAGGCTAACGATGTTGATGTGCCTCTCTGCTAAGTAAATACTGGCAATCACCTAGAAATAAGACTTAATCCTTTTTATTTGTTTACATATTATTGTCACGACTTAATAAGCATGTGGGTGTTGCTGTTTTTGCTAAGGATTGAATTAAATTCTCGGCATTACATTACTAAGCTTTCTGCCTGCAGTGTTATGGTTGAACTGACGTCCTAAAAACTGATAGTTCTCTCTCTCTCACGTCAATGTAGTGTTTAAAAACATTGAACCGGTTCAACAACGGAAGCAAAAAAATATTTATTGTAACATGAGTGGTGACAAATCATAGATTTATTCATATAAACCCGAAACTAAATGTCAATCAGCTTGTGGACGTTTCAAGATGAGGAGAAGCTAACAAACGTTATTCGTTCCCGAACTTTGAAGAAATTGGTCGCAACTTTTGTCTCAATTTCGATTCATGTTGCTACAATTCCTTTAGAAGATCGGTTATTGTCGTTTGGTGTGCTACTGATTGTTTACTAAAAATCCGTCACAAGTTCACATAAAATTCAAACGACCATTGAGTTTTTAGAGCAGTAAGACATCGAGTGATTAGATTATCCTTCGTACAACCCTGAGCTAGTAAGGAAAAACGATAGAGAAACAGTTGAGATTAGAAAGAATTTGGTGCAAGATCTTTTGAGAAAAAAAAAAAATTCTCATAGATATACCAAAACCGAGATTTGGAACGATTAATGACGGCGTCACGAACATTTTTTGCCAATCCCTAAGTGGTCGCCAACAAAACAAGAGTTGACTAAGTCTTGGTATAATTTTAAGGACAACTGCGTGAGGTTATCAAATTGATACGGATGCTTTCCGAAAGTATATCTTGGAAACAACACGGGTGTACTTAAAATCTACTCCAGTTACCCTATATAAGATTATAATTCATGGAGCGGAAACAATACAGTCCGCGATTTTACTCATCGGGCAATTATCCGATGAGGCGCAAGAAGCCCAAAATAAAGATTGCCCAAGATTGAGACAACCATCATTCGATTCGGTCATCACCAGTTTGAGAAAACACGCTTCCAAGAAAACTGCAAGTTTTCCAAAAGAAGTTCTGCCTTTGTTAGCTGCTCCAGTAATTTCGAAAGAAAATGGTGACTCATCTGATGAAGATGTTGAGTCGATATCAGACTGTGATAACGAATAAATTGTAAATATCTATCTATATATATTTCTAATTCTAGTTAATCATCCGTATGATATTTTGTTATTTTATACTTATATTATTTTGTATATAAATAGGTAACGATATATATTATTTCCTTTTTTTTAAATAACAAAGACAGTGCAATGTAAAGTTATAAAGCTAAGAAATATTCGTTTAGAAATATCAACATTCGATTTCGTACCTGACCCATATAATACATAAGTTCTAAATTATTAAGCAAACATTGTTAGATAGATACTATAGGTGAAATGCATGACGAGCTAGTGTACGTACTTACAAACATATATGCGCAGAATGTAGAAATACATGTGTAGTTACAAGTGCACGCACACCGATGTAGGCACGTATAATACATGCAGACGATCCATAAGTACCATCAGTACACTTATTCTGAAACAAGCATTTTGTTATTCGTTCTACTAACGCCTTAATTTTATTTGCACGTTGATTAGATAAGGTGTGTATCATCATCGCGAGTCGATTTACTATCAAGCTTACACCATCAAATAACTAAAAAAATTCAAGCCGGACTTGGCGCCCGACACCTCGTCAGCCTAATTAATTGTCATTATGCTTTTATAAATTAATGATATAGATGCTGCCACAAAATAAAAATGGCAAATTTTTGAGTAAAAGTCATTTTCTGCCCTCATGTGTAACATAATCGATGTTTTGATGAAAGATTCATCATCAAGATTACAAATTAAAAAAACACAATTTAAAACCAAATCAATTTACATTATTACTAAAACTTAGTTTTTTTACACATTTTGTAAGTAAACATTGTTTTAAATTTAAAGTTGTTGAGCAAAAATAAAAACAAAATCGAAGCGATTAGAAATGTTAGTTAAATAGTTAGGTATGTCACAAGTTACCGTTTTTCGGCCGAGGATGGTGAAGCCGAATTTTCCATTACGTCCTTCGTATCAGGGTGGTAACGATTAACTTACGTAGCCGGTGATAGCAAATAGTTATCTATGTTACAAGCGATGTAAATGCAGTTTTGCGGTCGAAGGTGTGGTTTGCAAACCTCAATTTCACCTCGCAAAAGTACTTACAGCCCGAGAGGTATACTATATCTTTCCTATTAGCGCATACCGTCTCAAAATTTCAAACAATTGTCTAAGTTGTCAATTTCTATTATGTATTGACACTTGTTTCTCTATTAAGGTATTATTACATTGCGTCCCTAAGGAGATAAAATTCCATTACATTCTGCAATGTCAGGGGCAACCACGCTAAATAACCCGTTAATCGCGCTTACGTCCCGCCTATCGGGGCAGTAATAATTGACTTAAATAGCCGCAGTACGAAAAGGCCTTTTAGCCTTGAAAATGATGAACGCTTCATTGAAACATCGTTTGCGTAAACTTCGCCCACATTAGAGGAAACTCCACCTCTGGGAGCCAGAGTTTAGCATCAATATATAGGGTAAAATTCATCCGAAATAAGATGTATACGCAGACACAACTTGTGATAAAACGCATACATTTTATGCATGTATTATGGTGTTGTGCAGCATTATCAGATCTCCTGATTTTTCCAAATTTTTTGCCGACCTACCGATTTTCAATATAAAACTCATGAGTTTTACCAAAATGTTTTGTTTACTGTACAAAAAGGTAATTATATTTTAACATATTTTTTCGGTGTTTAGCTACAGGGTATCTATGTTCTTAAAATTTTCCGCGCTCTGTGCAAAAAATCCCATTATTTCATATTCATTGCAGCTAATAACTGCGAACATGTTGAATTCGCTAAAATTTCTAATAGTAAATATTAAATAATTATCTGTGATTAGTCAGTCAAATCGAAAGGTACATCAGATCTGATTTGTTAAATGTATTTTCGTGCGTTTTGCTAAGTTAAAACTTAACGTTGAAAGTTAAAGTTCGTTATTTTTCCTTATTTGTTCGCACTAATTTTATATTTAAGTACGAAGTCAAAGGAAGAAAGTGTAAAAATTGCTATTACAGAATCAGTAACATTGGTGTGTTGGTAAAGGGCATTCCCTTGACATCTACTGTATACTTGTTTAATTGTTTTTCATTGTATTATCAATCAAACTTCTACAAAGCAACCAACCTGAGTAATTTTAAAGAGCATCTCCCGCTTTTCCTCCTATTTATCCAGATTTTTTTTCCTCCTTTATCTCCTGGATTTTAGGAATCTCGTCTGGCACCACTGATATTGTGTACCGTGCGTCATGAGTAGTAACAGCCAGTGTGTCATAATCTGGTATTTTTAGTGATGACAAACGAATTATAAGTGCATAAATTTTAATCTAAAAGTTAAGAAACCGTGCACTTAATAAACAACCACGATACCTATGAGCAAATGAATAATCAGTAGGTATTAGTAATGAGATAATACTAATTTGCATAGCAAGCTAGTGATGCCATTCAAATCCAGATTCTATTCAGGTTTTACGCTCATATCTCATGGTGTACGAGGGTAGTCCGAAAGGTTACCAGCCTAACACAGAAACAAGTTTTTTGTAAAATTCAGTTTCTCACCATACACTTTTCACAGCGATGTAGGTATTTGCGAATGTAATGGCTTCCTTATTCGATGGAAATCATTGTCCTCCGAGCGAAACTTTGATCCTAGAAAACAGAAAAAAGTGGCTGGTGAATAATTTGAATCCCATTTCGTGAATTGTTGCTGTAGCGACCATTGAAGTATGAGACTGTGCGTTGTCTTGGCGGAATAAAGTTTTCTCTTTCTTGAAATGCGGACGGTTTTTCGCATTTTCAGCCTTCAGCTTGTCAAGTAATAATGGTAAGTCTTCGATTATTTTGGAGCCTATTCACCCTTTGCAGTACACTGTTACAATTGCATGTTAGCTTAATCCACGCAAAAACTTCTACATTTATTACGCTTAAACTGCTTCAACAGCTCTTTGAAAATGTTCACTCGAATGCACTTTTGGTCCTGAAGAGCAAGCGGGGCACCCAATGGGCTTTTTCATGCCCAAATCTTCGGTCAATATATCATAAACACGTTATTTTAATATAGCCACAGCCTGTGCTATATTTCTAACTTTAAATCGATGGCTGTCTAGCACAATTCGATGGACTTTTGCTATGTTATTAATACTGGACGGATTTTTGGCCATCTTGAACGTTTGTCGTCAACCCAGTCCCTACGACCACGTTTAAATTCAAAATTTGACTGAGGCAAGGGATGGTACAGAATTTCCGTTAACAGCTTCCATCTCGGCTTTAGTCGGATATTTAGATGGATATTTTTTCCATTTTTACAGAATTTTTCTCTTTTTTGAACATTTGCAAATATAGAAAATTCGTGTTGTGTCAGAACTCAAGTCCATTAATCACGTAGTGAGAGTGCAGTACTGCAATTGTTTTGAAGAATGTATGATGTATAATATTCTTGACAAATTTTTCTTCTCAGACGAAGCTGGATTCCACATTAGGGGTTTTGTTAACAAATAAACTCAGTGGAAATCCTTATGTCATGATATATAAACTATTGTATTCTAAAAATGTTGGTGTTTAGCAGCTACGTGACGGAGAATTATTAACCCATTATTTTTTCATGAAACCCTAAACGCGTAATAGCCTATTACTATCTTTTCTAAACCAGTTGCATGATGACGAACTAAGGGATGGATACTTCCAATAAGTCACTGTCACAACTCATAAATAAGTACAAATAAGAAATCTCTTACATAAATATTTTGATAACCGTGGTTAAGTTTTTCCTTCACGTTCTCCTAATCTAACTATTTCAGAACATTTTATTTCTCCACGCCATGGTTTTTATACACCGCACACAATATAAGAACCTACCGGAGAAATTCCAAATATGTGTGACACTATAACGCCTCAACACCGCATTTAACACGCATTTAACAACATGAAAGGAATTTTGCATTAAAACCGAAAGAAATCATTTTGAGCGTTTACCATTATTGCTTGCTGAATTATTTTACTTTTTTAGGAAATAATCATTCTGCCAGTTTTATTATTATTGATTTGGATTACCACATTTGCGCTTTAAACACAAACTCGTTTGCATAATTACCGTCAAATATATCAAATATAATTTGAAGTTTCAATCTTGATATGATTTAAGCAAGATTTAATTGTCAGATGTAGATATAACCAATATAAAAAATAATTAAAAACAACACGGCTCTCTCGATTAGGATTATATTGTACAATATAATATGATATGTTTATTTCGCAGCAGATGCTGCAAATTCAGTAGTAGATAAAATAAAAAACGAAAAGGAGAAAAGTTAGTTTTTGATTCTAACTTTAAAATTGATCGCTAAACTCATATAAGATTATTACCTCATTGGCACGTGTTAGTCAAGAACGCCACCCAATATTGGTGTAAACTAAGATAATTTGAATTATTTCTAATTGTTATCTCGTGTTCGTATCATATTCATTGAAATTTCCACTAGACTAAAACGATAAAACTGTTCGCGTGTCATATATATATAGAGTTCTTTGGTTACAATACGAACGGGCGAGAAACTTATAGGCGCAAATATAATTATTGATTATTTGCAGATATCATATGAATGCTACAGGTATTGACCGCAATAAACATGAATTTCTTGTTAACTTATCGAGCAACGAATGTACATACGATAAGGGATTTATCGCAAAATTCTATGTTCGCTATTTTATGTCCTCAACTGCGATCTAATAAATACTCGCTGCACGTGATTGTATACAGGTTCACACATCTATTTTCCCAGGTGTTTACCTACTTAAAAACTAACGAAAATAGAAATTTGCAGTAAAATTTAATGAAATTGGGACGATTGGGACCCGTATGATTGTCGAAACGTCGAGTTTTCGTTTAACTATAACAGGGTCCGAACCCGGAACACATTTAGTTTTAACACTAACATCGTTATGTAAAATAGATTCCAATGCTTAACGTAAAATAGCTTTGAGATTTTGGACAATTCCAAAAAGGTCGATAAATTTTGCGAGAACCACAGAAGAAAGTTGCGTTAATAATTTCCGATTATTTTTTAACGAAAGTGCAATCTCACTTAAAAAAAGTAAAACGTTGCGTTTTTCTATAATAAGTAAAATATTTCAAATTAATGCATATAGCCATATTTGTAAGAGCAATAGTTACCGAAAATTTTAAAAAAATGTACGGAAGGGATACACTTTGAAAAAACAAAATGAGGGAAAGGTTTAAGAGCGCTTCTATATTAATTTACTCACCTTATCTATGAGGCCAGTAGTTTTAAGCATAGACTCACCTATGTACAAATTGTCCAAAATGGCTAGTAAAGGAATATAAAAATTTACCCATCAAAGTAGACAGTCTTGAAGTAGAAGATTCACTAGATTTTGTAAATGAAGTAAGCAATATTGAGTTCCTAAACCTCAACAATATCGATGATGCAGAAATTGCAGAATATGAAGGATTAATTTACTTTGCATGAAACAAAATTCCTTTCTAACATAGGCACTAAATAAGAAATTCCACGATCTTAATCCCGATAGAAACAGGAAGAAATTCGTGAAACTTCCCTTTCACAGCTTGTCGAAAAGTGTTGATAAGGTTCTGAAGGATCAAGATATGAACGTATGTTTCGATTCAGGTAGCACATCTAAAAACCTTCTTGGCAATCCGAAAGATAAACCGAAAATGGAAGAAAGGTCGGGAATTTATAAAATTGCATGTAGTGACTGTAATAAAGCCTATATTGGTTAAACGAAAAGAACGATAGGCACCAGATTTAAGGAACATATCAGGTGTTTTCGCTTCGGTAGATTAGATTCGGCAAGTATAGCACAACACATAAACGAAACCGAGCATAATATTAATTTAGAAAATTTGAAATTGATTAAGACTGTAACGGTTTACATAAAAAGCAACCAAAATTTGATGAATAGAAAGAACGAACCGTTGTCGTACTCTCTTCTATTTGATTTATTGGGGTAAATCTTGCACACGTTTTATATCTCGAGGTATAATAAGAGATCCTTCTCTCTATTTGTCCGTATTCCGCACGTCTTAGTTTTAAGACAAGTAGGCGGTAAAAGTAAATACTTATAAATAATATTTTTCTCGAAAATAGGGATAGAACAAGCATGTTAGTTTTATAGGTTTCTCACATCATTCTTTCTTTTTCTTACATCACATCTCACATCTCATCATCATCACATCATCATCTCACCGGTTAAGAATGTGAATCATTCGTATCCTCGAAACGGCCGTCCCAGAAGAATTAATTAAACTTGTGTGGTACGGAGTGCACCGATACTTTTGTGTTGTTTACCATACTACTCCACAGTCCTTGCTATTATTATTTACCGTATTCTTTATACTGTTTTATATTCGGTTTTAGCGTCGTACTTGTTTTTGCTATGACGCCACAGATATATTTTGTAAATGGAACACGCTATATTTCTCCATATTTCGATTCTTCATAAAGCCAGAGCCAATCATATACTATGAAATCCGTGATTTCTGTTGCCACAAGCCTTATATTTGTGTCTCCAGGTAATACATTTTTATTTGCAGATGGTATAGTTTATACACTTTTTGGAAAGTTCTTCAACAAAAGAAACAAAACTACGTTATTCATGCATCTTACAATATTGTCCAAACGTTTCATCACAAATTCGACAGGATTCTACTGGGTGTATGTAATTTCTAGAATTCTATCGTTTTCCTTTTCATGCAAAAGAATGCGGTGTTCAATTTGAAAAAAATAAAGTGGAGGAAGAGTGCTATTATAAAGGTCCGTGCTCCCAATTTTACTTTGCTTCATCCATCAAAATTATTTAAACCTCTTGGATTGAAGCAAAGTTTCAGTAATCGTTCTCAAGTTTTTCCAGCGATAATATTGAAGTAACATTGTGCAGGTTGTTCTAAATGCGTGACGCTCTATGAAACAATCATTTATAACTGCAGCTCAAGTATCTATGACTATAAATTTGACAAACGCATTTGACTTTGAAACTTCAAAGTTTTTAGATATATTTTTAAAGTATCAAGTAAGCTTTAGAACTTCGTGTGAGCCGTCTCCTTGTTATACTCTAAATCCTCACGAAACATTCTTACAAAGTAGATTCAACATATTTCATACAGTAAGTTGCCGCAATAGGTCGTTTTCACATTTACCAACACAATACCAGTGCGACATCGATAACGCTGCTGATGGACACCAAATAAAGGGTGGGATCAGTTTTTCAGTTCGTGTCGTCTCGAATTTTACACATTATTTCACCTTCTAAGTTTAAGCAGATTATTTGCTACAGCATTAAAAGTGTTTAAATATGATGTTATTACGAGTACATTATTATTATGGAATAGTATCTTTGAGATCAAAACAATGAAAATAATAAAAAAATTAATGTTCCGCAATGAAATCGGACGACTATGTGTCGACAAATGTGAATGGTATTGGAATGTTTTTGATTAACATTTTCGTCGTGAAAAATTAAACATTTTTTGTTAATGTTTAACGGTTAATGACGGACACGGTGCAAAATATTCTTAATTAAGAATTAATTTATTCGATATTATTGCAAATCAAATTGGAATTGATAATAGTGATACTTCGAAAGAAAGAACATGCTTCACTTAATTTTACTAGCATCTATTAAGATAAGATTCAATGCTGTTCCACACAATAGCATGTGAAAGATTTCGGAGAAACCAAATTCCAGCTGTATTGAAGCAAAATATATGTACTTATAGATTAAAAGTAGCTACTTGAAATTACAGATTTTTTTACCTTATTTATAACAATATTTTAATATAGCGAAAACCATTGTATATAGCCGCTTAATATTTAAAATAAAGTACATATGATGTTTGCTGTCAGCATCTGCCGAGAGTGCTCAAAATCTGTTACCTTGGTGTTGATGCCAGGTCACCACGATATAGTGAGCAATGGAATTGAAATCCATCAACTGATGAGAGAAGATTTTAAAACGAATTTCACAGGATCTAAACCAAGTCTACCCAAGAGTGCAGTACATGGTGGAAATAACAAAAGAACACCAATTTTATTGGAGCTGTGCAGCTGAGTAACCACACATTTTCTCCAAAATACAACGTAATTATGTTTGGAAAAAGCCATCGACTCCAGTGCGCGGACGCGGACGGCACCTTAGCTATTTGGCCACAGGGACGAGAACGACCACAAAAATTTCTTCTACATGACACCATAATAGCACAATCTTTATTATAGACGTGCTCATGAAACACGCTAAAGATAGACTGAGTTGTACCGTATACCTCAAGAAGACACATGGACCAATACTGCATGCATCATTTCATCATTACCCACAACAGAAAAAAATCAGAAAAAAAACAGAAAATTGGCGATAAAGAATATAGATCGCGTGAAATCCAATACGTAAATGACGCTCTCAGAAAAATGGATGTAACTCACTATAGCTATTTAGAGCCACCCACTACCATGCATTTTTTTTGAAATTATGAAGTATCCGAACAATTTCAGAGGATGCGGAGAAGGATACAAGATCAACAACACCTGGAAGTGAATACTTGGAGAACATCAGGGAATCAACCATACCATGACGAAAACGTCCCATCAAATCGAAACGAATACGGATCAGTAATGCAGAACAGAAATAAAGTATACAACAAGACAATGTTGTCGGTTTTTAGGAACCTTTTGAAAAAGCTGACATCTGCAAAACGTTAAGACTAAACTTGACGACCTGCCAACACCCGAAAGATTATTGTACAGATTATAAGCATTCCTCGCATCTTTCGCAGATATCTGCGGATACACACTATCCGCACGCAATCTTTACCAGTTCTTCTAGATAGGCATGTTCGAATTAATAATATGTGTTTTTGTCCATACAAGTTAAAACTGAATTTCGTAATAATGTAACTAATACTCAAAGCACTCTAGTACCTTCTTCTTGAATGCACAGACTATAATAACTGAACATCTACAGACTGTGATTTAAATGCATACGTTGTATTTTTGTCGTTTTCCATCAATGGTTCACGACCTAACGTGCATAGACTAAAAACAGTTCTGCCAGATCTCCTACCAAACATCAGTTAATTCATCAAGATTGCCTTCTTGAAGAATTAACTCTTTTATAACATATAGATTTATTGCTGCAGTAATGATTTAGTGAGTGAAGCCAATTTACTAGCACGAATGCTTATTTTACTATTGCATCAAGGTGATGCGTTTCCGAAGAGATAAGTGCACAACACATAGAATTTCAGAATTGGTTGATTTTTGAAGGAAATGGTTTTCTCTGATATAGTTTGTTTATAGTTTATAGTAGTTTGATCTGATATAGTTCTGGCCTGATGATGTAATTTTTCACGAAACTAGACGCAGTTATATATTTCTAATAAAGAACTTGAGAAAAGGGACCCTTTTTCAATTTTTTTGTTCTCGATCCACATAAAATTGGAAATCCGTTTAAATGGAGTGTAAAACAGGATTCAACTTAAGACAGCGAAATGTCTATTAACAGGATATAGCTCCTTGAGAGGTTATATGCATAAGAGAGGATTCTATAACGATGAACCCCAACGCAGATTCTGCGAATACAACTCAAATTATTTTCGAATGAAGAAGGCAGATTCGCACTACGGAGCGGAACTGATCTATCATCGGAAAGGAACTTACTGCATACGCTATTAAACCTGACCAAGGAAGCTAATCTGTTTGAATGAAACTGAAAGAAAAACACGATCAATGCAGTAGTCCCTTTGGACAAGTAGTATGCATCAACTTTATAGTTATGCGGTCTGTTTATTTTGAACAGAGGTGTATATGCTTATTTCAATTTGTTGCATTATTGCGAGTTTCTTCTTGGTTTCTATTTCGTATGATTTATACGGCCGAATTAAAATCCTTCGTCCTTTCTTGCATCGATCTTTGTTGTGATCAGACGTAATTGCAATTTAGAAAGTGTTGTTAATTTACCTTAATTGGTGAGTGTGTTTCAACTATCCTTTCCTAGCGCCAAACTTTATTAGTACTCGATGTACATTTCGCCTTGCGGCATCGTCAAGAGATTAAACATTGAGCGTCAGGGATGTCAGGAGATTAGACACTCAGTGTCTAATCTCCTGATATCGAGTACTAATAAAATTTGTGACATTATTACCAAGTATTTTTCTTTGATTTTGCAAAAAATGTTTCATCAATAGCAATCCATTACTTCCTTTAATTCTTTCCTAGTGTGTTCTGTAAGACAATTTACTTAGCATTAATTCATGTTATGATCATCGCCATATATGATGTTATACATTTCCACAATTCAAGAGGAAGTGCAACAAAACTTTTTGGCAGTTAAAAAAAAAAGCTGTTCGACCCCGACTTGATTCCTACTCTAATGGGAGGCGTACCGTATATCACTAAGATTATAAGTTATAAGTGTTAAGGATGTAAAAGACTTTGTTTTGCTTATGAATATAATCAATCAATCATCAGAAGATGGTCGCTATTGTAGAGAGTCAAACATAGTGTGTTTTTACAGGAAATAGTACGTATATGTCCCAGATTCTAATATCAATTTCAGTTGAAATTTCGACGTAAGTACAAGAGAAGAAAAATTCGTATATCAATACGGTGAAATCAGCAAAAAAAAAAAAACTGTTAACGCTTTAAATGGTGAAACTCTACGAAGTGTGCAAATTCTATTATTGCATTCAAACAAAACGACGAACGTTACATCAAGACTTACTAAATATTTAACCTTCATGTTTAGCAAATTATGATCCATAAATCTTTACAACTAATAACAATAACAAACATGTAGCTCAACCCAAGAACATCATGTACGTACACAGTAAGAAAACTTTCTAATACGGTGGTAATATATTAATATTGCGCAGAACACTATTTTTTTTTGCTATTAAGTCAAATAAAGTCGTTACGATTTAAATACATATATTTACATGAAAAATGATCTGTAATTTTCTTGTCAAATGTAAAATTTTTAGTAGAAAAAGAATTTGATAACAATAAGCAGCGACTATTCCATTTCGTCAACAGCAAATTATACAGGTTGTCTTACTGGGAATTGCATGGATCGATATATGAAAGATTATCCATTAGAAGATGCCAGTACACTAAAGCCGATATGTGCTACTGAACTAAAATATTTTTAGCAATCTGACACTTTCGGTTATACCGAAAATAGCTATCAGCTTTGTTATTTTAAACGGAACACCTTATATATTATTACATTTTTGAATTCCTAATTCAATTTAAAGGCTCGTTTGCTGAATCAATTATGTTGCTATTTCTAACCATATTTGAAAAATTTGGCTTTTATTGAAAATTTTTGACGGATGTGTGTAAGTGAATTCTTATAACTGTAAAGGTGTTTAACTACATATTTATATATAGGATATATAAGATGGTATTAGAATCCGAGAGAACTTTATACAGGCTGTCCTACAATTGCGTTTAAACTTTCAAATCGAAGAGATGTTAAAACTTACCGAAATATCTTGAGAAGTATCGAGATTAGATGCATAATGAATATGACATCTTTGTTGTATTTTTATAAGAGTAACGGAGTAACACTTTTCCAATTGAAAGTTTAGGCATAATTGTCGGATACGCTGTATAACATTTTAAGAACTGTACAATGTGTAATGAAACGGAAAAAATTACAAACAATATCCAAATCACTGAAAGAATGCGAAACCAATGACGTACGTCATAACTTAATATGTTAATATGAAAACAAAAGTAAAAAGTTATATTATATGCAATTTTGAAGTATTCATGTTGTGCATTATTAATTCCGAACATTTTATTTTTATGTCTATGAGCGTAACAAGCGGCAACGGAAATTAAATAGTTTCTACAAAATATTAATTAATCGACTCCCGTGCTACACAATGAATCAGTTTTAAAAAGTGATAATTGTCACTGGTAATAATTTTAGTTAATAATATATATACACGCAATTTTTATTCTACAGTACGCAATGAGGAATTAAAGAGACGTTGCTCAAAGCCGTCTGTATACACCAATTACTTTGTTAAAGTCACGTCCCGCTTCTATACAATTTCTTAGTATTTTAGTACTGAAGTAACGGTAATGTCATGACAAATGGTTTTTGTATTTTTTGGCCTTACGCGCATGATTCCCGCAAATGAATAGAAGTATGTTATTTGGAACTTGATCTCATTAAATATCTAGAAAATAAAATTCATCGAAAAATGTTCAAACAAGTGATCCACAACACAAAATCATATTCAAGAATAGGTGCAGGATGTTCAAAGCGATGTAAGTTTTATTAACGATATTCATTAAAAGTATTGTATAAATGTTATCTTTTTTTGGTCCGATTCCAAAATAACAAAATTTCGCAATGCTGTTCACTTCACAAAGCTGTTGAAATTGTGTGAATTAATTAATTTTTGCAGATTATTTTTAGCAAATATTTTTTAGAGAAATAAAAATTTACAGTATTTCGTCATAGCACTCTATGCAACTACTCAATTCAGGTAGAGGGAAATGCTTATAGGAAAAAAATTAGAATAGCATCTCTATCAGATTTATCAAAAGTGTACAGGTGTTTTACTAAAAGAAAATTACAAAAGCATGAATCAAACACAGCAACGATTTCCATAGCCATCTTTCAGACCCTAGTCGATATAAGAAAAGTCGATGTATTGATGAAAACTCGCGTTCCACTAGGGCCCAGAGCTTACATTAAAACAGAATTTAAAAACAAAGAACAAAAAATTGATGAACTTGCAGAGGGTTATTGCTTTAATAATCCTGAAAAATCATTTCAAATACAACAGATTAACTAATATAGATTTAAAGAAACGCAAAGCATATTAACCTTCCAACCACGGTCAGCGTAGATACTACGTTCAACTTTTTCTATTGAACGTGATGTACTAAATATTAACAAAGGGCTAAAGATGTACTTAAATTTTTGCTTTTCTTTTTACCTTCTATTGATACAATCCCCATAATTAATATAAATAGCGAATAAAATAATCCGCGATTTTATACAAATAAATAAAAAATCGCTCGCGGTTGGAGGGTTAAATAATTTTTTATTTTTGAATGCACAACTCACTGTTTTAAAAGAAGCGGAGATTAAAAATCAAGTAACGAAAATGAGAGAAACATATAAGGAAGATTTTTTGTGAAAATTTGGATGTAGAACTCATTTATAAAAAATCTCAAAGAAGAAATGAAAAGCCCAAACTATTAGAGAACTGGGAAAAATTGCAATAATTACATATAAAGCTTTATTCCAACAGAAATCACAAACTAGTTACACCCAGTTTTGGATTTTTTTTTTCCAATCAAATCGCGTCTGCCTAGCTTGTAATTTCTGTTGTAATGACCTGAGTACAAGTTGGCCAGATGTTTGCAATCCGATTCTTTTATTCTTGACTATAAATTGCAACTTCGGAGAGATCATTTCCAATTTCGTAATTTTACGACACAAGAACGTTTATCCGGATTGGCTATTTGGAACATTGAAGCCGAGATAGTAGAACAAATGGAAATACAAATCTGCATTGACTAGTTTACTAAATTAAAGTCAAGAATGCGCCTTTAAGTTGAGTTCTTATAATTTTTAAAATATATCTTACGCGGTTTCAAGGAGCCGATAACAATTTTTGCATTGGGGCCCACAATTTGTAGCTATGGTGTAAAGCGCTTAACATACCGCCTGTTAAAGAAACAGCGACATTTCGGAAAAATCTCAGATTTCGGAATATAGGAAATATAGGGAATATTGAAGAAAATTGATATGAATTGTGACATCCAAAATCATCCACATCCATATACGAGGGATGTTCCATTTTAGAAACCTAACTTATGCGGAAATTGAACACCCTATATACTTGTAAATAATTTTGTGTGATGCAGAAGTAGTCTCTGAATATTTTTGATTAGAAAACTTTTTTTTCTAAATTATTCCACTTACACACTAGGCGGCCACGCTGTATAGAAAACAAATATCAAATTAGAACAGCGTCTCTCATTATTAAAAACAGAGATGGGGTTTATTAATGAATATCTTAGCGAAAAATATTTATGCAGAAGATGTTACTCTGAATCTTCTTACATTTAGAACAATTATTTTCCAAAATGGCTGACGTCACGATTTTTACGTTACGTAAGCATATATAAAATATCTTTACATTTTAATTACAATATCACTTAGAATAAACAGTATCCTTTATCTATAAATAACCATTATCTTTAATTAGCCGTTAATTGTAAAGGTAATAAACAATATAAAATGAACAGTAATGAGAAAAAATTACATAATAATAATGTTCACAATACATGAACTTAAGATTCTATACAAATATTTTAAAAATAGAAAAGACCTACCTGATTTTTTTTACAAAAAAATAAATTAAAAAAGCATATCGACGCATCACTACAAAATTCACAGAGGTAACTGTAATAGGTCGACCAGTATTCAATTTATACCTACATATATTCAACTACACGCACTGAGCGAGGTTTGCTGGTGACATCACACTGCTTTATCAGTGCATACAGCACATGTGAGGTGTGTTGTAGATGTGTGCACTATACGGCGTAGAGGATAACTCAATCGTTAAAAGCACAACATTTCTCCAAAAACTATTGAATATTAATGAGAAAATTGTCTTAATAATCGTACATACCAGTTTCAATTGCTATACGGCGGGAATACGTTTGCTTTTCAAATTAACACCTTCCAAAGTGTTTTTTTTTTGCTGCTGTAAGTGGGTAAGCAGAGAAATTAGAATAATTGACGGGTATTAGAGGAACAAACATGAACAGTAAAAGAGTAAAACTCGTTCAAAAATGACCGTTCATATTGAAATATATGTAAATTGGTTGTCTTTTAGGTAAATAATACTACTATTACTACAACTGTCTTCAACAAAAAATAGCTGCAACCAGCAAGTTTGGCTATTACACGTTACCTGTTATGGAAAAATACATCACTTCATTGTCGGGAGCTTAGAAAATACTAGATCCAAATGTTAATTTATACCTTTCAATAAACAAAAAATTATTGCTGACCTAACAATCTTTTAACTAAGACGATTTCTTTTCCGTGAAAATGAGCAATATTTACACTTACTCTACGCTATCTCTACACTATGCACGCATGCAGTATGAACGTTTACGCTTATTGTTGTACTACATTAAATAAAGATGATACCGTTAACAACTGCAGCATTTGCAAGAAAGCCTTTAGGACCACCTGTGATGAGTTGACTGGAACGGAGTTAAAAAAAAAATAATTCTATGTGCGATTTGTTATGGTCATGTAAGACTAAATCTCGATAACGATCTTTTCAGTTTGAAATTAGATGTTCTTACTCTGCAACAAGATGAAATAGAAATACCCAAGATTGCTGCACTTAGTAAGCACGAGTTAACGACTTCCTCCTTGATCGAGACTGAAAAAATTCATGAACGTGAGAAACGTAAGAATAATATAGTAATTTTTGGCAAAATCAGATTCAAAGGAGCGACACGTGGCTTCAGCTTCGTTAATATTACTCTTTCAGAATTTAAGTTTTATAGACTCGGTAAATGTGATGTTACTAAATTAGACAGCAGCAGACCCCTGAAAGTTTCATTACATTCTAGCAATATTGTTCCCAAATTATTTAAAAACGCAAAAGTTGTTGAGGAACTCTTTGAAGTGCACGTTTTATTTTTTGTCCTACCGTATACCGTTTCAACTAAAATTATATAGAAGTGCTAAAAATGAATTTTCAGATCGTAAGGCCAACCAAAATCCATCCTCTGCAGAATTCTACCTACTCCTCACCTCATTATATCATTCTTCGTACAGAGACGCAGCTCTATGAATTAAATTCGAATAATTGCATCCTCTTATTCTGTATATCGCTGCGACCGTCAGCCGCTTGCTACTGGTAGGTTTCTTGGTGGCGGAGTACACATTTAGATTGTCTGTACCGCTAATTTTCAAAATTATCGTATGTTAACTTAATTTTACTATTCATACCTCCTGACATGGATAATGCCTCATTTTCTTAATACGTTGGAAGTATATGTTCTAAAAAAGCAAATTTCTGCTCTGCTTCCGGTAACATGGCCACAAAATCAAGTATGT